>JBAMMX010000001.1:5345665-5781461 GCA_037126225.1 Dillenia turbinata
TAAGTCATTAAAAAGGGTGCCTGATAAAATGGAAAGTGCCTTATTTCTTCCCCGGAAAATGTGCTGTGGGAGTAACTATTCCATATATATAACATCCTTGGCATTGTTAATGCACCTTAATTTGAAGAGCAATGATAAAAACTAACTCAGTTTAGACCATTTTACTACCTAAATTTTCTCATATTAATTAATTTCTTAATTATCTCCCAAGAAAAAGGAAAATAAAAATCTCCAAGAATACTCTCCTATAAAACGTAGAAGCTGTTGAAAGTATGAGCACAAGTCAAAATCTTTAAAGATTAAATAGGGAAAGGGCAAGTTTGCTTTATTTGTTCCATTGCCTAACACATTAAACCCACATCTATTTTAAAACTGTAACTGAAGTCAAAATCGAAGGAGAACATTTTGTGGAAGAGGAGATGGCTTTACCCATTTTCTTGTCTATGATCCTAGTTGTCTTGGCTACACAAGTTCATGCCCAGATCAAGGAATATGATATCAGAAAATATGGTGCTCGAGCCGATGGCAAGACCGATAATAGCAAGGTAAAACATATGGCGGCTGGGTTGAACCAACGACCCAACGATCAAACTCCTTCACCCGATGGATGATGGGTCTGTGTTTGTTTTGTTTCTAACTAATCAGTATTTGGAATCATATTCTAATTAATCTGATTTTAACTGCTATCAATCCTTTTTGGGAAGAATTTCCCTAATATAGCTATCTCCATTCTCAAAATTTGTATCTAAATCTTAGTTAAGAGACTTAACATCATTTTGACCAGGTCAATTATTCGTTGATAATTTTATTTATTAATATGAACATGTATAAGGGTAGTAGTTATATAATTTTATTTATTAATTAATATATGGGTTTATATATTACGGTTTTGCAGGTAATTTTGAATGTGTGGAATATAGCATGCCAAGCCAAGGGAAGAAACCTAGTTTATATTCCTCCGGGTGTATTCATGACTACTGCTGTGAGACTTAAAGGTCCATGCAATGGTCAAATGCTGTTTCAAATTAAAGGGGTTTTGAAAGCATCGAGTGATCCTCAATTAGGTATTGATAACTGGATTAGCTTCCAATGGATGGAAGAATTGACAGTTTTTGGTCATGGAACATTTGATGGTCAAGGTGCTTATGCTTGGCCTTACAATAATTGTAAAGAGTCTTCCTCTTGCGAGCTTCTCCCTACTGTAATCTTTCTCTCTCTCTATCTCTACTATGATGATATCATATATTATAACTATTCTTCTCGTCGGTGCTGCTAGTTTTAGTGTGCTTTTATTTCCTTGTTTGTTTTTATTTGGCTAAAAGGGAAAATATATATATATTTATATGATATAGAATCTTTCCTAGTTTAGCAGTGTGGGTCAAACAAAGAGAGCAAGATCCAATTTTAGGAAAAATTTCCAGCAAAATAATGGTTAAAATTGAAAAAAATGATACGTTACTCAAATTGAAAAAAATATATGTGATACGTTACAGCACAATCTCACCATTTATAACATTTTTCATCATTCTAAAATCTCCTTCAATAACATTGTTATAGCATATTGTTAATTAGCTTTGAACATTATATTTTCACAAAATTGAATAATATTGTTTTTTTATATATATCTATGTAGCATATTTCCTAGTGTCATACATAAAATAGATTCTAACAAATGGCATATATATACGTATATTTTTTTTTCCAGACATTGAGATTGGATTTTGTCAACAATTCAAGGATCCACCATGTAAATTTCACCAATAGCAAGAACGGGCACATGAGTCTTCTCGCATGCCACAATGTACAAATTGACCACATCAGGATCTCAGCTCCTGCTGATAGTCCTAACACGGATGGAATAAAAATTGCGTATTCGTCAGGTATTAACATTTTCAGTTCAGACATTGGCTGTGGGGATGACTGCATTGCGTTGCTTCCGGGGTCTTGGAATGTCAACATAACAGGTGTGGCTTGTGGGCCTGGACATGGAATTAGTGTTGGAAGCCTTGGAGGCACACAACAAGAACAAGATGTGAATGGTCTACTCGTTCAAAATTGCACATTTAGTGGCACTCTTAATGGGGTGAGAATCAAAACTAAGACTAGTTCCTATCCCGGCATTGTTTCAAATATCACCTTCCAGCATCTTACTATGAGGAATGTGTACAACCCCATAATCATTGACCAAAAGTATTGCCCCTTCAGAAGTTGTGCTGGGGTATTTTCTCTCCCCCTACAGATTCTTTACTTTTCGGTTCTTGTAATCCCAATGCAGAATGTATAGATCTGAATATGAATGATTGTATAATTCAAATGCTAACCCATTATCTTCGTCATTTTTGGTAGGGTGCTTCACAAATTCAAATCAGTGGTGTGATATTCAAAAACATTCATGGAATTTCAAACTCGCAACTGGCAATTAATTTATTGTGCAGCAAAAGTAGGCCATGTGAAAGGCTTGAGCTGGACAACATAGACTTGGTTTATGAAGGACGAGAAGGACCTGCCAAGGCTCAATGTATAAATGCCAAGGGTGTCTCCTATGGCACTCAAAAACCTCCCAAATGCTTCTGATTTCAAGTCCTTCATGTGCTTATTGGTGTCCATCGTCAGGTTTGTGTCTGCAACCAGTCTCTCATTTTTGTAGATCAAAAGTGTTTATACATATTATGATGTATGTGTGAGAAAAATGAGAGATTTGTAGTTGAAATTGTAGGTATTCCCCTCTCTCTCTCTCTCTCTCTCTCTCTCGGGTTATGCTTTGATTTGTATTGTAAAGGCCTCAGATGTCTTGAATGGAGCAGAGCAGTTCTGCTCTTGCCCATCAGATTTTCCAAGAAAAAACTCTTATGTTAACCTTCCTCGTTTAACCTTAGTTTTTTTTTTTTTTTTTTTTTTTTTAAATGTCTATTTAAAATGGCAATCATTAAAATATAATTTCTTGATTATTTGTTTGTCATAATTAAAATATTTCATAGTAAAGAATTCCAATATTAAATGAAGCCATCCTTACTGGCTAAAATAAAAGTATAATTTTGGTTGACAAGGTTTTAAGCTTTGATCATGCTCCATTGTGTCGATTATCGCAAGGTTAAAAATTGTTAATAATGAGTAATATAGATTTTATATATATCAAAAATTTTTAATGATCTAATATATCAAAGTTGGTATGGTTCAAAATTCATTTATTACAGCATTATACTATATATCCTTATGGACTTACTGATATAAACTAATTTAATTGGTAATTTTTTTGAATTATTATTCAAAGATTTTCTAATCAAATTTCATTTGTATGAAAGTTGGGGAATTTATAGAAAAGGGAGAATCAATATTGCATCATAAGAAATTTATATCATTATGGACCTCTCTAAATCTCCATCCCTTCAAATTCAATAGTCTTTTAGTATTATTTTTTCAAACAAAATCATATATATTAATGAAGGAATCCTTCAAAGCATATTCGGCCAAAAGAAAAAACAAAAGCAAGAAACAAAGTGTTATTAAAATTAAAAATTACTTTAAAATAAAAAATAAAATAAATAGAATAAAATCTTAGTGTGCCTTAAATAAGAAGTTTTTATACAGAGAAAATCGTCATTTAAAAAAAAAAAACACTCGTATTTCTTCTTTTTTTTTGCTATTAATGTCTTCTTCCAAAATAAGTGTCCAATAAATGTCAGAATATAAATTAATAAATAATGGAGATTAATATATTGTTGATATATTTGATAAGATCACTTTAATAAAAATTTATTTACTAATAACCAAAACCATAAATAAGGTATACTTATTAGTAAGAAATTATTTTTTTTCTTTTGTAATTAGGTTTTTTATTTATAATAAATACCTGATCCTATTATATTAGATTTTCACCTACATTTTAGTTAGCTCAGAGAATGTGATTGATATCTTTTAAATAAAATTTTATATTTGAATTTTATATATAAAAAAAATAAACACCGACAATATGAATCAAATTAAATTTAATCAGATTCAACGTAATTACTGAATATCAGTGATTTATGAAAAAATCACATTAGATTTTCCAAAAAAAAAAACACTTGATGAACTATTGACAGAAGTAAATTCAGGGCATGCACAAGGTGTCCTTTATAACAAAGGGTTACTCTTTCTTGCAAATGCCTACTTTCAAAACTAATATTATGCAAAATTAGGCTACTACTCATAAACCTCTGATCAAGAATAGAAAATCTTTTCATATATTTATATTACTAATTTGTAGAATGTTAAAAATTTGATATATTTTAACTATGGGCATGAATTTTATGTTTTTAGAAATTACTTATTGAAAAAATTATAATAATAATTTTTTTTTTCGAGAATACCCATTGACAAGAATTTCATTATCATTTTGTAACAATATATTTTTGTTTCACTTTAATAAGTGTTGTACTTAATGTGTAATTTTAGGAAATTTCACTTCCTCTTCTTTTTTCTTCTCCACACACATGTAACATTTCATTTTATTTTATTAATTTTTTCTCGTATTTGTAGTTTGTAGGTCATTTTGTGCTATATCTAAGAGGTAATAATTAAAATTTCGCTATTATTACAAGAAAGGAAAATGGAGTATTACGAATGAGTTATAATTTAATTCGCATCATCTCTTTTTTTTTAATTTAAAAATCTCAATTTCAAATCTCTCCTATGCCTTAAAAAAATAAACAAAATATTTGATCAGACGGGGCTTGAAGGGGTCGAAGCTCTTTACTAGTTAACTTGCTCCTCCGCTTAGCAAAATTGTTGTGTATTTTCCTAGCCGTAACAAAAAAATGTAGATGAAATTATACTAAAATAAGAAAAAAAAAATTGTTAATAGCCATATTAGAAATCAAAAGCAGTCAAGTGAAGACGCGGATTATCTCACTTTGTTTAAGAAGATTTAAACACTTTGTTCGAAGGAAAAAATATATGAAATGTTGGATTTAATCGAGTCACATGCAGTGGAAGTATTCATAAATAATTTTTTAAAAAAATAAATATGGATTGGGTATAGGATAAACACCTCGAATATGCAGTCTTCAAAAATCGACTGTGCGTCCCTCGATCGGATCTCGCGGTCGGGATGGTGATCACGATGTTAATCGAACCACCACCGCAATGTCACAACGCCGCAACCCTCAGTCCGGTGATCATTGTGACGGAAAAAATTTCCTACGCGAAATTTTTCTTATGCCTTCTATATTCTCTCTCTAGAGAATAAAGAACGTTCTCCCATGGTTGTCATTACCATTTTCCTTTTTTAACGTACAATTATGAAGGAGTGGTTAGTCTCCTTTTTTTTTTTTTTTAAATGTGATCCACCAAACTTGGAGATAATCATGAGAAATGGTTAAGACGTGATTAGTGGGAATTATCCCACTAACCCTATTGTAAAATATCTAAAATACCCCTCGTGGACATTCTAAACCAATATGAACCCAATGCAACAAATCTATATAACTTGATAAATACATGGTTGGGCTAAAGATCAATTTTACACTATTGATCAACACCAAAACTCTATCAGAAAAAACCATTCTTTGATTAATAAAACTCCTTTTTTTTTTTTTTTGATTTTTCCACGTTCAGGAAGGTTAAACTTTTTTTTTTCTTTTAAAAGGGTAAAAATATATTATTAATGCTTGTAATTACCTCTGGTATTACTATAAATATTTTCACTTACCATAAAAGAATGTAATTTGAATTATAATTATTAAATTAGTATGACATGCAATTCTATCCTTATAATCTTATCAACATGCTAGCTGGGCTATATATCGAAACCAAACCCTATAAAATCCAAGAGTATTTTTTTTTTTTTTAAGTTAGACTCGAATTTAAAATCTTTTTGAAATATGAAGTCCTTGGAATACCTATCCCAGCAAGCACCTCGATGGTAGGTGAAGAAAGATTTCACTTTTTTAAAATGATTTTTTAGTATTAATTCCGGTCTCACAACACTTATACACAAAAAAAAGAAAATCTTTTGCATAAAATTGCTTTAATAAGAATTTATGATAAAACAAAATTTGGGACCAGTATTTGATCAAACATTCATAAATATGGGCATTGCTCCAGAGATAATAGTTTTATAATCTAATTTTAATAATTCATATCAACGTTATCAATAATTTGAACTTTAATTCTAAATTTTAAGTCGATCGTTAAAGAGACAAATATAGGAGAGAGAAAAAAAAGTATAAAATTAAAATTTAAAAACAAAAACAAAAAAAATAATACTAAAAAATTAAATAACAATAACAATAACTAAAATAATAAAATAACAATAATAATAATTCATAATAAGTTGGGACATATTTAAAGAGGGGTAGTAATTCAAATAGAAAAAATAAAATTAAAAAAATATATATATCGAGAGAACTTTTCACATATTTTTCACCTTGGTAATTGAGGATGCATTAGAAATCCACAGAAATAGCAGGGACCATTGTAGGTTACAATTGTTTTTTTTTTTTTTTTTTTTTAGATACCTCAATCTTATTTTTTGATAGAAAGTCAAGTTAAAATCTAATTGCTTTAATTTTCTTAGATTAGATTATCGATAGCAATTGATATTTGGTTTAGTAAGTAAGAATATTAGATTTTTTAATTTAATTTTGGGTTTAAAAATTAGAATTAGAAAAAACTACATAGGAATCCACATAAATAGCAGGGACCATT
This sequence comes from Dillenia turbinata, assembly GCA_037126225.1. Taxonomy (NCBI): domain Eukaryota; kingdom Viridiplantae; phylum Streptophyta; class Magnoliopsida; order Dilleniales; family Dilleniaceae; genus Dillenia; species Dillenia turbinata. The sequence goes on from JBAMMX010000001.1 coordinate 5,352,353, forward strand.
GTAGGGTTACAATTCTTTCTTCTTCTTCTTCTACTTCGTTTTCTTTTTTTAAGAAAAAATTCAATCTTATTTTCTGGTAGAAAGTCGAGTTAAAATCTAATTGCCTTTTCTTTTCTTAGATAAGATTATTGATAGTAACAAATACATGGTCTAATAGGTAAGATTATGAAATTTTTTAATTAAGTTTTGGGTTTAAAAATTAAAAATAGAAAAAACTATATAAGATGAGTTTTTTTTTTTTAAAATTAAGTCCAATAATACTTGATTAGATTAATTTGGATATGATTTTAAATAATAATCTATTAAAAAGAGAGAGAGAGAGAGTGAGAAGCAGTGAACAGCATGGAGCCTATCACTTTTTTTGGACTCTTCAACACGTTTTACCACACTCTTGTGCTGCACTCATGTTGCCTTTTTGGATCTGCGCAACAAAAGCAAGCAATTCTTTATCCTTGGAGCAGCTAAACAAGCTATTAAAAAGGCACAATTTGGGGGGTATATCCTCCACACTTAAGGTCTCTTTTTGGTTATCTGTGGTATCATTACCTATTAATAATAATAATAAAAAAAATAGATTAACTCCAATAACAAAGAGCCCTCCTCATGAGAGTGGAATTGAAGAGATCTGAAGTTGTTTACATCTATGAACTGTAGCAGTAGCTATGAGGAAAAGAAGAACAATCAAAGGATTAAAGTTCTGTATAGATGAAAGTGAGTTTTAGAACAAAATAATGGCTATAATGACACCAAGAATTTTCTGATTGAAATGGTAAGTTACAAGGACTTTATATGATTTTTTTTTTAAATAAAACATTTTCGTATTAATCAGTATTCAGAATCATATTTCGACTAATTTACTCTAAATTATTTTTTGAGGGAAGTTCTCTTTACGTAATTATTTCCATTCTCAGAATTTGAATTCAAATTTTAGTTAAAAGACTATATATATATATATATATATATATATATATATATATATATATATATATATATATATATGAAGTTTGCCATGATGCTGAGATTAAATTGAAATTTAATGAGGTAAGAACTTTATTCAAATTTAGCAAAGAATGACTTAATTAGAATGTAGTAAGTTGAAATTTGGTAAGATGTACTTTAATGAGAATGATAATTGCCTTCTATATAAATAATATTATTTTCTTTGTTAATAGGTAAAATCATAGACTCATTTGATTAAAATTTGGTAACACGTTAACAATAATGCACTAATTTCCTCCCACGTTACAAGTAAACTCTTACACTAATTTTTTTTTTTTTTTTTTTTTTAAACGTAACAATCTAAACTTACCCATCTTCTCAGGTATGTATAAGGAAATTTATCTAATACATACAATAATAATATAGATATAGTGCAAACCTAAACTTGTTATTGTTTGGACTGTGTATAAATCACAATTTGAAGCCACTTTGGTGTATGAATCATTTATCTCAAAGTTATATTTCCGGCTTCACTTGTCTTAATTCAATATATCAACGATTATATAACACTACACGAATTAAATTAAAATCTTAAAATTCTTTTACCATGCAAACGTTATAAGAAATTAGTGTGTATATATATTTTACTCGAACTTTAGATATTTAAAAGAAAATATAATATCAATTGTTTTATAATTTATCGATAGAAATTAACATATATACAACTATTATATTAGTACACAATGAATAAATTATTATTGAAAGAAAATTTTATCTATCATTGTCACCCTAAATTTAGTATTGCTTGCATGATATTACGTAGTTAGTAAAATCTAATCAATCAATCAATTAAAATCTTAATCTCAATAATTGGGATTGATTTTGACAATAAGCATATATATACGTAATTTTTTTTTATATTTTTATAAATAGACTATTTCTATATCTCACTAGTTAGTGAAATCTCTAAAATCAAAAATACTCTGCAAAAGATTTAAAATGGAAAATATGGGATTTTTTTTTGGCCAAATTAAGATTTTTTTTTTAAAAAAAAGAAAATCCTCCAACTTTCCACTTTACAATTAAGATTCAAGATTTTTGATTAAATAACCTTAATGCCCTTTCACTCTCTCTCTCTAGCTCCCTTCTCTGTCATTTCTTTTCTTTCTCTCTCGTCTCTCTTCCGCCACCAATTTTCTCTCTCCTCTCTCTCTCTCTCTCACTCTCTCTCTCTAGCTCCCTTCTCTCTCATTTCTTTTCTTTCTCTCTCGTCTCTCTTCCTCCACCAATTTTCTCTCTCCTCTGTCTCCGGTGTCCTCCTCCGTTTCCGGAAAGAGCATTAAGGGCAAAATGTATCAGTTTAAAAATCCTCATTATCCTCGATAGAAAATAAAGTCCGTCTCAATGTTAAGCACGTTGCTTAGTCATGCTTTTATTGTGGAAAATTGATTAGAATTTTCTTTTCAGTCAAAAATTTAATTTCGTCAAAAAGAAATTTCCTCATTTCAACGAATCATTCACTGATCCATCGGGCATCAGTTCAACCACCCCGTTGGACCGAAGTAACCGTAAAAAAAACTCCTGCATTCATTGCAGACTTCGGCCTTCACCAAGAATTTAGAGAGAGATAGAGAGAGAGGGGGGGGGAGAGAGAGAGAGAGAGAGAGAGCTATGAGTAGCAGTAGCAGAAAAAACTCATCAAATCGTCTCAAGATAGTACTCTCTCTCTTCGCTCTCAACTCATTTTTTCTCTACCTCTATTTCACTTCCCAACCTGATCTCCACAAACACCAACATAACCCTAACCACCAAACCCCACCCCATAACCGCAAACTCATTCTCCAAAGCCACCAATCTCCGCCGGAAAACCAGCGTCTCCACTACCCCATCTCAAAACCCTGGCCTATTCTTCCTTCCTATCTTCCCTGGTCTCAAAACCCTAATGTCCGTCCCCGATCCTGCGAAGCCTATTTCGGCAACGGCTTCACTACCCGCCTCGATCTTCTCAATTCGAAATTCTCCCTTTCCAGCAATGGCGGAATTAACGGCGGAGCCAGAGGCTGGTTCCGATGCTTTTACAGCGAGACATTGCGGAGTTCGATTTGCGAAGGAGGTGGAATTAGGATGGATCCGGAGAAGATTAGGATGTCGAAAGGAGGAGAAGTTTTGGAGACGGTGATCGGCAGGAGTGAGGAGGAGGAGTTGCCGGTGTATGAATTCGGAGCTTTTGAGGCTGAGGTTGATGGTGATGGAGGAAGGAGGCTTGTGGATCGGGAGTTTCTTGATCGTTATGTGCCGGAGGGTGGAGTAACGAATCATCCGATGCACGGTTTGGTCGGTTCGATTCGGTTGGTTGACTCGAGTGAGTTTGAGTGCTCTCAGGTTAGATATTGTTTCTAATTTTGTATTGATAATTTTCCTTTTCCGCTTTGATTTACAGCTCGTTGGTGCCCGGACACGAATCTGGGATTAGGAGTGTAGATCAAACTAATTCTTAAAGACCCCCTTTACCCCCTTTTGATCATATAATTATATGGCCTTCCGTAAAATTTGAATAGGACATTGGTCATTGCATGTGATCTTATAGAAAGCATGGTGTAAAATTTTTTGTTTCTGAAGCAGATCAGTTGATTAATCATTGAAGATTGACTCATATGGCAGCAGGAGGTTTTGTTCTTCTTCTCGAGGACATCAAACTGGGGGAAGGAATTCCCATGAATTCATTAGTCTAGATCTGTTGTTGGTAAGATTGCTTAAATGGCAAAGCCCAGGACCCCTTATCACATAACAAGAAAGGAAAATAATAAAAAGAAGAAAATGATTTTAAGAAGGAACCGCTAATTATGAAATGTTAATATTCCATGGATATTGATGGGATGATACTGGTAGAGCATCAACCTTAGGGAGAAAAAGTTAAGTGCTTATGCAGAGGAGACCTATAATAAACTTGTTGTGCCAACATGGATATCTAATGGAAAACAATGTAGGTTAATGAGGGTTTGCTGCTTATTGAAATCATGCATTAATTTATGTCAATGCACCCATGGCCAAATAGCGGATGCATTAGATTGTAATGACCTTTCCTCTCTCCATTAGCACTTTTTAGGGAAAGATATAGTTTTCTTACTTTCATACTGTTCATGTCAAATCTAGTTGATCATATTGAAACCCGTCCCCCCTTCCAAAAAAAAAAAGGTAGTCATTGATAGGAATGAGTAGGAAATTTCTTTTGAGGCATATAGTGCGCTGTGTTCAATATTTCCATATCTTCATAGTGTTTCACTCCGTAAGACAACAAAGTTATGAAAACCCTCCATTTGGAGTTGTTTACAAAGTATTATGTGTTAGTGTTCTCGTCCTCTTATAACCAAAAAAAAAAATGAAGTACTATGTTGATTTATGTGTTTAGGGATGGAGCTGTATGTGTCAAGAATAAGCAGAAAATTTGAAAGGCTTTCAAGATAGCCAAGAAAGTTAATGAACTGCCAAAACTATTAGTTGTTGCAATCACCAAAGCCATCATTTGATAGTTACAACATTATTATTATTTTGTTTATGGCCAAAATCACAACTCTGAACTTTAGACATATTGTTAAATAGCTACCTAAACATTAATTGCAGTCAATTACTCTCAAAGTTTTTAAAAAAGGGTTTGAATGTGTCCTTCCAGTGAACAGTGCATTTCAACTTTTACTGTGAGTGACGATTTTCAATAATGATTTTTAGATTTGAGTGTGAAATTTAGGTTTTGATTTATGAGTTATGGATTTTCCATGAAAATTGACCTCCCCTTCATTTTTTGCGAGCATTCTGAATTCAACCTCAAAGATTATGCACGTTCTGCCTTGTTGTTCTCTTTCTTCACTCTTTGCTGGAAGTTCACAAAATTTTTTCCAATAAATAATATCTTTTGGTGAATTCTTTTTTATTTAGATTTCTCTTTCTCTTGTGATAAATTTTGATCAAATTTGACTTTCCCAACTCGAATCTTATCAAGAATTCCATTTTTGGTCCCAAATGAATCAAACACCCCCTGGGCGCTCTCTCCACTTTCCACTCTCTGTCTCTCTCTCTCTCTCTCTCTCTCTCTCTATGGAATGTGTTTCTTTGCCGAAGCTCTTGTTAAAGAGGGGAGGAAGAGAAAGACAGGTTCCACATGCCTACATGTGACCTTTAGAAGGAAAAAATCTTGATTCCATTCACTTTTGAGCCTGATTGACTTTAAAAATTGTAGAGGTAATTGATTACTGTAAAGTTCATTTGAAAGTACGTCTAAAATTTGTGGATTATTGGTGGCTTTGGTCATTCCTTTTTAAAATGTTCTATTCTAAAATAAAGATGCCAATGTGTATTAAAGATTAAAAGTTGTTCCCTTTTAGTTGCCAAGTGTACCTCTAAGTAAATTTACCATGCATTCAAAATGTTATCTCAATTTAAACTGTCCATTAGTTTAAGTACTTAAAGTTCAATGAGCTTATTATTTCTCTTGTATCAGATGGTAACTTTCTTTCTATTTACTTCTTCAATTTTTTTTTTAATAAAAAATTAAATATTTTACTTAGAAATTAGAAGAGAATGAGGTATTCCCTCAAGACAAGGAGATGGAACATTTTGATGTGCATAATATACAAAATTGAAAAGAATTATTCTAGAAAATGCATACCATTAGAACGAGATTTTTTAGGAAGATATATAGAAACTAGTAAAAAGGAAATATTTTAGAAAATAATAATTTTCTTATTTTAGTTGATAGCTATCTTTTTAAAAATAGTAGTTATTTTAGTTTTGGAATTCTTCATATTAGGAAGGGTTTTAAAAGTTTGTTTTTAGTAGAAAATCTATTATATTGCAAACTCTAGTTTTCCATATTTAAAGGGAGTATGATCAATAAAGAAATAAGTCTAATTCTCATGAAAGAAGTATAGTAAGAACTTGTTAGGGAACAAGTTACCAATGGTCAAACCTAGGGTCTAAAAGAGGGAAAACTATAGCAAGGGCAGAGAGGAATTTCTTGTAGAGTATCCATTGAGTAGATCTTGTACTAGGGCTCATATCAATTTGGTATCAGAGCCGGCTATGATGGAAAGCTCTATAGAATGGTTTAGCTGGATGGAGAAATTCATAAGGAAATTCGAGTAGTGAATGGAGCAGCCACTAGCTAGGGTCGAGGAACTTTAGCAGTCCAACAAGAAGTTGTTGCAACAACAAAAAAACCACTGATCTCGTAAATGGAAGGGCTTTTGCAAGAGCTGTAGTTTGCAGCAAGGTCCAAGAGGTAAGGAGCGACAACCACACTGTTGCAGACCAAGGGGAGGAAAGAAGTAGTCTGCTGGAAGAAGGGACTGCCATTCCCAGAAAGTACCCTGACTTCAGGGGCACAGCAAAACCATGCAATATGATATTGGATGGTGCACCTCTTATAAATATGTTTCTAGCTCAATTAACAATTGACCTAGCAAGCCCCACTTTGTCTGGATGCTCTTGGCAGGGAAGTAGATGAGCATGGAAATGTCATAAATGTGCCTATTACAGATTCTTTTGTTTTCAATTGCCGGATGGGCAGAGGAAGGTTAACCAGTCTCAGGGCATAGTCATCTTCACTTAAAGAGCAAGTGGAAGGTTAGGATAGGGATCTTGGCCAAAGGAAGCTGCATATAGAGGAAGTTGAAGAAAAGGAGAGAATGGCAGGTGCAAGTGTCAAAGGATTTATGCTGGTCATTGCTGCTGCTGAAGAAGAAATTACAGGATGGAAAGTGGCAGCAGAACAAGAGGTTGCAGCAGGTAGAGCTGTTAAGCAAGAATTTCTGGAACAGTGGGCTGCTCTCCACCGGGAACTTGATAAGCAGGGTATGATAAAGTCCAAAGAAGAGGATGAGGGTGAAGGCTTCTTGGGAGTTCTTGAAGATTTGAGATGGCCCATCTTGAATTCAAGTTTGAGGACAAGCTCTTTGTTCAGTAGGGGAGTAATGGTATGCACAATGCATATCATTGGAAAGAATTATTCTAGAAAATACATATTATTAGAAAGAGATCTTTTAAGAGGATATTTAAAATTTGATAAGACGGAAATATTTTATAAAAAAAATATTTTTTATTTTATTTTATTTTAGTTGATAGCTATCATTTTAAAAATAGTAATTACCTTAATCTTAAAATTCTTCATATTAGGAATGATTTTAGGAATTTGTTTTTAGTAGGAAAATCTATTATATTATAAACCCTAGTTTTCCCTATTTAAAGAGAGTATGATCAATAAAAAAGTAAGTTTAATTCTCATAAAAAAGTGTGGTAAAAAACTTGTTAGAGTCTAAGAGAGGAAAAACTCTAACAAAAAGGGGAAAAAATTCCCCCATCCTCCTTTTTTTTTTTTTTTTTTTTTTTTCTCCCCCCCCTCCAAAAAAAAAAAAAATTTTTTTTTTTTTAAAAAATTTTTCCCCCCTTTTCTTTTTTTTTTTTTTTTCACCCCCCCCCCCAAAAAAAAAAAAATATAATTAAAAAAAAATTTTTTTTTCCCAAGAAAAAAAAATTTAAAAAAAAACCCCCCCATAATCTTCCCCCCCCCCCCAAGCGGAAGACTTTAAAAAGTTTCCCAAAATTTTACCAATCCACAAAGTTATTGCAACTATAAGCTTTTCAAACACAACAAAGTTTCATTAGGAGAGAATCTTGAATTCTTCCTTTCTTGGGATAACCCATTTCTCATCAGGGATACATGTGGTAAAGAGCATATTTTAGATGATCTATGCAACGGAGCAAGATAGGATGAGGTGATGATCTCTTTAACTCCTTAGTGGTCATGCTCATCACAAATACCTATATATGGTGCTCTGTTGGTCCTCCTAACTTGCAACATCAGTAATATTCATTTTGTTACAATTAAGAGGCATATACCAAATAAAAACCTCAATCTTTGAAAGAATTTTTTCTTCTGGATAAATTTTGGGTTAGGTGGCTAAACATAAACTTTTTTTTTTTTGGGATAAAAAAACTTTAATTTTTGAAGGAACTTGTCCTTCTAGATAAAGTTGGTTAAAAAGAAAAGAGGTGCAATTTAAATGAGATGATCAATCGAATATTTACATTTAAAAAGGATTGAAATATCAATATTCAAATTCCGGATTGGTAATGGCTATATTTTCTGTATTGGTACAAGGAAGACCATATATCTTTCAATTTTGTAAAGTTTGACCCATCGAAATAGTCTGTATTAATGATGCCTTTGTTTGTCATGTCTAGCATCAAAATTGCAAAAGAATTTTTCTCCATCAAATATCATATGTTTTTCATTTTATTTATGAGAGCCAAAAAAGGAAAGAGCATCAAGAAGGTGCTCATCCACCAGAATTACATGATAAAGAATCTACAAAGTGAGCAAGCTCCTCAAAAAATTCAAGCAACTTAGAGGTAAATCAAATGTACAAGCACTAGTGAAAATTGTCCACAAAGCTTGAGAAAAATTCAAGCTCCTTTTCCCTTCCCTCCACACCAACCAGAACACAGGTAAAAGGGAGTAAACAGAAAACTCTTGTCCTTGCTTTACAAACTCTCATCCCCACACCTCGCTCTTTAGAAAGCTTGAAGTTACCAACTTTATATTCCACAATGAAAATATTTTCTCCCTCCAGGATCAAGCTCAAGTCTAGTGAAGCTATAAGTGGTCCATCATCTATGAATTGCCTTTTTGGTGAATATAATTTTTCAATGATACAAATCAACCATGAACTAAAGTGATGGCTATTATTATTATAATAAGTGGATGGAAGTTTTAAAGAGTTTCTAAGACTGTAGAGACAATTGTGCAAATCAAGAAACAAAAAAGGATCTCATCATTCTCCATCAGTTTAAGTTTTTGAAGTAATGGTTGTATCATGTATAGGGAAAAACTGGAGTAGGTCTTGTTATCTGTTATGATATCAGAATAGGTCTTGAGTTTAAAACTTACTAGGCCTCTTTTACTGCACTTAGTTTTCACGCGGTTGGGACCCTTGTATAATTTATTATGGACCCACACTAGGTCTGTGCACAAGTCGGTTGGAAGTCCAATTGCCAACTGAACTGCCAGTATTGCAGTTTTAAAAATCCCAACCCTGTGGGTATCACTTGTTGTCTGTTTTTGTTGGGGTGGGATTTGGTTGCGGTCGGATTAAGCTTGTTGGTAACCAGGTCAGGCTAACTATGTTCTAATGTTTTTGGAGTTCTGCTCTCAAACTAAAATGCAAAAACCTTCAAGACAGATTGGCCGCCGGTGCAAATGAGAGAGAGAGAGAGAGATCATCAGAAAAAATAAGATCCTCTCATCAGAAACCCAAACCTAAGACAGAGAGGAGGGAGCTTGAGAGAAACCCTAAATGGAGAAGAAATGAAGACAATCCCCTCATCAAATGATGCCGACATGTTTGGACAAGTGACAATCTTAGAGAGCTAATGATGCCGACCGGGAGTCTATCGATCATGAACTTTTAGAATATTTCTTAATTAGAAACTTCCGTCACTCATTTAAATTAAATTAAATTAAGGTATTATCCATCTTTTACTACCAAGTGCACCTACCAAAGTGCCTTTGCATTGTGCAGGCGTGTTATCAGTAGCATAACTTATTACAATCCACGTACTAAAAATAATATAACACTATCTTGTATTACCTTGTAATGCTTGATTCTTATTTGATTCCAAGTTTTTGCCAAATTTCAATTTAATGCAATTCATTAATTAATATTTAATCAGGAAAGAAGAATTTAGCAATACCCTGTAACAGTTGCATCTAATTTTTTAAAATTTTCATCCTTAGTTTAATATTAATCAATCACTTTCTTATCTCTGACAAATATACCCTAAATGCAGTGGATTGAGGAGCCAACTCTTCTGATCACACGCTTTGAGTATGCAAATGTCTTTCACACAGTTACAGACTGGTACAGTGCTTATGTGAGTTCTAGGGTAACTGGCTTGCCTAATCGACCACATGTGGTTTTTGTTGATGGCCATTGCACGGTAAGTTTATTAAATATTGCTTAGTTGCTTACTTTTGTGAGATATTTTTTTCTTATTAATTCCATGGTGCTTGGTGCAATTTTTTCTGCAAATATAAAAGTAACTATCTTGAAGTGTTTTCATTTGGATGGCACTGTTTAGAGTAGAAGTGTATATAGGAAACGCAGAAGTTTGTCATGACTCAGTGATTTGATATGGTTCTGAGCTCTCCAATCTGCTAAATGTAGAATGTCAAATATTTTGTACAATTTTCTTTATTTTTATGTAGCATTTTCCCTTTCTCTCCTGTGGCTGGATCCAGTAGAAATTTTTTTCATGGAACAGCCAGTAGAGAACTTATGCACTTTCTGTTTCTTTTCTTCTACCCAAACATATCACCATAAAACTTCCTAAAGAGATGTATCTGGACAGACTTGGCCTTATTATTCTATATATCATACCCACCATTGTACTATACTTTCAAAGTGACAGCATCCAATAGGTTATGTATATTGCTCGGAGAGCCAGGCAGATAGATGCCACTACAAGTAGTGTAGAACTCTTCATGGACGTTTTTTTTTTCCTCCCAGCAATGCCATTTATACTGCACTATTGGAATTGGAATCTGCCAAGCTACTTGTGAGTTCTACGGTTCCAAGGAAATCACCTATTGACCCGTCGTGGATTTCACCATAGAAATTGAAGGCATTCTTGTTTCTCATTTTTGGTTTGCTAATAGTTACCTTTTTCTTTCCTGTAATGTGATACTGATAATTTCAGCAATGCGCTCTGTGCAATTTAGATTCTAGGATGAGCTTCTTGCTTGGAAATCAACAATCCAATAGTGCTGTTCTTGGTATAGGGTTTCAAGATGGCATGCTAGGCAGATTTGTATCTTACCTGTTATAATTTAAAAATAAAAAATAAAAAAAAAAAATAAAAAAAAATCAGTGGCATGTTTCTTACTTTAGCAGTACTTTTCCGATGCTATACTCATACTTCCATATAGTATTGTAGTAGTACTGGCAAAAGTCTCTAAGAGACTAGCTGGATGGAACCTTCTAATTTCCCTGGGGGGCCACACCGTTCTTATTCATGCTTAACCCTGGAGTACTTCCTTTTATCATTTGTCTCTGCTCTGCTTAGAAGCTTATATGCTTGAGAGGCTGTTCAGATATTTTCTTAAGTCTGAAGTATGGAGAGAAATCACCGAGCGAATTGGAATCTTGTTTCTATGCCTAAGGCTTGTTAGAGGTTTGGGAGTTGGGTAACATGGTCCCTGAGAACACCGCTTTTGCTCTTGAAACGATAGTGGCCATTTCCTCTAGAATCTCTTTCTTTGACATAAGGTGCTAAAAAGCAGGTCTGGCATTTATACAGTGGAATGCCAAGGTAGAAAGCTTAGTGAAGCATATTCATTGAAATTCTTGTATCCTCTTTTCTTTCCCTAGCTTAGCTCAACCTCAAAGCAAGAGATTGTTTCATTTTGTTGTTAAGATGTTTGGCTCTGTGCTTTAGAGATGCACACTCCAAAAGGAAAGATGTCCATAGCTAACTCCATCTCTACCATGCTTGACATCTGTCTGTTTGTGTTGGGTGCACCACATGGAGATTGAATTTCTTAATAATTTTCAAACATGAGACGCTCGTGTAACACTTGTTGGCCACCTCAGAGATCATCTGTATATAGTGTTATTATACAGATGTTTGTTTGCTTGGTTTTAGATGATATAATTAAGAAATAGGAGCTCCAACCTCTATTACCAGTCACATTGGTGCTGTGTCAAAAGGGTTAACTAACATAGTATATGGGTCAACATGGACAAGACATGATTAGTTCAAAAAATATAAATTCGAACTTGAATCTTAAATGCATAAAAATACAATATATAGGTTACATTTAACCAGCATGACACAAATGACTTGTTTTGAAAATATATTACATGGATAAGACAAAACAGTAATAGATGAAACATCAGGCTAAATAGTCAAAGATTAAGTGGGTAGCTGCAAAATGAGTTAATTCTTTATTAGATTGAGATAAGGTTATTTGTGTCATAAATGTGTTATGGTCATTAATGTGTTTACATGACGATTAAAATAAATGTGCTACTGCCGTATGGTTGGCAGGCCAAGCTGTTGCATGACATCATTTTACCATCTTCATCATTGTTACAATCACAATCTGGTAAACACAACCAAGATAAGGCGAACATACTAACTTCGTGTTCAGCCGCCCCTTGTTATGAGTATATTTTCCAAGAATAGATCCTCATAAAGGGCACACTTATGCTATTTTGAAAATATTTATATGCAAAACCTGTTATTATTCTTTGATGTTGTGTTGTAGCTTTGTCATGCCCGTCTTTTCCTATTACAGCATTGCATGTTTCACAGGCGTGGTTATATTTCTTTGTTCTTTCTTTATCTTTTCTTTGTGTGGTATATCATCATTTTTTGATGCATTATTTGCCAGGTTTTTATACTTTTGACATGAACTTGGTATTGTGGTTTCACTTCTTTGGGAATCTGATGCAGTTGGTGGAATGTTCTTCTTTGATGAGTCTCATAAAATTTCTTTTTCTCACATTTCACATTATCAGAACCAGATTATCTCGAGTCTGTATATTTTTGGGTTCCTTCCTTATAATCCTTCTTCGATCACTTCATTTAAATTTTATGGTTTCTCTTTGGTTTTGACTGACTTCATTGGGAAGCCAAAGGTTCCATCTAAGCTTAGGTGCTTTTATAAGGTCCAGAACTTGATCAGTACTTGTTAGATATTGCAGATTCTTGGCCTACAGAGCTCTCTTTCGGAAGTTTCTATGATATGCTAGACCACAAGTGAGTCCGCAGATACTGTATTCCCGGTTTACCCATTTCCTTCAATATTTTGAAATATGCTTTTGAGTGTTTTAGGAGCATTGTAAATGTGAGATGGCATCTTTGGTTGGAGAGGAATCTTCAGAAATTGTTAAATGCTCCTCTTGTGCCTTTAGGATAAAATTTCGCTTCTTTTTCCTTATGGTGCAGGGGGCTTTCATAGTATTGGGACTAGATACTAAGTGAGATTAGTGAGGATTGTTGTGTTAATTGTGATTTCTCTCCCTTACTTCACATTTTCCCCCTTTTTGCTTGTATATTTTGCCTTCTTAACTCTTTTAGAGAATATTTTATCGTCTCTTTTGTTTCTTATTTTTAAGTCTGAACATTCTTTGTCTTATGAAATTGTTCTTTTTCAATCAATACATATGGTTTTATCATTTATGGAGATGGGTTAATATATTTGTTTGTGCTTGGGATTTTGCTGGTGTGCTTTAGTTTTATTCCCCCTACTTGCGGTTAAGTGAACCTTCATTTAAACTTTCCTTTGTGAAAGCCCTTTCTTTTTGATTTTTGGCCTCGTTTTGAAGTTGTCATGTAGATTTCTTGTTAGTAGGTCATATGGGCACACATCCTTGGTGCATGCTTCCATGGAATTGTCTTTCTTGTTTTTCCTATAGAGGAAGAAAAAAAAAGCATCATCAGTGGTTTTGGCTCAAATATGCATATGGCAAGGATTCCATGCTAGGCTTGGAAATTCCAAGACACCACTGGATTCTCTCTCTTAGATGTTATGTATGAAATTTTCCTGCCATGTGGAGATCCTATCTATGCATGATACAGTGTGATACTAGGGGCCTCCTCGCTGTTGCCTGTAAGAAACTGTGCTTGTGTATGTAGCCCTCCCTAATGTATTTGAAATTTATTGTTCTGTGCTTGCTTCAGTCTTTTTCAGTGTTTTAATTGAAAAATCCGTGTCCAATTTTTGTTTGTCAAGTTGTTTGCATTTCCAATGTTATTTTGCTTGTTTGTGAAAGTAAATGGAGATCATATTATGTTGTATGCACAATCTTGATATAATGAAGTATTTCTGCAACTTTATCAGTCACAATTGGAAGAAACATGGAAAGTTCTATTCTCAAGTATTACATATGCAAAAAACTTTAGTGAGCCCGTTTGTTTCCGTCATGCCATTCTATCACCCTTGGGATATGAGACTGCTTTATTCAAGGGGTTGTCTGAAAACATAAACTGTGAAGGAGCATCTGCACATGATCTTTGGCAAACCCCAGATGATCACAAAACTGCAAGGCTATCTGAGTATGGAGAAATGATTAGAGCAGCCTTTGGGTTTCCAGTTGATAGGCACCGGTTTGCAAAGCCAGTTTCCGGTCATAATGTCCTGTTTGTTAGACGGGAAGACTATCTAGCTCATCCACGACATCACGGCAAAATTGAATCAAGGCTTAGCAATGAGCAGGAAGTGTTTGATTCAATAAAAAATTGGGTCTCTAATCATTTGGAATGCAAAATAAACCTTGTCAATGGACTGTTTGGACACATGTCATTGAAAGAGCAAGTCCGAACCATTCAGGATGCTTCGGTCATTATTGGAGCTCACGGGGCAGGTCTCACGCATATAGTGTCAGCAACACCAAAAGCAGTAATTCTTGAGATAATCAGTAGCCAATTCAGACGCCCACATTTTCAATTGATTGCTCAGTGGAAAGGGTTGGAGTATCATGCTATTAATTTGCCGGGGTCATTTGCTCAACCTGAAGAGGTAATTGAGAGGCTTAGTGCCATAATGAGAAGTCTCGGATGCTGATAACATCCAACTCCGGTGGAACTGTAGTCCCTCCATTTCAGCAATCAAAATAGAGTGGCTGGAAATCACATATGCCTCTAGTTTTGGATGTTTAATGTCTGCAAAAAAACTACCTAATTGCTTGTATTTATCTGGCGCTGAGGACGTTTGCGAGTTATTGGACAACACAGATGAGTTATCAAACAAGTAAAGACCAAGATTTTGGATGGAGAGCTTTAACTTAATATTTTTGTCAGCTGATGATTACTGAAGTCAACTGCTCTGACAAATTTATTAGTATGGAGAAATGCATTGCAGTTGGGTTCAAGGATTCTTCTACGAGTTCTGTATATTAGTTTAACGCACTCCATTGTTGCTCAAATATTGGGCTGTGTATGTTACACAAAGGTACTCTTCATAAAACATTTAGAAAAGAAAAGGGAAAGATTTTGCTCTTAATGTGACTTAGAGCACAAGTATTTTCTCGTAAAAGATTTGCAAGAAAGCTTCAGAAATGTCCACCACTCATGGCACACATTTTATAAACGTGCGAGGAGAATATAGTCGATGCCTCCATGGAATCGTCCCCGCTTCTAGTCTCCGTTGTTCCTCTCTCGTCCGACCATCACGGCAGTAGGTTGATGAGGGAATTTTGATTGCACAATCAATGTCAACATGATTTTTGTGGTGGTCTAATGCTGAAGGTTGTGGATTTTGTATCTTTTTTTGGTTACTTCATCACCATTATCGAAAATTTGATTAAATCGGTTTAAACAACTATGGGTTCAATTTAGAAACTGATTCTATAAATATATATTTTTTTATTCTCAAAACTCGAATTCAAAATTTTTAATTGCACAATCAATGTCAACATGATTTTTGTGGTGGTCTAATGCTGAAGGTTGTGGATTTTTTTTTTTCTTCTTTTGGCTACTTCATCACCGTTATCGAAAATTTGATTAAATCGGTTTAAACAACTATGTGTCTAATTTAGAAACTGATTCTTTAAATGTTTATTTTTTTTTATTTTCAAAACTCGAATTCAAAATTTTAATTATTTAAATGTTTATTTTTTTTATTTTCAAAATTTAAATTTAAAATTTTAATTAAAAAAATTTAATACGATCGAAGTTGAATTTTTGGATGAAAGACGGTGGCGGTGGAATTGGAAGATCGGGCGTCGTTGCCCGTGGTTTATTGTCACATGTGCCAAGGTAGCAAGAAGATTGTCGATCGGCTGACGTTGGGTGATGCTAGTAGTTTTTGCTGGTTTCTGTTTTGTCCAGATTTAGTTGACGATGTTATCTCCGGTGGTTGGGATACAGATTTTGTCGGTGTGGTATTTTTTTATCGGTGGTTTCTATCCTATGTCTTGGGTGGGCTTTTTTCCTATTTGATAAATATCTTGTTTGGGTTTGAATATTATAATATTTTGTTTTGGCCTATACCCATTGTTGAATCTTTGTGTATCGTATTTTTAGGTCGCATGCCTTTATCTTTCGTTTCTGTGTCAAGGCCCTGCTCAAATCTAAAAAATAAATAAATAAATAAATAAATAAGAGAGAGAGAGAGAGAGAGCGAAATACAACTCGGTAGGGGCCTTTGTTCACGGCGGGGCCACCGGCCACGCCACATGTGGTATAATCTTTTATGGTTGCATATTTTTCTAAAGCACTAATATAATTTTTTATGGGCAACAACCAATAAAAGCATGGCAAGTGTCCCTTACGAATAGTATACTTTGCGTGTTCAATACAAATATTTATCGTTTTTAAAATGACTTTAAACTAATTAATATTTATATAAGAGTTTTATTTTTTTATATTTATACATTTTTTTTTTACATTTAGTAAATTATCTATTTATTTTATTACAATTTTTATTTTTATTTTATTTATTTTATGATTTATAATTATATATTTAAAAATTTTATATTTTTATTATAAAATAAATTATTATATTATTTCTATAAAATAATTAATTTTTATATAAAAATTTTTATATTTATACATTTTTAACGTAGAAGAGCATACCTCCCCAAGGAGAAAGTTTCTCCTTATGTTAATACAATTCGCTGTATGTCTTTTTTTTTTCTTCTTTTTGAAATAATTGTTAAAACCACATAAATCCTTATTTAATAATCTATGGGTTGTTATTAATCAGGCATAGCTTGGGTCACAGTTAACTGAAGTAAAAATGATGTTTCTAAACAAGATAATGTGGACATAAGACTTTCTTTTTTTTTTTTTTTAATTCAAGTATCTGAGATCTAGTATTTGAAATTTCATGAGTGCGTTTAATTTTACAATTTTTACGGCCCCATATTAGAAAAAAGGGTTGGGCCAAGGTAGGGTCAACACCAATTGAACATCCCAAAGCTAAAATATTTGAAAATTGGCAGGACTTATTTGGCATTTTAATTTTATTGGTAAGTCTCCTATGGAAAGCAAATAATATGGTGCTCAGAATCAGATACATCTAAAAGGACTTTGATGATCAAAGTGGATAATAAAGCATGGGGATGAGGATTTTGGATTGGAGATCGTGAGATTCTCTTCCCATATATAGAGCAAGAAAAAAGGACTTTGCAGTCAAAATGCATTATCCCAATGCCAATCCAAAGTGAAACTAAGAATCGGGAGTAAAAAGGAGATTCCACTCCACAGTCTCACGATCCATTATACTAAGATTTGAACCCAGATCACTGGATTAGAGAAAAAAATTATAACTATTAGTATCTCTCCTTAAGACTCTCTCCCTATGTTTTACTTGGTGTATAGTGGAGGGAATGTTGAAAATCCAGTTGCAAAAAGGAACAAGCAGAGAAACAGGCGGCAGAGAATACGACATGGTGATTCCAACATCCATGAAAATCCAGTTGCAAAAAGGAACGAGTAGAGAAACAGGGGGCAGAGAATACGACATGGGTGATTCCAACATCCATGTAGAGTCGGTGTCATTTGGACCTCAAGCAAGGCTTAAAGACAAGCAAACAGCACATTCTTCCTCCAGGCTTTGGACGCCTAAAGGCATGCAGGATTTTGAATTCCCTTTTTTTGGCAAGAACGTTTGAGGGTTATCTTTAGATTCCTCTCCCATTAAATCTTCCTTTTCTTTTCCTTCCTTTTCTTTTTTCCAAATATTACATCCTAATATTTTCTATTTTTCTTTTTAATAATTTATAACTTCTAGGACAAGTTTACTTAGATTATTATTTTTTTTATGTCCTTGAACTTGGTCCACCACCTAAAATTCAAAATTTTGCTTTGATTAATCTGGATTGAGTTGACTAATTTGGGCATAGGATTCTCCTAGTATAGTTTGTTTCATTTCTAGAACACGAATCCGAGCTCTTTGGTTAAGGGGTAAGGTGAATTACCCATCACAAACGAAAACTATAGATTTTTACTATGAATCTGGTAAAGAGTATGAAAATTAAGATCTCATTTCCACTATTTAATATTACTTTCGGACCATTTAAAAATTAATCCATCTGAAATCTCCTAAATAGTCATTCAACATATTTGTTAACCAAAGTAAAAGGTTTTGATATATATATATATATATATTGTTGGAAAGATAGGGGTGCGGGTCCACCATGGTTAGACCTGCCCCATCATTTGATTTTGAAACGTAAGGGGACAGGGTGGTATTTTGGAAACGACCCTCCGAACTCCATCAACTCCCATCTCTCTCCAACTCTCATTAAGAAAAATGAAAAAAATCAACCCTCCTTTTTGAGTGTGACGGGAAAGAAGATGGAAATGAGAGAATGTCATTTTCTCCATTTTTTCTAGAGAGTGAGAAACGAACCCAAAAGGGGAGAGGGTGAAAAGTGACCTTACCACATTGGAAATAGAGAGAGAATAAAAACAACGATCGATTATCCGTTCACCGAAAGTATTTGATTATAAATAATAGAGAATACTCTGAATTCGTGACACTTTCTTGATCTTGAATACTCATCATCAGAAAGAAGTAAATGATCCTAACCTAATTTCAATCCGAAAACTTCTGTATAAAAATATTTTTCATTGATTTATACGAAAAATTTTATATATACATATATATATATGTATGTATATGTATACATATATGAGTTTTATTATCAAATTAAATTATTATTAATTTAAAATCGTTCCGAATGAAAAATATTTAAGATTTCAGATTAAAAATAAAAGGGTATAGAAGTATTAAGTGCAAGCAAACACACCCCTTGTGTCACTTAAGGTAAATGACTCAGAAAAAAAGCTAAACTAGCTTTCAAGCTAATTAAATTTTAATATCTTGTACAAAATAAATATTTTATCAATTAAAGGGCATTTAGATAATATGTATTTCAGATTCTTTTTACATATTTAAATATAGGAGAGAGTTCAATTCAAAGGTTTGTGTTGAAAAGACATGCTTCTTTATGCGGTGCTTTTCAGCTAAACTTGGCAAATACCTTTAAAAGAGTGCAATCCCCCTTTTTTTTTTTAAAAAAAAAAAGTTATATAAAGGGCTATTTGCTTGTTCATGAATAATATATTTTGATTAAGAAAATGATCATGACAAAATATGATATTACATGAATAATATATTTTGAACCAGTCCGGGACCAAAACTTTTTAAGTTTTCCCAAATCAAAACCCTTCAACTAAAATTGGAACCTGAAGCCTACAAACAGTTCAGGTTGAGAGTTGTCCTTTTCAAGACCCTAAACTGGTAGGCCAGTTCCCAACCGTGGCCTGGACTAGGATTTTGTGTTCTATCGAGGTGGTACAATGTCAAGGCATCGTCTCCAAATAAAAAGTTCGATAATAATAATTTTTTTTTATCTTATGATTCAAAATTCGGTTTATATTATAATAATAATAAAAAAAAAGCACCACAAATTTGATTTACGGCTATCTTAGACCCTTGGGCCCCCTCTTCTGGTGACGATGGGTTTTCATTTGATGCCTCCAAGATATTGGGCAGGACTGCCCTTCTGAAAATCACAATTTGTAGGACCCATGTGGGGTTCACAAAATGACCGACTACCAACCCCCCAGATTTTTTTTTCTTTTCTAATAAATAGATATTTTTTATAGTAATTTTAATTCGATTAATCTGATCAAAAATACCGATTAACTATCTCAATATTTATATTTCAATTCCACCAACCCGAGAATTTAATGTGCGATCTATGCATGATTCAGAAGGTGAGCCTCTTTTGAGTTTGTACAATTTGCATCTCATTGGTCCAACCAGACCAAAGTAAAAAAAAAAGAGTCGGAAAAAAAATATATGTTATCCAAGCCAATGTGGTCTTCAAGTGTTTTTGAAGGTAAAACGATATCGTGGTTGGTGAGTTTTCGATTAGCACAATCCGAAGAAGAAAAATATCCATTTTATATAAGATGGCAATGATAGATTTGACAAGGCAAATGGCCAAAAGACAAACCTCAAAGAATTGAAAGGTCCCATTTGGATGGAGGACCATTAAACCCATGTGATGCCATGTGGGCAGCATAACATACTTGCTCATTACTGTTCACCCAAAACATAGCATTTCATTGACAAGTCGCATGTGGTCCTTTGCTAGATGATTTGTACACCCTTTGCCCCATCCATGCAAGGCCCCCAGTCTAGGTTGGTGGTCCTTTGCTCCTAGTAGTAGCAAGACTTGGTTTCATCTGGATGCAGCATTTATTGGCCTTTTCCTTTGAATTTTCTATTAGAATTTATTATTATAATTCTTCCCTGTGCTTTCGTTCCCCCATGGTAGATGATTCAGCCACGCCTGGTGCCACAAAATGATTGAGACCTACGATGGGGTTGAAATGAATTTTATTCATTGGATTTACTTCTTTCATTCATGGAAATCTTTTGATGCAATGAGTAGTACGTTATGGTTGTTCGATATTCAAAATTTCTCGTACTTTACACCAATTTTTTACGAAACTTTTGAAACTTTTTTTTCTTTTAAAGCTTTCTGTTTTTACGTAAATGTTTTTTTAATAGTGAAATATTATGAATAACAATGTGAGTCCGGTAACGGTGGGATTGTTTTTTTTGTGATCTCAAGATTATAGGTTTGAGATATGAAAATAATCTTTTTATAAAATATAAGAAAATATTACATATATATATATGTCTATTCTCTCCTTATTTCTATACTAAATCAAAAAATATTTTGTATAACGAATCAATCTTTCATATATTATGAGTAAAATAAATTAAAGTATTACATATCGCACAAATATCAGACATGACGCTTGAAGACAAGTGAGGGATGTAAGGGCAATCCCCTGCCCCGTCAATTTTCAAAATGTTACACTGGTCAATGAAAGATATACAATAATTATTTTCAAGTTGATATAAATTGCCCCCATTAAAATTAGAAATAGAAAGTAATTCATTGAAGTTAATTTAATTAATAAAAAATTTGTAAAGATATTTTTCCCAAAAAAGATGGAATATCGGTTGGCCAATTTCACTCTTTTTCTCAACCCAAAAAAAAGAAATTAATAAAAAAATCTATCCATTTATCTTCTAAATTCTTATAAATTTTAATGATTATTATTAGATTCAGCACAAAATCTAGAATGATAATTTTCTATTTTACAATAAACAAATCATATTTAAGCAAAATATCTTTTAATTTTAGATTTTCTAAATTTTTAAATTTTATGCCCACCATTTTTATAATATTTCTATCTTCGCCTTGTAGAATGGTTGGACTCTGCTGTTTCATTCTTATGTAACAAAGTCCTTTGTACTTCTATGGCTTTTTTATTGGCACTTTTATGTAATGTCTTAGTTTATTTAAAAATAATAATAATTTGACAAGTTTGGAGCCTTCACTTCTTTTTCTTCTTCGTCAAAAGTCCAACCATCTCAACAACAACATGTAAATCTAACGTTAAAATACTAAATTTTTTTAATTAAAATCTCAAATTCAAATATGAAGAACAAAATAATAAACGACAAGAGAGTCAGTCTCTAAATCGAATACCACCAGTTAACCAAAACTCGTCATTTTTTAATATAATTTCACATGGAATACTACTCAATATAAATCTAATTTTTTGTTTCTCTTATAAACTTGTATACTTTATGGTACGAGGGAGTTGATTTGGTTCTATTTAGAGCCTCGAGCACAAGTTGCATGAAAACTACACATTGTATTGATGTATATGTCATCTTTATATATTATTTTATATAATCTGTTAAATTTTAAAATTGGAAAAAGTTTTACAGAAAGACATACATAAAATACTAGATTTAACAGAATATAGAAGAAAAAATTATACAAATTGGTAAAGATCGATGTATCGAACGAGATCAAACTGGATTTGATTATTTTTCCTTTAATTTATTGTCTAACTCAATCCTTTTTTAAATTTCAAAAGTTAATGAATTAAAATTCTTTTTATTTCATTTTTTTTCATAATTTAAGTCTTATATATCAGATATCTCTTAACCAGTGATATTTTATCATAACTGCACCTCTTTTTTTGCTTTTGTTTTTACACATGATCTATTATTTATTAAAATTTAAAATTATAATTATAAAAATATTATAATTTTATAATTATTTATTATTTATTATATCAGTATAATTATATAGTTAACTTAAGTTGAACATAATAATGCATTTAAAATTCCTAAGGTCACAATAAGGCAAATAATACCACCATGTTGCAAACCATGTGAATATTTTCTTCCAAATTTGGTTTTCTCTAATATCAAAAAAAATATTATAATTTTTAAGTGGAAATTTTCTGTTCAAAATGAAAACAGGAAAAAAAAAAAAGAAAAAGAAAAATATGAGCCATTCTGCATGTGTTGCAACATGAAGAATTGTGTGGCCAAAATCTTCCATATAAAGTATACAATCTCCCAGGAAGAAACTTCAATGAACACAAAAACCACAGGCCATCAAGATTCAAGAGTTTATCACTGCAAACCGGAAATAGGATTTAGATAGATTATCTAATCTCATTCCCTTTGCCCGAGTGGAGATTAGGGCAATCACTATTCCTCGGGATCCTTGGGCCAGAGATTCAATGTTTTGGGGTGGGGAGTCGGACGGACGCTTTACGATTCAGTCAGTATATCGTTTGGGATAGGGGATACAGGTGGTAGGCCAGCTAGATGTTTCAGACTGGCGTTGGGTGTGGCGTTTGAAATGCCTAGAACTAGTGAAATTTTTTATATGGACAGCAACTTATAATGAAGTGTTCACGAACCAGGAGAGGGTTCGAAGAGGGCCTTCCTCGGATGTTCTATGTCCACTTTGTAGTGATGTGGAGAGTCATTAGTTCATGTTTTGAGAGACTGTCACAAGAGCCGTGAGACTTGGGAGTTACTCCTTGGTGAGTCATATCTTCATCGTCTGATATTCTCAGTGAGAGACATATTTACTTGATTGAAAAGTAATTGTTGTTCTCATGCGATTCATATGGATCTACAACGATCTATACTTTTCATTTCTACTCTATGGGCCCCTTGGAAGGTTAGGTGTCAGGTGGTTTTCTAAGGACAAGATTTCTCATCTGTGAAGATTGATCAATTAGCTGTGGGTTATGCTCGGAATGCGTCTACTGCTATATCTTTTATTCATGAACCCCTTCATAAAAGGGGAAGATGGATTATATGGCGCCATCCTCCAACAGGGTGCTTCAAATTTAATATAGATGGTTCAATATTTTCTCATCGTAGGTCGACAATTGCTGGGGGAATTCTTAGAGATAAGCATTGATTCAGGACTTTAGGTTTTACTGTCAATTTGGGTTACACAGAAAATGAGGTTGCTAAGCTTCAAGCAGTATATAAAAGTCTTTGTATTCTTATGGATTACAAGTGCTGGTCCCTATGCAACTAAGAATGAGGGTTGAATTGGTTGGCTTTAAATTATAGATTTTACTCCACTTAAAATCTAACTTAAAACATATGGCCAGAATTCATGCAGAATATAAATGTAAATGCATAAATAAAAAGAAGGGATAAAAAGATCAAACCCGATTTATAGTGGTTTGACTTTGTGCCTACGTCCACTCTTTTAACTCAACAAGTCAGGGTCCAGCAATAGCTAGTTTCCACTATGCAAAAAGAGAGTTACATGTACATGGTTTCTATGTTGACAATTTGCACATTCTTCCTTGAAGATGTCTTAGTCCAACATTTATCCAAGTCTAACTCTCTCACACCTAGCCTATCAACCCAATAAAATATTCTTCACACTCTCCTTAGACTTGTAAGACAATACAAGATCTAAAACAATAGTTACAAAAGTGAAGAAACTGATCTGACAATATGAATGCAAAGTAAGTCGTTAGAACTTTGTGATCAAGTAGGCATCTTTAGGTTCTGTTTTCTCTCAACTCAATGCTCGATTAAACTCTGTAAAAGTTTCTGAACAAAGACTGATTATAGCTCCTTAAAGTCCACTTCAAGTTGCATCTAAAACTCTCTTGTATCGAGTTGATATATGGCTCTCACAACCCCTTTAGAACCAGTCTACATAGGAAAATCACAATTCCAGATTCTGCTTTTCAGCCTACTTTGAGATCTAATATCTTACTCCCAACACCTCAAAAAATCTTTGTAAAATATGTTGTATAATCTCTATATATAGCACTTTAAATCCCAAGAAGTGAGCCTCCAAAACTGATCACGAATATGAAAATATAAAGCTGCAAAGTTGGCTCATTAACACACTTACTGTATTAAAAAAATCAGTTTAACTTCCTTAACTTAAGGTTGATTTTCTCCACCAAACTCTTTGAATTTTACTACTATTATTTTTCAAATTCAAACACCAACAATCCCCTTAAAATGTGGAGAATTCAAATTTCAAATAGTTTAATTATTAGAGAAGTTATATGTGATCAAAAATCTCCAATAAATCAGCCTTAACTTCAAAAAATTTCTTAACTTTGAGTGCATTCTCCCTCTTGATTAGACATTCATTTTTTATTATTTTTTTAATCATCAAAAGAACACACAAAAATTTATAAAGAAAATAAATTCAGCACAAAGTATTTTTAGAATTATCAAAACAATTTCAGCATTTCAAAATATTGAAAAATCATAAAACTTCTTACCATATTCAGATATAAGATTTAAATACAATAATTTTCTATTGACACATAACTTTTATACTTTTAGGCTTTATATATTAGACAATAATTGAAATTAATTTTTAATATAGTTCTTATGACTTTATCTATATCATCAATCACATCATCTTATGAGTAATTAGGTGAAAATTTTTAATTTCTAATGACTTCTTTCTTAGACTTATTTTCAATTTCTACACTTTTATTTTTATCATGTTCATGTGGGACTTCTTGTATTCTCATTATTTTCTTTATCAATTTTTTTTTATATATCCATTCAAAAGATCATCTATTCTTTGGAATCTAAATTAATTTAGATCCTCTAAAAATAAATTTTTTTTGTTTGTTACTAAACTTGTTCAAGTAATAATATTTAGCAACATGTCCAATTCTATGACAATAGTAGCATGAAAAAATATTTTTCTTTTTTCTGAAAAGTATTCATATATTTATGTTTTACATGTGAAAAATCAGATTTTTGATGTCCAGATAAGTTTCTGAAATTTTTGTTAAAACTGGTAGGTTTATAAATTTTTCTACCCCTATATGATATGCTTTTATGATCTCTGTTTCTATCCCTGATTTCTGCAGTCTGTAATTCTCTGTGTTCTGCGATTTTTGCTGCTTTAACAAATACTATTTTATTAGATTATGAACCAAATACATTTTTAGATTTGTACCCTAAACTATTTCTCGAGAAATCATATTTTTGGAGTGTAAGTAATATGTGAGTTTTTTATCACTTTAATTAAAATTTTGAAATGTATTTTTGATAGATATGAATAAATCTTCAACTCTAATTTTCAGCAAACATACTTTATCTTTCATGGCAGAATTTTCTAATTTTATAGATTTATTTTCAAACGTTAAAGCTGATAATTCAATATTTGCAGTAGAATTTTTAATTTTCAGTATTTCATAATCAGATTCAAAGATTTCTTGTTCAGAATTTACAGCAGTGTTTGAGAATTTCATAGCATCATTTTTAGTCTTTAAAGTTGTCAGTTCAGATTCTGCTGCAGAGTTTTTAAAATTTAGAATATTAATTTCAGATTTTAAATCATTAATTTCATTATTCAGCACATTATTTATCTGTTTCAGAAATCTTTTCTCATTTTCTAAGTCCTGTATTCTGCATTTAAATTTAGAAATCAACCTTAATACATAGTCATCATCAAGATTGAATTCATCACAGTATTCAGAGTCAGAATTTACCTGAGAATCTACCATTAGATAAAAATTTGTTTCATTCTGATCTTTTGAATCTTTAGACTCTGATTCAGAACTTGATTCATCCAAGTCACTCTATGTAGCCATCATTGATTTTGCTTTTTTCTGAAATTTCTTCATCTTCGTTGCAAAAATTGGACATTCATATTTTATATATCCAGATTTTTTACATTCATAACATACCATTTCTTTTTTCAATTTGCTTCTTTTTCCTGCATCATTTTTTGACTTTTGAAAAATATTAGTGTTTTTAAATTTATTGAATTTTTTACCTCTCTTTTTAAGGATACGAGACAGCCTTCTTGACAACAAGTTTAGCTCATCTTCACTGTTGTCTTGTTCATCAGATTGCTGTTCATTCTTTACTACAAGTGCAGTGAACTTTTTCTTCCTATCATTTTCAGCAGAAAAGTGTATTTCAGTTTCATAAACCATGAGTTTCCCTTTTAGTTCATTTAGGGACAACCTTGACAGGTCTTAAATTTTCTCAATTGCTGTCTTTTTTGTATCTCAAACTCTAGGAAGAATTCTCAGAACTTTCATAACCAGGTCTGAATCCGAAAATCCTTTTCTAAGAGACTCTAGTTTATTTGTGATGGATGTGAGTCGACTGAATATGTCCTTAACTTGTTCTCCATGCTGAAAATTGAATAACTCATATTCCTGCATTAGAAGGTTAATTCTTGTATCTTTAACAATCCGTGTGCCTTCATGTGTGATACACAATTTATCCCATATTTCTTTGACTGTTTCACAAAAAGAAACAAGATTAAAATCTATAGGAGAAATAGCACATAAAATTAAATGTTTTGCTCTAAAGTTTATTAAAATTTTTCTCTTATCATCCTTTGTTATGATTAGGGGTTTAACATTTAAATCTTCAGAGGAAATAACCTCTCAAATATCATAATCCGTGGTTTTAATAAAGGTTTCCATCCTACACTTTCGATGAGAGAAATTTACTCCATTAAAATAAGGAATTCTATTGGTAGATTGGCCAAAAGTTAAATGTGATGTCATTGGATCTTTGACTCAAAAGTCAGCACTTTTGTGGAGTCAAATACTAACTCTGATACCACTTGTTGGTCTCTATGCAATTAAGAAGGGAGGTTGAATTGGTTGGTTTCAAATTATAGATTTTACTTCATTTAAAATCTAACTTAAAACATATGGTCAGAATTCATGCAAAATATAAATATAAATGCAAAAATAAAATGAAGGGATAGAGAGATCAAACTCGATTTATAGTGGTTTTGTCTTATGCCTACGTCCACTCTTCCAGCTCAACAAATTAGGGTCCAGCGATAACTAATTTTCACTACGTACAAAGAGAGTTATATGTACATGGATTCTATGTTAACAATCTGTACCTTCTTCCTTAAAGATGTCTTGTCCAACACTTACCCAAATCTAACTCTCTTACACCTAGTCTATCAACCCAAGAGAATGTTCCTCACACTCTTCTTAGACTTGTGAGACAATACAAGATCTAAAACAATAATTACAAAGGTGAAGAAACTGATCTGACAGCAGGAATGCAAAATAAGTCGTCAAAACTTTGTGATCAAGTAGGCGTTTTTGGGTTCTGTTTTCTCTCAACTCAATGCTCGATTAAACTTTGTAAAAGTTTCTAAACAAAGACTGATTATAGCTCTTTAAAGTCCACTTCAAGTTGCATCTAAAGCTCTCTTGTATCGAGTTGATATATGGCTCTCAAAACTCCTTCAAAACTAGTTTACACAGGAAAATCACAACTCCAGATTTTGCTTTTCAGCCTACTTTGAGATCTAATATCTTACTCCCAATACCTCAAAAAATCTCTGTAAAGTATGTTGTATAATCTCTGTATATAACACTTTAAATTTCAAGAAGTGAGCCCCCAAAACTGGTCACAAATATGAAGATATAAAGTTGTAAAGTTTGCTCATTAGCACACTTACTGCGGTAAAAAAATCAGCTTAACTTCCTTACCTTGAGGTTGATTTTCTCCACCAAATTCTTTGAATTTTACTACTGTTATTTTTCAAATTCAAACGCCAACAATCCTCTTAAAGTATGGAGAATTCAAATTTCAAATAATTTAATTATTGGAGAAGTTATATGTGATAAAAAACCTCCAATAAATCAGTCTTAACTTCAAAAAAATTTTGAACCTTGAGTTTTACCTTGAGTAAATAATTGGATTTCACTTGAATTTGAATCACCAATTTGGATAGTCTTACTAGTCAAGTACAGTACCCAATCTGTACTCAACATACTGAGTTAGGTCTTGAAAATAAGATAAAATCGTAACAGAAAACACAGTTTTGATTTTCAGCTGCTTCTACCCTTCTCGTTGTTTCTACCAATTTTGCTTCTACCCAGGTTCTGTGATAGAATTTTCTGACCAATTATATATCTTGAAACTTTCTATAAATAAGATTGTATTATATATTCTAAATGTCTGCATACTTAGTAAATTCATTAGTGACACATATAAGGGTTTTGTTATCATCAAAACATTAGAGTTTAATAACAATTTCCTTAACAACAAGCACTTCCGTCAATTATAGAACTTGATTCATACTCGGTGGTCAATGCAATGAAGGTAGATAGTATTCGTTCACATTCTCAGTCTCATCTTTTGAGGGAATGTAAAAATTTAATTCAACAGCTTTCGATTCTAGATGTCCTCTTTGTGTCTAGAGAAGGAAATAACTGTACTGATACTATTGCCAAGTTAGGTAATGGGATTCCTCCTGGGATGCATATGTTTCACTCTCCGCCTAACAAGGTGTACCGTCTTTTTAGAAAGGATATGAGAGGTTTGGCATTTTTTAGAGGTTAGTCTGTTTGTTTTCCCTCATGTAACCCAAAAAAAAAAAAAAAAAAAAAAAAAAAAAAAAATCCATCACCCGTCTCATGTGATGCTAAATAAAGACATCCAAAAATTATGGGGGTGAAACACACCTATTTACTTTTCTTTTTCTATTTTTATTGAATAATATTAATAGTATATTTTATAAACCATTATTTATTTTATTTTATTGTGAATGAAAATTATATAAATCCATTTTATATGATAATTTGTCTACGATATTAGGTAAATTAGTAGGTGAAATAGGATTTATGTGGTCCTTATTCACACTATAACAAAATAAATAACTTGTAATATCAATAAAATTATAAAATATACTATTATTATCTAATAAAATTTGAGAAGAGACAACTTGAACCTGTTTGATCATATAATTCTTAAAAATCCAAATTAATAAGATATTTAAACAAAAACTCTTTATTAGTTGGATGTCCCTACAATGACATCTGTTGACTCATTGAATAAGTATAACAACTCACAAACTAATTGCATCAAGCATGCGAAATAACATGTATAAATAGGTTGTTAATATATATGTTAATAGTATTAGGGTTAATTACAGTTTTTTTCCTGTGGTTTGGTCAAAAACTACATACGTCTCCTATGGTGAAAAATACACAGAATTTTTTATATAAAAAAGACAAATGACGAAAATGATTAAAATTAACAGGAAATTAAAATTCACGTACAGAAAGCCAAGTTGACTTACGAGGTTAATTTTTATTACCCTCAATTAAAAAAAAAAAAAAACACATTCTCTCTTTTCTCTCTCCTCCTCTCTCCTCTCCTTTGCACACTCCAGCCATCGTGTAGGAACTCTCTTCCTCTCTCCCTCTCCTCTCCTTTCCTTTGGACGGGATCTTCAACCTCCAGTAGAACAAAATTAATTTTGATAATCTTCTCTCCTTCTCTCTCTCTTTTTATCCAAGTTCTTAACCGTCGTGGACACTTCTCTTCTCTCCTCTCCCCCCTCTCTCAGTTTACCTTGGGTCCAAAAATGATCGTTTTCTTCATTGTTCGATCCTTCATCGTTCGATAAGTCACCACCGACGCTGGGGGATTAGGGAAGGACGGTTCTAGGTAGATCTCAGCTGTCAGATCTAGATTGAGATAAATCTTTCTTTGTACCTTCGCACGGCATTAGATCTAAACAAAGATAAGATTTGGATCTTGATGGAGGTTGAAGACGATCGAACGCTGGGTTTGATTATGGAGGGAGATCTGGACAAAGGACAATCTTCACACTCTATAGAAAACGATTGAACAATGGGTAAGGTTTGTTTTTTTTTGCTATGGACGAAGGACAAATCATCACCAAATCGCAATCGTGTTTGAAGAAGAAGGCCGATCGGTCACCGATCCATCACCATCGTCGTCTGATCCATCCTCACCGGCATTGGATTGCTATGAAACGGACAGCTCCAGTGAGGCATGAGAAAGAGAGAGAGACAGAGTGAATGAGAATTGGTTTTTTTTTTCTGGCTGTATTTTTTTTAAGTGAGAGATATAACGGACATTTTACATATCTTCGTTAGTTTTTCGTTAATTTTTCATAGTTCTGTCGATTTACCATATTTTTTTAAAATCATAGGGACATAATTGCATATTTTTTTAATCATAGAAAAAGTATATAGATTTTGATCAAACTACATGGGGATAAGGATAATTTACCCATAGTATTATTATTACTAAATAAAATGATAAATATAATCTTTAATTTCATTTTCTTTACTTCATTGATTAGCTAGAGGGTTAAAAGTCTCTCTTACGAGAAATATTTTTATCAGGATCCCATGCATTGCGCAACTATAGGAATAAATGAAATCAATGAAAAATCGATTTAGTAGATAAAAGTGTTAACTCATTTAATTTAAAACTTAGAAATAGAAAAACTATATAAGAAAAGTGTCCTTGAAATAAGTTTAATAAATACTTAAATCAAATTAATTAGAATATAGATCAAGATATCTAAAAAAAACCGGTAAATGAATAAATAAAAACCAAGTCTTATATGTACAAGGATGAAACAACATAATAATATGAATATATAACAAACCAAAAAGACAAAACCCACCTTTAAAAGAATTGGGTTTTTATTTATTTATTTTTCCTTAGTTATCCACTCAAAATGAATGGAGGACATAAAACGAAATCTCCGTGCAGAACAAAACAAAATTAGAAACACCCCCAAAAGTCCTTAAATTGGGTATGACACTAATCAAATCAAAATCCAACACCAATACCTCTCAAACTCCACTTCACGTGAACAACACGTGAGTACCAAGGGTTCTTATCATCTACTATGATTGACTTTTGATGAGATATATTTTTTAATTTATAGGTCAATCCATTAAAAAATAATAAAATTCAAATATTGATACCAAGATTCTTTCTTAAAAGGCAAAGCAAAATATGATTCTTCTTTAACCCACACAAGTGGATGGTACCTGTGCCCTAAATCACACATCCAATGCATCATGGTACCATGACATTTAAACCTACGGGACCCGCAATATCTAGATTCCACACCAAAAGCCAAACATGTCCCATCATCACCCCAACCCCACTTTAATTCCCTCTCCTTGCAGTATTTTTCTGTGTTTTGGTCAAGCTTTGGATGCATATAAATACCCAATTCATCCCCAAATCTCTCAAATCAAAATTCATATCTCCATCGTTTTCCAGTTTGGTGTATCTCTCTTATACAAGTGTGAGAACATATAGTCACAAAAAATTAAAATAGAGAAAAAAAAAATGTCTGGAGTTTGGGTATTCAAAGATGGTGTGATTCGTTTGATTGATAATCCAGCAGACCCAATAGAAGGACGACACTCTAATACAGGACAGAGAAAGGAATTGGTACACTTGCCAACAAGTGAGGTGGTATCATCCTACAGCTCATTGGAACGGATTCTAACAAGTTTGGGTTGGGAGAGGTACCATGGGGGTGCCACTGAACTATTCCAATTCCATAAGCACTCCTCCATTGATTTAATTTCTCTTCCTAAGGACTTCGCTAAGTTTAATTCCGTTCATATGTATGATATTGTCATTAAGAATCCCAACATCTTCCGCGTACGTGACTCCTAAAAGAATAATTAAACTCCGGATGAAGCATGCGCGAGAAGGGTGCATGGTCCTTTCCTGGGTGATCTCTCTCTCTCTAGAAGTTGTCCATTCCCGGTATGTGCCAATCTCGGTTTTTGTTCTTCTTTATCTTTGAAAAGCGTTTGTTCATGTGTGTTGAGAGGCTCTCTCTCTCTCTCTCTCTCTGGTTGAAAGAATAAAAGTGGGTGCCTGATGTACAGGTTTCTCAGCTTGTGTTGTGCGTCGTAGATTGAAGAAATTGTTTTGTTTTGGACAACTAATGAAAGAGTGTGTTTACATTTCATGTTCGAGCTTCTATTAAACCCTTGATTAGAGTCTTAACTTATCCAGCCATTACATGCACCCACCAAACAAGAAAATTACTCTTTAAAACATGTACAACTAAATGATTTTGATTTTGAAGATATGGAAGAAGTTGATTACTTTGTCAAAGAGATGATGCTGCACGAGATTGAAGTTCCTGTTGAATTTTGAGTAGTCTAAGGAGAAAGGAGTACTCATGTTTAACCAAATAAGATTGTGGTGGCTACTAGGGTACTCTGATGAAAGTAAACATTCATTATAGCAAGATTTTGTGGTAATGCATATGCTGACTAACATATTTTTATTTAGCCCCCCCCCCCCCAAAAAAAAAAGCTCATGGTAGTCTTCTTCATGATGAATATGCGTCCTATAAAGGGTCAGTTCCATATCAATCTTAACTAACCCTAATGAGAAGGACTACACATCCTTTCAAAAATTGCTGAATGTGTTCTATAAAGGGTCAATTCCATATCAATCTTAACTAACCCTAAAGAAAGAGAATTTGGGGTGGGGGGCGGACAATTCTATAATCATCATTAAGATGGTGGAATCTATTGGTTTTAGCATCTTTTGGAAAAAAATATATATATATACACTAACTTTGAACTTGATGCTTAACTTTTGTGAAACCTCAATCCATGAAAATGACACTTCTACATTCTAAATGGTTATATATCATAAAACCATAGAAGCTGGAAATTTTCAGAAAGGTTTGAATCCAATTTGTTCAGGAAGCATATTTACCTAAGGCATTATTGATAAAGACGGAACAAATATATATATAAATATATATATATATATATATATATATATGTATATATATAATTATCATCTTTTACATTAGAATAAAAAAAAAAATCTTACATATTGATAATATGCATAAAGTTGAATTTATTGTTTATATTATAATTTTATTTTGAATTGATTAACGGTATAATTGATGGATTTTATGATTTTTTTTTTATTATTAAGTGATTGAAAATTGGAAGAGTGGATCAAAATGGATTTAAGGAGACATTTTGGAGTTTAATTGTTCAAAACATCAAATTTGGGCCAATGGAAAAAAAAAAGAAGAAACTTGACAAGAATGGAATATTTTTAGTTTTAGTTAAACTTTTTATTTAGTATGATTTTTAGTTTAAGTAAAATTGTTTAATTCAGAGTTAATTTATTTTTTTCATATTTTGGAGGAGATATTCTCAATCTTTTGAATAAGGAGGAATATTTTAGATCCAGAAGGAATAAAAAAAGAGGGGACATCTTTCTCTTATTTACAACAAGAAGGGCGGTTTCCTGCTTGCCTTTCTTTTTAGATTTTGTACTTTTTATTTTCTTTTGTTAAATATTTCAAGAGAATGTTTTCCATCATGAGTAGTTAGTTTGATTCTTTGATTCAAGGAGAATTTTTATTCGATTATCTTCACTGTGAGATTATATGTTTAACTTAAATTCTTGCCCTTTTAATTTAAATATTTGTTGATTTTTTATTTTATTTTATATGAAAAATTAGTATTGATTAATTTGAAATTTTAATTCAATATTATTCTTTTTATTACTATTCAAGATTTTAGTGATTTGTAATTGTCATGAATGAATGATACAAATAACTCTTAGGCTATTTATATTTATGGATCTTTTACTAATATTCATCTTTAATTTAAGGGAATCGATAAAATAAAATTAAATAATTGCGACTATCCTAATTATTTGAATTTTGGTTTAACTATTTTTACAAAACTTAATGCTATCATTACATTGATATAGAACGCTATCGTGTCCAGTCGATTAATGATAAATTTTGATTGGATATTGGGTTTGATCAATTAATTTAGGAAAATACAAGATTTATTACGATATCCTAATAAATGTAAGGTTAAATGTTTAAATTGTAAGAAAAATATTTTTAACCTGTGATCAGTAGAACAAATGAATGTGGTAAAATCTTGTATCAGAATTTTGATAGATTGATATACTTTCAATATTTATTATTTTTGTATTGTTAATTTGTTTCTTATATTTAGATTGTTAATTTTTAATTTAGGAATTTAATTGATAAATCTCTTATTTTTAGTTTGGTATTTAACTAGGAAATTAAATTAATTTAGTACTTTTAGGATTCGACCTGATATCACTATTGTTACAAATTTGTTTATATTGAGGAATTAGTATTAATTTTAAAAATTTCAACAACTCGTCAAAATTTTAACGCTATTACCGGAAAACTACATTAATTTCTTAATTTATATTTTTCATTTATATTATTGATTTTTAAAGAAGGAGAAAAGATAACAAAGCGTGAATGAACTCTAAAGCAGTTAGCTGTATCAAATTTGAACCAACGACCCTTGTACATTGAGTACCCAACTCTTGAAATAGCATTTGAACTCAAATGTGGTTTAATTCACTTACTTCCTATTTTTCACGGTTTCTCAGGTGAGGATCCACATAAACATTTGAAGGAATCTCATATTATCTGCTCAAGTGTGAAACCCCAAGGTGTGACCGATGAACAGATAAAATTGATAACTTTTCCTTTTTCTCTAAAGGATAAGGTAAAAAAATGGTTGTATTATCTATTCTCTGGTTCGATAAACACATGACATGGAATAAAGAGACTATTTGTAGAAAAATTCTTTTCTGTATTAAGGGTTGCAAACAATAGGAAGGAAACATATGGGATTAAGCAAGTTAGTGGTGAGATATTATATAAATATTGGGAGAGATTCAAAAACTCTATACTAACTGTCCACACCATCAAATATCATATCAACTCTTGATTCAATATTTTTACGAAGAATTTCTACTCATGGATAGAAGTATAGTAAATACAACCAGCAGAGGAGCTTTGGTCAATAAAATACCTGAAGAAACTAGCTAGCTGATTTTAAATATGACAGAAAATTCTCTACAATTTGGGATAAGAGTGGATGAAGCTATAAAATGGGTTAATGAGGTGAGTCACCGAATCTTGAAAATCAAATTTTTGAACTAACTGTTTTGGTTCGTCAATTGGCTGTAAGGCAATTGCAGGCAATTAAAGTTTGTGACATATGTTCAATCCCAGGGTATCCTACGAATATGTGCCCATCTTTGTAAAAAGATTCCATTTAACAAGTAAATTCTATAGGAGGATTTTCTGATTAACTTCAACGTATGTATGATCTTTATTCCAACCATTACAATTTTGGATGAAGAGATTATCCAAATTTGAGTTATAGAAACGAAGAAAGACAGCCAAGATATCCATCCTAATTTTTTAACAGACTACCGCTAACACTTGCACAATCCTCAAATTCAGGTATATCTCTAGAAGATATAGTAAAACCTCTTACGACTAACACTCAACAATTTTAACAGAAAACTAGAACTAGCATTCAGAGTTTAGAGAACCATATTTCCTAATTAACAATCTCAGTTAAAAGGTTGGAGGCACAAAATTCTGAAAAATTACTCTAACAAACGGTGATAAATTTTTAAGAGAACGTCAACGTAATAATGTTAAAAA
Source organism: Dillenia turbinata (assembly GCA_037126225.1). Lineage (NCBI taxonomy): Eukaryota > Viridiplantae > Streptophyta > Magnoliopsida > Dilleniales > Dilleniaceae > Dillenia > Dillenia turbinata. Next base: position 5,387,986 of record JBAMMX010000001.1, read on the forward strand.
GTGAGAAGGAATTTCAGTTGAGCCCAACATTGACTAAAAAGGTAGATGCAAAAGGAGATGTGAAGAAAAAAGATGAAACTAAACATGAAAATCCAATCAAAGTAACATCCGAGTCCTCTTTACCTAACACTTCTAGTACAATTGTACCATATTTTCCTAACATGTTAGAAAAATCTAAAAAAGAAGAATACGAGAAGAAAGCTTAGAAAACCTCTAAGAATAAATTATGCACAAATGAAAGGAACTTAAGAGGTGATAAGATGGGTGAGAATACGTCTGAAGTCATTAAGAGAACTCTACCCGAAAAATGTATGGATTCAGATATGTTTACTCTACCTTGTGATATTGGTAAGAAAAAAATTGAGCATGTCATGCTAGATTTAGGAACACCTATCAATGTCATGTCATATTCAATTTATAATGTTTTGAAATTGGGTCATTTAAAAGAAACTGAAATTATTATTTAGTTAACTGATCATTCTTATACTTATCTGGAGGGAATTGTTAAAAATATTTTGGTGTAGGTTAACGAACTAATATTTCTAGTATATTTTTACATATTGAAAATAGAAGGAGATACTATCACAAATTCAGCTCCACTTCTATTAAGATCATTCATGAGAATAGTTAAGACAAAAATAAATGTGGATGAGAGTACTCTCTTCGTCGAGTTCGATAGTGAAACTATTAAATTTATTATTTTTTATGTAAAGAAGTAACCAAATAAGTGTCAATCAATTTGTTCTACTGATATTATTGATTCAATTGTGTAGGAATTTCATGAAAATGAGTGTGATATTGATTTTGAATTGAATGCACAATTAAAGATGAATGAGGAATTATATAAGACTCATAGGTTAAAATTGAAGTCTCCTTGAAGAGAAACAAATAGAGAATATCGAGTACAACGATGTTAAACAATTGCGTTTGTTGGGAGGCAATTCAAATTTTTTCTAAAAGTTTGATTAAGTTCATAGTTGATTTCTTGTTTAATTTAGGGATGTTTGATTAGTTTCATAAGTTTCTTTCTTTAATTTTTATAGGTGTCCAAGATGAGAGATATAAAAGATGCACTCAATCAAAATTCAATAGATATAACAAATAAATTTCGAAAAGTTGGGCAAAAGCACTCAAGGCAATAAGATGTGATCATGTGGAAGATGATAAATAAATTTTAGAAATTGGGCAGAAAAAACTTAATGCAATAGGGCGTGATCACGCAGTAGTTTGAACATATATTTTAGAAATTGGGTAAAAGCACTTAATGCATTAAGGTGTGATCACGTCACTCGCATCAGAGAGAGGGTGAAAAAAAAAATAGCCAAAAGTTCTCAAACCCATGTTTTTTTTCCTACTCTCTCTCTTCCTTCGCAAGCTTTTTCTTCTTCTCTCTACCAGAACATCACTACCCACATCAATCCCCATCATGACCTTGCCAAATCGCGCAAATCCGCTTCCACTCTGATGAATTCACCATAGAAGAACCCACTCATTCAAAACCCCCAAATTTCACCACAGTCGATTCCAACTTCACATTCTTTCTCAAGGTTTCCACACCCTAGTCGCAGAGAACCCCCAATTTGTTTCCATAATCCACAATGGGTCCTTCCATTACTTTTATATGTAAGTTTCAACATACCTTTTCTGCCATCACCCTAGGGAAGCCTTTTCTCTTTTCTCTCTTTTCATTGTCTTACTTTTATATGTTGCATTAGGTGGTTTTCTGATACTTGCGACTATTTTAGAATTGTACTAGGTTTTTTTTTTTTTTTGAGATGCATGCTAGTTTCTTTTCTCCTTTCTTGCCTATTTTGCTACATTGAGAACAAGGTAGGATTTAGATGTGGGGGGGGGGGTTTCATACCAATTTTATTTTCTTATGTTCTTTTCGAAACTTCTTATTCTTTTGATTTTTGTCTGAGAATGATTTTGAATTAGTATGTATTATTGGTTTGAGTTAAAATGAATAAAAGAGATAAATGTGATTAGCTATTTTTGGATAAAAAATGTGTCCCATTGATATTGATGATTGAATTAGAGAAAGATGTGCAAGATTTGATACAAATTAAAACACTTATGTGAGTTTTTGAGACTTAAGAGTATATTATTATATTTACTTTAAATTTTCTTTGATGTGTGTTTATCAAACATAATGTGTTTATTCTAAAACTTGTTTTACTATACATTTTAAGACCACATCTATAAGTTCATGCATTAAAATGATTGAGACATTTAGGTTTAACCCTTTTAACTCTTGAAAAAAAAAAAAAAACTTTCCTGTACATGTTCCCTCTAGTGAACCCATTTAAGCCTATACTATTTTCCTTTGTTTATAACCTCATAAATTGACACATGGCTTTCTTTTTTATGCTTAACATTCTTTTTGACCACCATATCAAAGAAGCATGTGATTTTAATATGAATTGAGTGGTTATTTGATAAAGAGAAATGAGATAATTTTATTTTGGGTTTATCTTTAGGGATTGAGTCATATGATTGGGGTTGGTTTATATGATAAAATGATGAAATGTGCATCATATCTTCATTCATTTTCGAGTTTGTTGTCTTCTAAAAAAACAAAAAATGAAAGAAAAAAAGAAAAAAAATCCTCAAAAATTGTGATCGGGGAATTTGAAAAAAAAGGATGAAAAAAAAAGGAAAGAAAAAAAAGTGAAAGAAGGGTTGCCTTTGAGTTGATTTGTATTCCATGTTATGAGATGAGTTTAATAGTGGAAAATGAGTCTTGTGTTTTTTGGCATGTTTCTTTTGATATATACATTACACATCACATTTACTCTCTTATCTTTCATTTACCCAAGCCACGTTATAACCATTGTAAAGACCTTCTGATTTTTATTTTTCTGATTTTTATTTTGAATTCATAAAATTAGTGATGAAAATTTGATATATAAGCAAGATTATTGTAATGACATGCTATGTTTTGATTTGAGAGTTATTGTTAAATTCTCTTAAATACTTTGAGTGCACAAAGTGAATCTTTTGTGAGGGTATTGGATCCTAATACATTGAATCTTAATGAGATCATTGAGATTGATGAGATGTTTATATTTTCTTTTAAAGTTATGGTGTTATGATCACTTACTCTTTGAATTGTTGTTTTGACTTAAACTTTTCAATGCGTGCTGATTTGTAATTGTCTGAGAATAAATTGAAGAAGGAGAAGGAGTGAAGAAGAGAATAGTTTCTTGGGGGCAAGCATGGACTTGGTGTAGGAGAATTTGATAATGTTCATAAAGTTGAATTTATTGTTTATATTATAGTTTTATTTTGGATTGATTGGTGGTCTAATTGATAAATTTTATGATTTTTTATTGTTTGGGGATTGAAATTGGAAGAGTTGATTAAAGTGGGCTTAAGGAGACAGCTTAATTATTCAAGATATCAAATTTGGACCAATAAAGAAAATGAAGAATCTTGACAAGAGTTGAAGATTTTTAATTTTTGTTAAACTTTTCATTTAGTAAGATTTTTAGTTTAAGTAAAATTATTTAATTATGAGTTAATTTATTTTTTTCTTATTTTGGATGAGCTATTCTCAATCATTTGGATAAGGAGGAATATTTTAGATCTAGGGGAAAAAAAAAAAGAGGGGACATCTCTCTCTTATTCACAGTAAGGAGGGCGGCTGCCTGCTTGCATTTCTTTTTAGATTTTGCACTTTTTATTTTCTTTTGTTGAAGATTTTAAGAAAATATTTTTCACCATAAGTGGCTAGTTTTATTTTCTAATTCAAGAGAAATTTTCATTCGATTGTCTTCATTGTGAGGTTATGTGTTTAACTTAAATTCTTATCCTTTTAATTCAAATATTCGTTGGTTCTTAATTTTATTTTATATAAAAGATTAGTATTGATTAATCTGACAATTTAATTCAATATTATTATTTCTATTATTATCCAGAATTTTAGTGATCTGTAATTGTCATGAATAAATGATATAAGTAATAATTAAGTTATTTATGTTTATGAATTTTTTACCAATATTCATTTTTAATCTAAGAAAATCGATAGAACAAAATTAAATAATTGTGATTATCTCAATTATTTGAATTTTGGTTTAACTGTTTCCACAAAACTTAATGTTATCATTATATTGATATTGAATGCTATGATACCCAGTTAATTAATGTTAAATTTTGATTGAATGCTGGATTTGATCAATTAATTTAGAAAAATACAAAATTTATTATGGTTATCCTAATAAATTTAAGGTTAAATATTTGAATTGTAAAAAAAATATTTTTAACTCGTGATTAGTGAAACAATTGAATGTGGTAAACCCTTTATCAGAGTATTGATAGATTGATTTTCTTTCAATATTTATTATTTTTGTATTGTTAATTTGTTTTTTATATTTAGTTTGTTAATTTTTAATTTAGAAATTTAATTGATAGATCCCATATTTTTAGTTTGGTGTTTAGTTAGAAAATTAAATTAATTTAGTTTTTTTGGAATTCGACCTAATACCACTATTATTATAAATTTGTTTGTATTGGAAAATCAGTTTTAATTTTAAAAGTTTCGACAATCCGTCATATATTATGTCATATATTATCTTAAAATTTATCATTTTGTCACTGTTAATCATGGTAAGAATTTTGGGGGGGGGGAATCTTTCACTTATGAAAAATAAAGGGTAGTTTTTTTTTTTAAAAAAAAAAAAAAAAAAAAAAAAAAAACAAGTAGTTGTTGAATTTTTTTAAATGATTTAAATATCATTACCCCTAAAAAAAAGGTTTTTCTCCATTCGATAGTATTAACTATGAAGTGCCGTTAACCGAAGATGGTGAAAGGTTTTTGGGTACATGATTAAATCTACCCTTGAAGTAGGTTTACTTTCTTACAATCTCCCCGTTCCTTATTTTTTTCCCCCACCAAAATTAAAAGGTTGAGACGTCTCACCATCTAGAATCAAGTTTACGTCCATTGTTGATGGGACACGGTCCAAGACCCAGCCAGAAGGACCAGCTTTTGAAAAGCCCATAAATGACAGCTACCGATCGACGCCCGAATATTTTCTACGACTATCCACCGAAAAGTCTTAGTCACCCAGACTTCTCGAATGATAGGGTCTAAGTAGCCCTACCAATTGATCTAATCCTTCAAACGAAAATAATCGCCCCGATCGAATATCCATCAATTGGTCCATTGGTCGAATAAGCCCTAAAAATTCCTCATCAGTCGAACGATCGATTGATAGCCATTACACTCTAACGATCCCAAAAGAAGGTTTAAGTATTCTTATGATTCCGATTTCCTATTTGAGAGCAGTATCTTTAGGATCCTTCCGTTAAGGAAATGATCCCTCCAACAGAAAATGGAAATTTCCCAAAAGATGAGAATCACAATCAATTCGAAATATTGAATCCCCAAAATTTTCGGATCGGCTCGATAAAGAAAGTAGGGTTGAAGCATTTCAGCGGCGCACGACTCTTACAGGTATAAGATATCTCAAAACCCTACAAGCCAAGTACGTTCTCTTGTTCTCACACATTGAGCACTCTAATCATAGGGAATCACTCCCTTGAGCACTGAATCTGTTTCTTTCATTTGAAAACCACTCTTTCTGACTTGAGCGTCAAAGTCTCCCCACCGGATTAACCTCTGACGGTCTTTTATAAGTACTACATCCCTTCGACGGTAACCATTCGAGTCTACAAGGAGCCGGTATCTGTGGAGTCATAACCCACCTCCAACAGATTGACATCGTCTGTGGGAACAAATTAGAACAACTTCCGTTATTCTAACAACCATGCCTCCGAGAACTAGAGCCTCTTCAAGGGTTGTCACCGCTGTGGAAGGGTACGCCCCTATACCCACCGAATCTATCGTCCCTCTGGCACCTAATCATTCAAATCATGATCATATACTTTCTCCTCAATCGTCTTGTTTAGAGCAAATCCTACAACCCACGGCCCGGGAACAGCCGATCATGGCCTCAGTGCCAGAACAAGTGAACCAGCCCTAAATGGAAAGATTGGAGTCGAAAATCCAAAGAATGAGTAAACAGCTGGAATGACTCAGCCTAGCCCTCGGGTCCGACAACCATTCATCCGCAGCGGAATCCGAATATGGGCAACCACCAAGACGAGAACTTCCTGCTAATTACAAACTATCGGCAATCTCCCAGTATGACCCCGAAGATCTGAAGAAGCAAGTCGATCAACTCGTGGTTGTCGAGCTTAAAAAGGGGGGTGCTGGGATTAGGGAAGATCCCCTACACCCCCTAGGCGAATAGCCTTTCGAATCGAAGATCTCCTCAGAACCAATACCAAGGGATATCCTTCTACCTCCTGTCGAGCGGTATGATGAAACAACTGACCCTCGTGACCATGTCGCCCACTTCATAATAGTTATGATCTCCAAAGATCTGTTGGACGCAGCAATGTGTAAGCACTTTCCCACTATTCTCAAGGGTAATGCCCTATCATGGTTTTATACTCTCCCGCCATTCAGTATCAAGAGTTTCGCCCAGCTCCGATAGTAGTTTGAGGCTCATTTTATAATCAATCGAGGAACCAAGGGGAAATCTACTTCCTTGCTATCATTGCGACAACAGGAAGAAGAGACTCTGAGGGATTTCCTAGAAAGATTTAAGATAGAGATGCTGAAAGTTCCCGCTTTGGACCACAATATCACATTGGCTGCTCTCTTAACGAGTTTGAGTTCTTCCGACATAAAAGCTCTATCACGAAAAAACCCCCGACAACCATCTAAGAATTTTACTCCTGAGGGGAGAAGTACATTGTGGCAGAAGAAGCGGAAGCATTTGACCGACGAAGGAACTGTCCTAGTAGAAAGGAACGCAGTCAATCGCCTTGCCAGCCCTCTCCGAAGAGGAGCAAACCAGGGGTTCTGCCCTCACGAAGGTTCAGCGTCTACACTCCGTTGAACGAAATCCCAAGCCGAGTTTTATATCATATAAAAAATAAATCATACGTCAGATGACCCCCTCATCCCACAGAAGAAGATCCTAAGAAAGACAAATCCAAGTACTATCATTTTCATCGGGATTACAGTCACACGACCGATGAGTGCAAAAAGTTTAAAGACGAGTTGGAATTTTTGGTTTGTAGTGGTAAATTGCAAAGTTCATCGGCATGGAAGGAAGGAACCTACTTTCCCCCGACAGACGCAATGCATCGCGAGAAAACAGGTTGCCCAATAAATCAGATCCCAGGCTACCGTATGATGAATCAGGAAGGACGATTCTCCAAATCTATGGCGAAAATAACTAGTATAAGCCATACGTTCCCATTAGCGTTTGTCCAGTCTATGACCCAGAGTTTCCTACACTTTTCCCTTGATAAAGATTTCAGCATTCTCCTATTACTTGTCGATAGCACGTGACACGGGATTCTTAAGGACCTAGTGAGGGAGCACCCCTCCTAACTTCTAAAGTTTTAATCTATTGACGGGTCTCAACCGCTCATATCTTCCGAACGAATGTGTCGCTAAGTTGGGATGAAACTCTCCGTACAGACGAACACGGCCCTAACTTCTAAAGTTTTAATCAATCGATGGGTCTCAGCCACCCAGATCTTCCGAACGAATGTGTCGCTAAGTTGGGATGAAACTCTCCGAACAGGCGAACATGACCCTAACTTCTAAAGTTTTAATCGATCGACGGATCTCAGTCGTCCAGATATTTTGAACGAATGTATCATTAAGTTGGGATGAAACTCCCCGAACGGGTGGGCACTGCCCTAACTTCTAAAGTTTTAATCGATCGATGAGTATCAGCTACCCAGATCTTTCGAACGAATGTGTCGCTAAGTTGGGATAAAACTTCCCAAACGGGCGGATACGACCCTAACTTCTAAAATTTTGATCGATCGACGGGTCTCAATCGCCCAGATCTTCCGAACGAATGTATTGCTAAGTTGGGATGAAACTCCCCAAACGGGCAGACACGACCCTAATTTCTAAAGTTTTAATTGATCGACGGGTCTCAGTTTCCCAGATTTTCCGAACGAATATGTTACTAAATTGGGATGAAACTCCCAGAATGGGTAGACACGGTCCTAACTTCTAAAGTTTTAATCGACCGATGGGTCTCAACCACCCAGATCTTCTGAACGAATGTGTCATTAAGTTGGGATGAAATTCTCTGAACGGGTGGACATGACCCGAACTTCTAAAGTTTTAATCGATCGACGGGCCTCAGTCGCTTAGATCTTTCAAACGAATGTATCGTTAAGTTGGGTTGGAACTCCCCGAGCGGGCGAATACAACCCCAACTTCTAAAGTTTCTAATCGACCGACGGGCTTCAGACTCCCAGATTTTCCGAACGAATACGTTGGGATGAAACTCCCCGAACGGGTGAGCACGCTCCTAACCCTAGAAGTTTTCAATCGAACGTCAGATCTTAGACACCTTGGCTCAACCAATCGGGCACGTCATTATAATAGGGTGAGTCCCCCAAACGAGTGGATATGGTCCTGATATCAGAAGTCTTTTACTATATGATGGGTCCAAGCCACCCCAACTTCATCAAATGAACGGGATAAAATATTCGAAAGTTTTTCGCAAGAAAATTATTACACCTCAATGGAGCATGGTGAAAATTTTCTTCATATCAGATAATACAAAAATCACAAGGGAGCGGAAGGAACGACAGAGGTAACCAACGTAGAATTAGGATCCGTTAACCCCTCGAGAGGAGGCAAAGCCTCGTACTAGCCGCTATGTTGGAGGATCTCTTCTGCACACTTCAAACGTTCAAGCAATCTGCGTTGAGAAATTTGGGGGTCGGCGGTATCTCTAGCAACAAAAGCTTTAAGATCGGCAATCTCCCGTTTACTATTCTGAAGAGATTCCTCTCAAAAACGAGCTAATGTTTTGGCAACTGTCAGTTTCGCTTCCTAAATGAGCGCCTCGGCCTCCAATTTCTCGCAACAAGCACGGACTGAAGCAAGGTCCGTCTGGGGACGCTCGATCTGTCTATCCTTCTCCTCTCCGATATTTTATTCCTGATTCTCTAGAGCATTCTTTAGCGCTAGCACTTGATTGCTCATACGGACAGCTTGTTCATCGCGCTCCTTCCTCTACTTCCTTTGAAGCTCGGTCAAGGTCGAGACCTAGGAAAAAGTATACATGTCAGAACCATGAGATAGTAAAACCAAACATAGGTTGATTAAAGAAAATACTTACCGTAAGACACAGAGCGTGAATGGTCTTGTCAATGCAATCCAGAGGCATCGTTCTAAGGGTGAGCTTTGGAGCAAATTCGAATTGTTCAGCCAACTATAGTACCGATTGGGAATCGATGAAGTTAAACTAACGAACCCCTACGTAGACCGCCACCGATCCTTCTTCGAAATCATCCTCCTCTTTAGTGAGAGACTCAACCAGAATAGGCGGTGAGATACAGTACTCATCCTCGATGAGGAGATCGTTCCAATGCTTCTTCTAGAACAGGAGCAGAAGCATGTATCACTGGGACCTCTTCCTGCCACTGTGAATCCTGAGCTAGAGCACTCACAGTCACCTCAAAGGGTCCCTTGTTCGGTCCATTTCTCACCTTGATCTCAAAAGATGCATCAAGAGTCACCAGGTGACCGATCGGTTGGACCTCTCTCGCGTCAGAGTGTTCTAGGGGAAGCTCCTGCTTTTCGACTCCAGCCGACTCTTCTGCTCCAACAAGTGGGCTGAGCGATCGAACCCTTGACCTTTTCTGCCGGGACTTAGGGGAAATATCGACTGCTTTCCTTTTCGAATTCAGCCGTATTTCCTGGTCGGTGGAGATCTCATTCAGAAGATAAGCATTTACAATCGACACGGAATCAACCAATTCTATCCTCTATCGCTCCAATAAGAGAGGCTTGGTGATCTGTCTCGTTTCATCACCAAGAAGCCGAACAACAGCAACATTTCGTCTTCTACCAAAAAGTTTATCCACAAGCTCCTAGGATGGGCCTCACAATAGCGGGCGACTGCTCGCAAAAAATGAGAATGATGAAGGAGATCCGGGATCTTCATATTCAAGAAATGTGCTTGGTTGGTATCCGGAAGCACCGGAAGGAGACCCCTATTCAGAAACCTTACATAAAAGAATTTATATATCTAATTTTTGTCTTGAGATTCGCTATAGAAGAACCTCCAGCGAGACTCCCGACAGGTTTGGAGCTTATACCAGTCGTGAGTAGAACCTTTGGAGCTACACTACCCCAAATAAAAGAGGGCCTCCAAAATCTTCAAGTCAAAACGAATATGAAAAAACCGTAACAAGGAAATCAAAGCGATCACAAAACGCCAGGCACTTGGGATGAGCAGCGAGGGATAAATATTCCAATACCTCAAGACCTCTGCCAGTAGACCCGTGTACGGAATCCTCAAACCGTACTTGACATACTGCTTGTACACCCGAGCACAACCCTCAAGGGCATGATTCGCTCTGTCCCCTTCACCGGGCAACACCAATTCAAAGTCACTTCTGAGCGACATCTCCCTTTAGACTTCCATCAGATATTCTTCGATCATGGCACTCTAAATGTTGTTTACACCGCGTGACGAGAAAGAATCTTTTGACATTCTATCTACAATGAGAAGTTCTCCAAAGAAAAGTTGAAAGAACAGTAAGAATGTTAGGGTATGTGACCCTCTGATGAGTGTGAATCCTTATGAAGCATACAAAAGGTGATTTGCGAAAATCGAAGTGACAAGGGGTCACGTTAAAATGTTCCACGCCTTTTCCAACAATCATTACTTATGGCGCCTCTTTGTCAAGAAGGTCATGAGTCGGAGGCAAATGATGGGACACGGTCCAAGACCCAGCCAGAAGGGCTAACTTTTGAAAAGTCAATAAGGGACAGCTAACGATCAACGCCAGAACATTTTCTACAACTATCCACCGAAGGGTCTTAGTCGCCTAGACTTCCCGAACGATAGGGTCTCAGTCGCCCTGCCAACCGATCTAATCCTTCAAACAAAAGTAATCGCCCCAATCGGATATCCATCCGTTGGTCATTGGTTGAATAAGTCCTGAAGATCCTTCATCAGTCAAACGACCGATTGATAGCCAATAAACTCTAACAATCCCAAAGGAAAGTCCAAATATCCTAATGACTCATATTTCTTATTTAAGAGCAGTATCTTTAGGATCCTTCAGTTAAAGAAAGAATCCCTTCAATAGAAAACAGAAGTTTCCTAAAGGATGAGGATCACAATCAATTCGAAATATTGAATTTATGAAATTTTTGGATTAACTTGATAAGGAAAATAGGGTTGAAACATTTCAGTGGCGCACGACTCTCACAGGTATAAGATATCTCAAAACCCTACAAATCAGGTACGCTCTCTTGTTCTCACACATTGGGTACTCTAATCACAGCGAATCACTCCCTTGAGCTCTGAGTTTGTTTCTTTTATTCGGAAACCGTTCTTTCTGACTTGAACGTCAAAATTTCCCCGTCAGAATACCCTCCAACGGTCTTTTCTAGGTACTACGTCCCTTCGACGGTAACCGTTCAAATCTATAAAGAGTCGGTATCTATAGAGTGATAACTCACCTCCAACAATTGTAATAGAGAATAATAGTTGCCTCGTAGAGAGAGAGAGAGAGATGTATAGGTTTCTTCTATGAAACCATGTTGTCAGATTTTCTTTTAAGACCACCTTTACTACTTCGAGCCCCGTAGGTATGTATTACGCAATATCAACAAGAAACAAGTTTTCCTTCTTTTTTATCCTTTTGTTTTTTTTTTTTTTACATTAAGATTTGAATCTAAAATTTTCAAATTGTGTGAGTAAGATTGTGACGACCATGTCCCCTTGAGACTTTTACACACCCACATATTTTTCTTCCAAAGTTCAATTGATATTAAAACTCAGTTTGCATTAGGATTATAAATAGGAGAAGAGCTATTGCTTATTGTATTTTTTTAACTATTTTCAAATGATAAAAAAGACAAATAATTTAATCATATCTTATAACTGAATTAAAAGTGTAAGAAAACATATATTTTTTCACATACATTAAAAAAAAAAAGAAAAAGAAAAAATGCAAGAACTTTTAACACCCCACCCACAAAAGAAAAATAAAAATAAAACAGAAACACACAAAATATATATTTCTTTCCACCGAAAAAAAACCGAAGCAAAAATCGTAATAAAAGAAATAATTGGTCTCTATCACCCAACAAAAATAAGAAATAAGAAATAAATTCAGAAAGCTGAAAAAAATAAGAAACAATTCTTTTTTTTTTTTTTTGCCTCTACTAATTCACATTTTGCTCTTCAATGTATTAGCATTGAGCATTCTCTAATTTCTTAAGGTCTTTTTTCCATTCAAAAAAATTGTCAAAATTTAACCATGGCAGTAACAAACAAAGAAGAGAAAATTCTGAGGAAAATAATATTTTATGGACTGTGGCATTACCCATTTACAGGAAGAAGATGCTTGAATAGCTTTGTGGCTACAGATAATCAATTCTCTGTGGGGGTTTTAAGGCAGTGCTTGCCTTCCCAAAATTTAGGTAAGAAATGGAAGATGACATGATGCCACACAGGACTTAAGATTTGCTCCAATAACTTGCGGGAGTGTTGGGTCCACGTATCAATTAGGTATTGATTGATCACTATTAGGGATATTATGACACTCGAATCGAGTTCGGATATCATGATACCCGAGCTCGGCTCGAATAATTTTTGGGTGGGCTCGAGCTCGAACTCGTCAAGCTTGAATTTCTTAAGTTCGAACTTGAATTCGAAGTGTTATCGGGTGTCATCGGATAATATCATTGGATAGTGTCGTTAGGCAGTATGATTTAAATTTGTATTTTTTAACCTTGAGTTCGAGCTCAAAGTATCGCGAATAATATCATTAAGTAGTGTCATCGGGTAATATCATCATATATTTAATATATAAAAAATATTTTTAAAAAAACTCGGGTAACTCGTCGTGTTTTCTAGCCCGACACATTTGGACTCTAGCTCGAGTTCGAGCCCGAGATACCTAAGCCCAAGCTCGAGTCAAGCTTTGATCGAGTAGTATCACGGATACCCGTGATACTACCCAGGTATCATAACAGCCCTAATCACTATACATGAGGGACACATCTATCCATAAAAATATTAGTCTCTTTTTAATCAAGTTATGAAAAAAAAAACTATTATTAATTGATTTTATCGCATGAAAAAGACCTATTCTATGATAATTTTTTTATAAATTAACGATTTTCGATAATTATATTAGATGTTATTAAATTTAATTCAAATCGAATTTTTTAAAATAAAATTTTCCCATGTTGGGTCATTAATTTATGAAAAATTTCATTGACCAATGATATGAAAGGTTATTACATCTCCATAAGTGATATTCCACTAAAAAAATTATAAGTTAATATCAAAATATAATTTGTATCTATTAGTAGGATTTTCATTTGCGTCAAAAATGTAAAAAAATATAAAGTAAATTAAAATCATTCATAAAATTTAAAATTATTCAATGAAAAAATTATTAAATATACGAATCAATTCCCATTAATATGCCCCAGCACAGCATGTTGCCTTTAAACATGTCAAACATGTCTGATTGATTGGTAGGATTTAAAATAGGGAAACCGAATGATAAAAATCTCTTATTTAAATATTTTTTTATTTAATATTTTAATCTTCATAGATATATATATTTTTATGTTTTTTAAGATTTAAAAAAAAAAAAAAAAAAAAAAAAAAAAAAAAACCAGTAGTTTGTACTTTTTTTTCGGGGAAAACAAGGGCAACATGTCAGGTTGATTGGTAGGATTTGTAGCATTAAGCTAGAATAGTGGTTTGTACTGATCTAAGATTGTCAATTCCCCGCTGATTTTTTATTGGTATTATATATTTTGATAATTAAAATATTTTAGTATTCTGTTTTATTTAGAGTCCTTTATGTATAAAAAAATGTATATATAATTTAAAATAATAATTCAAATTTAGAAATAAATTAAATTTAAATTATATAATATAAAGATCAAATATTTAAAAATAAGTTTCTAAGTTAAAAAATTTGATACTTCAAAAATCAAAATTATAATTTTACATTTATGCAAGGATAAAATTATAATAAAAATCCATAGGTTTTTAACAGGTAAGATCATAATTTTTCCCATATTTTTTGTTAATGTTACAAATTTATTTTTAAAAGGGAAAAAAATATCCGAAATGCTTCGGTTTGTCTTTTGTTAAAAAATTCTGAACATGTTAAGATGCTGAATTAGATAAAATTTGTTGCGCTTGTTAAATTGAAACAGACGGTTTTCGATCGAAATAAAATAAAATTAACAACTTTACACTAGATAGCATAAATTAGCTCTCCCCTTAAAATCTCAAAATTTAATTTGTTGAAAAGATATTCAAGAAAAATTTCTCAAAATTTTATGTCTTGCTTTCGAAATCTAGCGATACAAGTTATATTCATGATTAAATGAATTATTATGTAATTTTTTTTTAGAAAAATAGAAATTAAGATATGCATGCATTTTGTGTATCTGATGACAAGTTAAAAAATTTATTCAAATTAGAAATATATTATATCCCGTTACTCTGATACAAGTTAGAGAATCAATCGCTCCGAGTAGAAAAATTGCAACAATTCGAACTCGAATCCCACATATGGTTGACAATTGAGAAGAATTGTTACCCTTTTTAACTTTATTTTTCTTTAAACTAATAGATGAATTATTGGTTAAAATTAATTTTCCAAAGGAAGTGGAAATATTTGGTTTTACTTTTGAAATGTGAGATCCTTCATTATTTTAGGCTAGTTAGTAATTTCATAAAAGAGTGAAAGGAATTGGCTTCTGAAAGTACATAAATATTGTTTTATACATGACAAATAAAGCATGGTGTTCTTAGAATATGCTTTAGATCATGGCGGACTTGGTGGTTTGGTTAAAGCATGATTTCCCTTTTTGAAATCCCTTCTGTTCTTTTTTTTTTTTTTTTTTTGTCTTTTGCATGCATAATGCTAAAAGCATTGGCAGGCTTCATACAATTGGATAAATTGAAAAGCAAAACTAGCAAAGTGAGACACATCAGCGATGAAGATAGAGGGAGAAGAGAAAGAAACACCGCGAGAAAAGATAGAGAAAAAGGAAGAGATCGATCGATCTCGTCTCTCTCTCTCTCTCACAATTTATATTTCTCTACTGATTTTGAACCATCCCTGACGTCTCTAACTCCATTAATCTTCTTTCTCAATGAATCTCAACTAATTTCGAATTCTTCTTGCTCAATCGATCTACTCTATATCATACTCGATTGATCTGTTCACTAACTTCCGCAATTGATTTGCTCACTTTTTCTTTTTTCTTTTCTCTCTTTTTCTCTTCATTGTTTGTCTCTCGCTGTATTTGCCAGTGATATCTTTTCTCTTTCTACATATTGGTTCACCTATTCGTAGTCATTATACAAACTTTTCTTTTCCCTTTTCTCTATCCCCTCTCTCCTATCATCTAACTTACGATTGAAATATGAGTTTACAACAATTTTTTTTTTCTTTTTTTTGGTCAAATCAAGAGATTCGAATCCCAAACCACAGAGTTACGGATTTTGATATCTAAGCTATCCCTTTGAGGACTGAGTTTACATCAATTGTCATATAGGGCATATGCAGCTTATTTATGCAGCCACATAGTAATTCTGTTACGATATCAAAGTAATATTTAAAGTTATACATTTGGAAATCAATACAAAAAATTCAACTTTTGTGAGGATAATGGCATGGCAGCTGAAAGTGGGCTTTTGCACAGACCTCTTCTGCTGGACTCTAAAGGGGAAGAGAAGAGTTCATGTGTTAAAGAAAAAGGGAAAAATAATGGCGAATGACAGTGTTCTGTTCGTAGAGTTAGTATCTTCATGATTCTTCTGCTTCTAAGCTGCCCCTTGTGTCCAATTCTATAATGCTTTCCATACAATTTTGTTAGAAATAATTTGATTTAAAATTTATAATTTCTTTACAATTTTAAAAAGACTCCAAACAGTTATTAATATACAAAATAATTAATAATACATTTCTCTATTAATTTTATTTTTTTAAGAGATGATTATTATAAAAAAAAAATGTAAAAATGGTTCTCCTACCTAACTCTAAAATTTAATTCCCTACACATATGTAACCAAGAGAAAGGGTACGAAGGATGCCAATTCTAAAATAAGAAAAAAAAATGTTACCCTCAGCGAAAGACTCATAAATAATAATAAAAATTCAAAATCTCATCAATGTACCACAGTATAGTATATTATTCATGAATCTTTCACTAATTACTTAGATAGTTCAAAATCAAGAAATAGGTAGTTTCGAGTAATTTAAAAATGTGAACAAGAAAAAAAATGACAAAACAAATAAACCGACAAAAATTGCTCAAAAAACAAAATAGAAAACAAACCAAGCAATGAATGATATTTTGAGTCCCTCTCTCTCTCTCTCTCTCTCTTTGAGACAAAAATGATTGGTTATTCTGACGAACAGTCTAGTAATCACAATTTTCTTCTATAATATGATGATTTCAGATTTAAATCTCAATATAATAAAGAAAAAAACAAAACCAAAAACAATTGATCAAATAGAATATTTCCTTTTACTATGCAAAAATGGTAGGGATGGATCATCCGGTTTAATTGATCAATAATTAACTTGTAGATACAAAAAACCATTCAAATATAAAATATAGTTTAATATGATAAATATATACAAAGTGGCTAAAATATCATAAAAATATATATTTTTTAAATTATAACTTTTTCTCTTCCGACATCCTCCATATCCCACATATCATACTTCATCCCTAAAACATATGATATGTCTGTGGTGTTTTAATAAATATTATACACTCCTCAACGCATCATCTTACTATCAATTTATCAAACAATCAAATTCACTCACATATGCATCATAATAACTAGGGGTGGCAATTGAACTTTTTGAGTTGGGCTCTCTGAAGGGTGAGTTCGACCCGATAAAATTTTGATGGAACTGAGTTTGAACCTAAGCCCAGCTCTAAAAAGTTTGAAGAATCGAGACTTGAATTTGACCTAAAAAATTAAAATAATAATGGACCCAATTCGGGCCAATCTCAACCCGAAACATAAATTTCCTTTCTTTTTTGTTACACAATTTTATTTTTCATATTTTATCTCATTTTATAATATAATAAATATAAAAAAAATCACATAAATCATACAAAAAAAATATAAAACATATATTACTATATCAAATTAAAAATTATACACTGTTATGAAAATTAAATAATAATAATATCATAAAAAAATAAAAATTATGAAACCATTTGGAATTGTGTAAAAAAAATACTGCTTACAAGTATTAATACTTATAAATAACTTTTTAACTTATAGTCCCATTTTAATTTATTTAAAAAATAATTTGTTATCTTTTTGGATAAATATTATTTAAAATTAATTAATTATTTGGTAAAATGAGTACTTGTAAACTATATAAAACAGAGAAAAGACCATAGCAAGTATAAGATTTGGTATAATTATAATTTGTGTTAAATAAAAAGGGTAAAAATATACTTTTTGGTCAAAATAACTTATTTTAGTTGTATTTAAAAACGCCAAAATAAAAAAGTTGGTGGGAGAGCTTATTGTTATTGTTTTTTTTTTTATAAGCATTTTTTTGAATTTATAAATATTTTTATAAATTTTATTTATCAAATAGTTATAATTTTAATTTTAGTTTATAAGTTGATTTGATCAATTTATAATTAATTCCAAACACCTTTTATATCAAAAGTAATATATTAAAATCTTCAAATTCATCGTTCAAATACAATGATATTTGGTTTTAAATTTCACAAAAAGTAAATAGATCAAATCTATAACAGATTGAGTTCACTAGTATCTAAAATCAGTTCGTAATTAAAACAGACTTAGAAAATGAGTTTGAGCTCGGCTTGATCATGAAATGAGCTATGCTCGACCCTTCAAAAAAGGTCGAGCTCATGTTGAGCTCAGGCCGGGCAGATCTGACCCAATTATCGGTCCTAATAATAATTTTCTTATTATAGTAAAAATTTTAATTACTGTTAATCAGAAATACAGTTATAATTCATGTTGGGGCAAGATGGTAATTAACAATAAAAAAAAATTTAAAAATAGATAAAAGTTATTTTAAATAAACCAAAATGGAGCTGCTAAAATTTTCCGAGCAGAAGTTTGGTCCCGACAACCTTTGTAAATATCTAAATATAACCATGAAAATTCATTCGCATTCGAATCTTCTCTCTCTCTCTATCTCTCGCTCTCGCATGAAAGCTCAAATTACAGCAGAGAAGCGAAGGCGTATATGGAAATGCCACTGGCAACACAATGTCGTTGCTCTTTAAGACAACTCACCACCCAAATCTCAATCTCTGCACCAAACCCTTTTCCTCTCCCCTCTCGAACCCTATAATTTTCTTCCTGAATGATTTTTCCAACACATAAGGAAAAAAGTAAATACAATAGAACAATGAAGGGTCTATTCAAATCGAAGCCTCGAACCCCAGCTGATCTCGTTCGTCAAACTCGTGATCTCCTCATCTATCTTGACTCCAATGATGCTCCCAAAAAGAGCACTACCAAACTCAATTTTAAGGTTCTCTCTCTCTCTCTGTCACTCACACACACACACACAATGTGCCGATTAACATGATCAGAAATTGGGATTTAGGTTTGTCGACTTTGTAATTTTAGATTGGTTTCTGAACAATTTTGGAATTCAGAATGGTTTCATTTTTGATTTATGCTAACATTTTTTTTAATATAAATCAAACGTTTGATTACATGTACAATAATGTATATAACAGCTGGAGAATTTTTTGGTTGAAATAAATTTTCCTAATGATTCAAATGTCCTCTCATGCTTTATTATAATTCTAGGAATTTCACCGGTTTCATTTTCTGGGAAAAAAATGATTTCATTTCACTCAAGTAAAATCGTTTATTGACCCCCAAAACAACATTTGTTTAGTTTGCTTTGTGGAATGTGATTGTGAGTTTTTTTATGGTTGTGATTTTGTTGGTACGAGATATTTGATTTTCTGAGCATTTGGTATTGAGAAAATGGTTGTCATTGATTTTAATCTAAGGCCTAAGGGCATGTAAGACAGCTAGAGCCTGTAGTTAGATTAGGCTACATTTGATTGCATGGAATATGAATTAAATTTTAATTTCAGAAAATGAAAATGTCGAGTTGTGTGCCGGTTCAGCATTTACTGAATTCCCTTTTAAATTATAAGTAATTAGGAAACTAAAGGAGGGAAGAGCAAAACAATCATTCAATGAGACACATAGAAGATGCTAGTTTCTCTCATTACCAGGGCATTGGTGGGATTTTTTCCCCTAGTTGGTTTGGTAGATTATTGACAAATAAATCCCCATATTGTTGAGAAAATCTTTTTGAGGTAAAATAAGTACTTTTCTTTAAAAGCAGAACCAGACCTTCTTGCTATCTAAAGTTTCTAATTTACTGTGACGTTGTTTACATGTTGCAAATTTTATTGATTTCTTTAGCACCAAAAATTTGCATTTTATGTTCTAATCTTGTTCTTTTATTTATGGAATGACATACATTCAGATGGCTCAATTATGTAAGCTCTTACGCGATATGAAGTTAGTTCTTTATGGAAATAGTGAATCTGACCCCGTTGCAGAGGCTTGTGCACAATTGACCAAGGAGTTCTTTAAGGAGGACACGCTGCGCCCTCTCATTAACTTTCTCCCAAAGCTGAATTTAGAGGTGACGGTTGAACAAGAATCTAGTAAAACATTAATCATGTCAGTTAGATAGATGAAATGAGAGTATTACGTATTATTCATCATTTGCTTCACTAATTATCGCATATTGCACTTTTTTTTTTTTTCCTTTTTTTGTACTCTGTCTTGATGTTTCTTATCATGAAAAGATCAATTTTGTAGGCCCGTAAAGATGCCACCCAAGTAGTTGCTAATTTGCAAAGGCAACCAGTCCGGTCACAGTTAATTGCATCTGATTACTTGGCTGCAAACGGTGACCTAATGGATCTGTTGGTGTCAGGGTAAGATACTTCTTGGTTTTGATATTCCGAAGAAAAAATTTCCACATTTTTATTTTAAATTTTTACAAGGAAGTTGTTATATATAAATATATATATATATATATATATATATATATATATGTATATATTTCAATTTATACCACTTTATAGAGTTGGAGTTGATTGCAACCGTATTCTTATAAGTCCAAATACTGTATGTGCATTGTCCATATAATTTTTTTTTTTTTTGGTGTTTTTCTTGCTTGATTACTACAAGTGTTTGGCTTTAATACTTATAAGAAGATCTCTAACAATTGGCAACTTCAACTGATGGGGCTTATGTTGTCATTAATTTTTAATTTCTTGCATTTGTCAAACCCAGGGCCTTGGCGAAAACTTGTTTATTTATCATTCGGTTGAGTGGCCATATTTGAAATAAGTAACTATGCGGCGCTTGATCACTAGATTCTTTGAAGAGTTTCCTTTAGAGGATATCAAATTGAACCGGAAGCTTTTGCTTTCTAGTCTCGTTTTTTATTTTTTATTTTTTATTTTTATTGTACTTGCAAGTTTCTTCCATATCTAGGAGCGGCTTTTATCCTTTTGACCATCTATACATCAATCATTAAACAGTGTTTGTTTTCATGTGTCATATGTTGCTCATAAGATATTAACTGCTGAATTTTAATGATTAAGCAAAACATTTCAGGTATGAAGATCCTGGGATGGCTTTACATTATGGTGGGATGTTGAGAGAGTGCATACGCCATCAAGTTATCGCAAGGTAAGTAGAAGTACAAAGGTTGGTTTGTGATTTGAATTTCTGTTTGCTTCTTTTTTGTCTACGAATGTAAATAATTACATGGAACTACTTTTGAGTTCTGGTCCAACCAAGTTCTTAATCTTGATGAGAAGTATACTTACAGGTATATTTCTTGTGCAGTTGTGCCTGAATGCTTCTATAAGCAACAAACTCTCTCTTTCTTCTTGTTTTTTCTTCGTTTCCTTATTTTACTCCTTGCACACACACAAATTGATGAACTGGCACCTGGCAGTAATCAAATCACTCAGTTGTGCTTCTTGTAATGTTATCCTATCTAAATTTTCGCTTTCGTTTAACAGGTATGTATTACGATCAGAACATATGAAAAAGTTCTTCGACTATATTCAGCTTCCAAATTTTGATATCGCTGCCGATGCTGCAGCAACTTTTAAGGTTTATTCTCTCTCTCTCTCTCTCTCTCTCTCTCTCTCTCTCTCTCTCTCTCTCTCTCAGCACACAAAAAATATAGAAATTTGGTAAATACAAAAGTGTATATGTATAAATTCATAGATTTAGATATGTTGGTTAGCTTTACAAATAATTAGAAAGACTATTAGCTTGTGGTTGTTCTAATTTGAGTATTATTTACTATATCTATTTATGCTATTTTTTCCTGATTGGATGGTTGGTAAAAATATTAAATTGATATGTTCTTCAATATGGATATCAAGTTGTACTCATTTAAGTTGTGATGCTATTAGATTAGAAGAATATCTAATTTACTTTTTGTGGGCTTCTGACTAAATGACTATTTGGACAATATTGAAATATTGGATGATAAATTTGGAATGCCAAACTTATCTTTTAGCTGGCCAAGCAGTTTGCGCATGCTAAAATACTGTGGAAAGGGCAAAATTGAAGTCCCCTTGATGGAAGTTTGTTGTGTTGCATGTCCATGTGGGCTATCTCTATCTGTGCACTTATTAGAGGGTTATGTTATTTTTACATGGATATGCTTTAGCTTTTTTTTACATGTGTAGTGTATCATGCAGTGCAGGAAGACTGCAGTGAATTAGTAGAATAGAAATAGGAAAATGATGGATGAAAATTCATTGAGAATCCTTAGACAGATTTGACTAAACTCAGAAACTAGTCCTGAAGTATGAAAATAACTTAAGAACAATGTCTGATTTTCTTATCAATCATTCTATATCTACATCTATCTCAAAGCATATAAGAACCCTTTAAATAGAGTCTTGTCTGACTCCTAGTTTATTCTTTCAATGACCCTTAAACTTCTACCCAATGATATCACTCTAGGGACTATGGCCAATTAGGAAAGAGCAAAACTTATTAAAAGTTCTAAATTTTGACTACATGAATCAAAGTTTGGAATTGCAACAGCCAAATTTTATTGCTGCAAGTCCTCAGATCTGTCGGTTCACCATTCCCATAATCATAGACACCTTGTAGAAGTAAATAATTGTGGTCACAAGTCAACCACCATGCTAGTGTTAGTTTCAGTCCACAACTGAAACTATAGAATCCACAATATTCTTGAACTATGTCTCCAGAGTGCTACATATTTGAAGTAAAGAACTATGTTATGCTGTTCGGTCGTTGCATTGAGATGGTTCTATGTATCAATCAGGTTGTGTTGCTGAAATTGTTGTTTTAATTTTGGCACTTGTTACTTATACAATATCAATTGCTTTGGAGGCAAACTCATAAGTCCTTATTTTGGTTTTGACAAAAGTATTATACTGGCTATCAACCTACCATAACCCTCCTCTTTTACCTGGATTTGGGACCGGCAATGTTAAAAAAGCACAGGTGGAGTTGGCAAACTCATTAGTCCTACAGTATATGAAGCAGTGGGTCCAGTCTTGGGCACATTGAGTGAAAATGGCACTGGATAGGACCAATTAAAACTGTCTTGATTAAACAATGACGCATTTGGTGATCTAATGCATACTTTACTTGCAGTTTATGACATTCAATATTGTTATTCCAAGATCACACCAATTATCAGAAATTTTGACCGAATTAAATAATTTACTACAGATTCTGCACTTTTATTGAATGTCATGACCTGCGGTTTGAAGTAAAATTTTTCTGCAACATTCAACCCATGATCTAATCCGGGTTGATATGCTGTGTTAGACCTCATTTGGCTCGTAATGTCCTTTCTTTCTTCCTCAATTCTTAGGTAGGTAGAGTGAGTTATTAGAAAAAGGCCATCATGGACACTTAACATTCACCTAAAGAGGGTTTGGAGAAAATTTTGATTTATCATGATTGCATCAAGCATAGCTGCAAGTATGTTCCCCAAGAATAATTGGTCATTACTGCAGTAGAAATTCTGTGTAACTCCTATAATCAGGGATGACTCTGGATATTCAGACTTAGTCAATCCCAATTGCTATTTGCAGGATGAGTTTAAGAAAGGCAAATGAATCAGGAATAGTTTGAAAATGATTTGAATCTTTGTTTTCTGCTACTTTGATAGGCAAACCAATCAGGAACAGTGGCATTCTTTGATGTTGCAATTTAAAATGGCCTTTGGCATTTAGGGTAGAGGGACCACTCTTCTTCATGTAATGACATATCTTTTCAATGCTTCTAACAGAGATGGTCAAGATCACGACACGTTTTTTTTTATTGTTGTGTGAAAACTTCATGGAATCCCTTGGGAGATAGATATCTTTTGTGTCTTCCTCATTCAGCTACTACAATGATTTAAAAATGGAAGACTACCTACTCATTGCACCAAAGTCTTTTTGTCAAATATGCTGCCTGTTTTTTTTTTTAATGGAATTTACGGTTTCTGCGGTTATTGTGTCTTTTCTTTGTGTTTCACGTGTGGATTCATATTAACTAATTTTGTTTGTTGCAGGAGCTTCTGACCAGGCACAAATCAACAGCAGCTGAATTCCTTTCCTCAAATTTTGACTGGGTATGTAAATCCATTGAGAAAATTCATGTCATATTGCTTGGACAAAATGAGGAACTACTTTTGCTTGAACCTTCACTTTCTGTTCCACCAGCAATCACTACTTTATGTTACTTATGTCTGCTTGCGCTTCCTTGATCACTCTAATTCAATCACATACTAATTTTCTGAAGTTTGACATGTTCGCAATGACGATAGTTTCACTTGATACAAATACTATGAAAAACTGTTGACCAAAAGCAAACAGGTTGTAGCTCTAAAATCTGTCTAACCCATTTTCCAATTTTTGGGAGATTATGATAATTCCAAATTTTCACTTGCAACTACAGGTATAGCTTCTGCCAGTACTGATTGCTGTGGCTTCTTAATAATTGAAAATGTAGATTTTGAATCGGAGTTTGTTGAGGACCTTCTCTTTTTATTAGTTTCTCATAAGAAATTTTAAATCAGTTTTAGCATTGCACTTATTTTTTATCTCTTGTTTTCAGTTTTTTGCAGAATATAACTCAAGGCTGTTGCAATCAACCAATTACATCACTAGAAGACAAGCTGTCAAGGTACAAAAGATATTTGGAAAATTGGGATGATGTTCACCTTTCTTTTAGAACATCTATCAAAAGTAGTATTGACCCTAAAGTTACAAAATGATTTATTATATGAATTTTTTGTAGAATAATAATTGCTGAAAGAAATACCGAGCCCCATTAAAAGCCAAAAAGTGAAAAAGAAAAAAAAATAAATAGAAAAATGAATGTAAAGAAACAAAAAGTGGAAAATCTTCATCTTGGTACTGTTCGTTCTCATCAAGTTTTATGCCATACCTTGCTGTGAAGATTCTGATATGACCCCGGAAGGTTGCAAAAAAGCTTGAGCTGTCCTTTTTAATGAGTCATGGACAAATCTCATACTAACAACCTCTAATCTATTTCAGCTGTTGGGAGACATTCTACTTGATCGTTCAAATTCCGCCGTGATGGTTCGCTATGTTAGCTCAAAGGATAACTTGAGGTTACTAATGAATCTTCTAAGGGTACCAAGTTTTTCTTCTCCATGCCCCTTATTAATATGAACAACTTATTTGTTTGGAGTAACTTTTTTGTTTTTTTGATATAAAAAATTATATTCCAAATATATACGCCCACCGTGGGGCTCGAACCCACGACCACAAGGTTAAGAGCCTTGCGCTCTACCGACTGAGCTAGACGGGCTAATTTTGCTGCAAAAACCAGAGTAATAGCCTATTAAGACTTTGTACTCCGTACAGAATGATCTATTTTTGAAGTTGACATTTAATTTTTCAACTAGAGATTTCCATTAAGCATCGTAATAGCCCATTCTATTTACAAACCTTTGAGCTGTGCCATGACTACTGTAACTTCATTGAATAACTTCAGCTGGCATGCTAATTTTTTAAGCAGCGAAATTTGTCCTGGGTTGATGACTTTATTTTTTTTCTAGTACCTTGTGTTTAAATGATGCGCACATTCACTTTTTCTTTGTTTGTAGGAATCTAGTAAGAGCATCCAGATAGAAGCTTTTCATGTATTTAAGGTACTTTTGCCAAACTCGGTTTTAGTCCCAGATCTTGTATTGCAATTGCTGGAGTTTTGTGTAGTTGATTTACCTTCTGCCTGTGTCCCATAACAGCTATTTGTTGCCAATCAAAAAAAACCTCCTGAAATCATTAGCATACTCATCGCCAACAAAAGCAAGCTTCTACGCTTGTTGCAAGAACTGAATATTGACAAAGGTGATTTGGAGCATTATTGTCATAATAGTTATTCATAATGTGTTGGCAATTGTCTCTTGATTCAGTTGAAAACTCCTGTTGATTTTTTTTTTTCCCAGAGAATGAACAGTTTGATGCAGACAAGGCACAGGTCATAAGAGAAATCTTTTCGCTTGATGCAAAAGATCATCAATGAACCTGTTAGATGCATACATGTATAAGCTCTAATTGCTGGGGTTTATAATTTATGGTTGTTGTGTCTACTTATAACTTGTTCACCCGTCAATATTGTAGGGATAAGTTTTGGGTTACACCATGACTATTAGGAACACTTGGAAAAAGGTTCTGTATCCTATTGAAGTCCATTTGGCACCTAAATTGGTGTAAATGAATTTGAATTGGCACCAATGCTTCTTCCACATGAGCAAATGAGCCTAAGCAAAATGGTGGAATGGGCACTATAAAGATTGGTCGTCCCCTATGCAATGACCACTTGCAGCAAAGTGGCATTCTAGGTAGGTCCTGTACATCCTTCAACATTCAGCTTATGTTATACCTCACTTTGGAAGGAAATTCCAAGAGACATGGGAACTTCTAAAATGCAGGCATCATCCATGGACACCACATTTCATGTCTGGTTCTGGGAAATGGATGTGCCAAACTACCCTCTTGAAATAAAATAAATTTAACAAGTCTTAAAAAAGGACTGCTTCAAATACCTTATCATAAAAGGGGAAAATGTCCATCAACCATTATGGAACCAATATATTAGACTAAGCAATTCCAATTGAACTCCAATAAAAGGCACCAATGAGGGCTGCGAATGAATTCAATCTTTCCACAGCAATTCTGTCCCAGGCTCATTGTTTCAATCCTAGCAAAGACAAACATAAAGTGTTTTTCTGTTTATTTACTATTTGTATATGTGATTCATTTGAAACGCAATAGCGGGAGGCAAAAGAAAAGGTTGGAAGAGAGGGTATCCAAAAATCAGTTTACAATATGCATATAGACATGATGACTTCAACCAAATGCGCCAACTGCTTGTATTTCAACTGTAATTTAGGTACAAAGACAGACAAATCAATTCAATAAAGCGGTTCAAAATGGCGAAAAATGTGTTTTAGCATATACCCATTCAAGTTCGAACTTTATTACTGCAAACAATATAATTTGCAAGCCACAATTTTAATATTAATTTGACCAATATTGCATCATAACCAATACTAGCCAAAAATCATATGATCCCTCTACAGTCTTGACTCAACAACACTTACAAAGATCATTGTGAAGTACCCCTGTAATGCATTTCTAGAAGCGAAAATTACCCGACTGGTGAGACGCAGAGAAGTCCCACCTCCATAACTATGCAATAATATAATGGAACTTAAGTCATGAAAAAGAATCCAAAATTAAGGCCATGTATCCTTGCCATATTTCTTCATAAGCTTTTCCTTGACGAATTCATTTCGAGCTTGGATTCGAGCGCGCTGAGGAGCAACATAGACATATGAGAGATGTGCACCATATACAAAAAGGGCAGCCCCAGCAATGAAGTATCCTATTGTCATTGCCATCTTCTTTGGCGTTGAAGGGTAGCAACCCACCATCCTCGACCCAAGTTAGCGACTATGTCTTATGTTTGTTTGAGCAAACCTACACATCATTCGAAAGAACCCCACCATCATACATAATTTCCAACAAATAAAACTTCCAACAGAGATCCTAATCGGAAAAAAAAAATACATAAATAAAAACGCGAAGAGCAGCTCTCAGAGGAGTTTCATCAAACAGTCAGAGAACGGCAGCTACTTACCGGAAAATTAGACTCGAGAGAAACAACGATCCACGTCCAAAGGCTTAGACCCAGAACGTGTTCCACTTTCGCATTTGTAAGTCGAAAGAGAGAAGTCTTACATAAAGGGTAGTTCTAGACCTGTCCCCACAGCCCAATTTTCATTTGTCCCCTATTTTTCCCTTGTTTCAAAACAAGAAAAAAATGCCTTCTCCAGGGCAACCTAGTGTCATCTGATTAGCCGCCCGCATATTATGCTGAATTTTGATTATATATACTTGCTTTATTTTGAAGATTTATTTTTTTTTCTTTTTTATACAAGAAAATGTAATTAATTACGATAAAATTGAAAAAGAGACGATATAAACGAGGAGAATGTTGGAGATTTCTTGACACACTTTTGAATCAGATAATGTTATAGAATGCAAGGTATTAGCATATGTTTGAGAAGAAATATGAAAAATATATATATTATTAACTTGGATCCATTTTTTCTCCCAAAGCAATCACAATCTTTTGTCCTTTCTTTTTTTTTTTTTTTGGGGTATAAGGGCCAAAGCTGAAAAAAGGGGGGTCAAAGTAAGTGCCCAAGACTAACCAGGATGCAACTATAAACCCTTACAAACTAAACAAAAACCAGAATGGGTGGACTATACCCTGGCGAGGTGAGACAAAACCAACTAATTGCAACAAAAAGCAAAAGAAAAGCCAAAAGCTCAGTCGACGGAATTCCAAGAACGGAAGCCAAACGCCAACCTTCAATTGCCCAAAGAGCACAATCCAACAACACTTGTTCAAGGCTCTATTGGCGATCAACCACATAAATGACGCCAAAGAAAAAAAAGAAAAACACTCCTGGGCCTAAAGATATGCCTCCTTGTTGGGAGAGAATAAAATGTTACTATTGGCACACCTTGTCTGGACTTCGATGAGAGAGCTCTAGCCATTGTCAATCTGAAGTCAAAAATCATAAGCCACTGCCACTTCTTCGACTCTCAGGTCTCCTTTAGAGCACATACTAGCACATATGCGCCTCGAGAGGCAGGGAGATTTACTCGTGCAATCACAATCTAATCCACCCAAGTCAAATCCCAGGCTAAGTCAACCAGAGGTCAGGTTCAAACTCTCAGGTTAGGGTTACACCCTTCGTTGTTTGGACTAGACACTAACTTGATTCAACCCATTGTTGCACTCTAATAAATAGTATAGCAAATGGGGGAGGTTGGATTCATACCCTCCATCTCCCTCTTTAACTCATTTCATTTGCCCTGAAAATACTCCACCCATATCCCATGGCCTGCACGAGTTAGCTTACCGAGGGCACAACCTCATTCCAATTACATTTGCACTTCCCATTGGCCCATAGTGCGCTGAGTTTACGCTTTATTTACACTGCCACTTCGGTAATAGAACTAGATTGATTTTGTTTCCAGAATTGCATTTACACCTTCTGCAGGCCCAAAATGCACTGAATTGACATTATGCTCCAAACGCCACCCCCACCAATAGGACTAGGACTAGACCAAGTTGCGACCAGAACAAAACAATACCCATCTCTTAAGCAGTCGCTACAGTGGCATTTTCAGAGACTCACCACGCAAAACACTTGAGATTTCCTAAGCCAAGCAGGTAAACATACTGCATCCATGCCATCAGAATGTCCGTTGATTGCAATTTGGATTATAGGCTCTTTTGTCCACATTAAAGATCACAAAAACATAGATAACATTCCGAGAAGTTATACAATACTGCAGGGATGCCTAAGTGCTTGAGCAGATGATGGTGTTATGGGAAGGGGCACCTCACCCCTTAACCATGTGCTCGGATTCGAACCTCCATAGGAACGGAAAAAACACTCTTGGGAGACCTCCCCCTAACGGGCCCGATGGTAGATCGATCCGGATTAGCTAGGACAAAACTCCGGATACCAGATGATAATATACCAAATAAAAAAATTGTTATTTAGACTCAAAAGGCAATTATCAAACCTGCAGCAATTCCACCCGTAAGATGATCTCGGAAGTAAATTAGTCATAACAAATTGATAGCATTCATGTCCTATTAGCACAAAATAGGTTTTTGACATAACCTACTCAACTTTAACCAAAAATCTAATTTCAATGAGAACATGTCATAAAACACTATTGGTACTGATCGAAATGACTATAATGAAGAGGCAAAACTTTAAGCTGCACCAGCACCCTTCCCCTTCTTCCTCTGGATCTTCTTCATGTAGAACTCCAGCTCTTTTCCCTCCAGGATGTATCTGTCATGAAGTCAATTATTACGTAAGCTGCTGTTATAAAAACCCTAAAAAAAACAAAGATCTGTGACCACCAACCGCTAGTCTTTATAAATCACACAACAAAAGGCCTTCCCAAAAGACAGAAGCTCATAAAAATTGACCTACTACCACCAAGTGACCATGGGAAGGGATAAGCGTTCTACTATCAATAGGCACAGTGGTCATATGAACCCAAGAGGAGGATGCATAGGGAGCATACAAACACTGCAACAAGTTTGGGCTACATTTGACTGGATACAGTGTTTGTTCAGGTAGCACATGCTGAGAATAACCCGCACCTCTCAAAAAAAATTAAAATAAAATAAAATAAAAAAATAAAGCTCAGAAAGATTACTTACCCATCAGCACGGCCACACTGACCAGGTCGTGAAGAAATACAAGCTAACAACCGACCACTGCTGAATTGCTCTTCAATATGAGGGTCCAGCTTGTGGCCTTGTTGACGTTTCTCCAATTTTCTCAGGACATGGTTGCTCTTCTTTGTCTCTTCAGAGGCAGGGGCAGCTTCACCCTCCTAGCAACAACGAATAAACATTTCATTAAGTAACAATAGAGGCAGAAGTCCATCTAATTCCTACACATACTAGCAAGATGAATGCATCGTAGTCACACATGATAACTTACAACAAAAATTCGTATACTATATCTACTTAGTCCATAGTTACCTAAGAATAACATGCCAAAGAAAGTGAATTCTCAGTTAGTACTAGTGTAAGAATACCATAGAGTAATCTATTACAGTGCACAATCAGGGTCAAACCATAAAATTTATGCATAATGCTAGCAGTATACAGTACAAATTTGGACTACAAAAAGTATACATGCATTGCGATGCCCTTCTGACTTATAAGCAAATAAATTCCAGCATTCAGCTTACACAGTCCACTAACCAAGGGATGATGATCCATGGTTTGTATCATTAGTATAACAAGACAGTATGTTGAAGATGATATTGTTTCTATACATCATAAATTATCAGCATGCAATCTTACTAATTGCCTTGCTACACAATTGAGAAAACAAAGGATATGGGTATGGGAAAATTAATCAAAACACACTTTCCATTTCAAGCAGGAGGAAAACAAGAAGATCCAGGAGGATAGATGCAGAAACTAAAACTAAAAGGCATTCGCAAAGGTCCATGTTATCACCAAATTAGACCCACTGCCAGAATTCTCTCGTGTACAGAAGATCAAGTTCCACAATATATAAAATATTATCATTGTCTTTCACGAAGAATGCTGATTTTGTTTAATTATTCATGTGCAAGAAAAAAAAAATATGCATCTCTGCATTCAAGATGCACAGCTGCAAAGTTGCTACACAGGGTAGAGGTTCTGATGGTTTATCTGAGGAGCGCATGAAAATGTAAATAAAGACATTTAATGTTAATCAATAATATTAAGTATGGCTCGATAGGGCCTTCAAAGGGAGTAAAAAAAATAATCAATATCAAATTCCATTGAAAAGGAGAGCAAAACATGTACAGCTCACAGCTCTGTATCTATGAGTATGACCATTTTGATAAGCAAAGTTTCATTAAAATGTTTAGAGACGAACTGAAGCTTGGCTTGTCCCAATGGAAAAGATCAGTCTTAGTTGGCTGTTTCTCCCAAGATATGATCCAATAGAACTTTGCAGAACTTGCTATCCACATGAGTTGTACCACTATGTTTAACAAAAACATCCAGTATTTTTCTAATCAATCCAGGTCAACTGGTCTACTCCGTGTTTATATTTATAGTGCATGTATACATGAATGGCATAATTCAGGTGACCAGATTAGAAGAATATGAAATTTAGGTCAAGGAAGCTATGTAAACATCAAATGGGAGAGTGGCCATATCTGACATACCTCTGCCTCTTTCTTGGTAGCAGCAGCTTTCTTCTTGCGACCAATCTCAACACCATAGTGCTGTAAATACCACTGCTTAAAAGGTGCAGCATCAACCTGAACAATGGCACTCTTCACCAAAGTCTGAGTCCTAACCAACTCATTGTTTGAGGCATTGTAAACCACATCGAGAATACGAGTCTTGCGGGTCACGGCCTCACTTCCCCATGAATAATTGCCAGTGTCAAGCCTCAGAGCCCTCCACTTCACATTACCTCCTCTAACCCTAACCCTTCTAACAGTTTTGTTGCTCGACAGCTTTGTATTGGCTGGTTGCCTTCCCAGCTCGTACCTTCACAAACCACACACCAAACAACAAAAACCAAAATGACCCATGTTTCAAAATCATCAAATCAGCATTACCACAGAAATTTCAAAGATTTGAAAAGAACTATCAACTCAAAATGACCAATATTATCACACACCACACACCAAAACACAAATGACCCATATATCAAAACACAAAACCTATAGAGTCAATGACAAGTTCCAGAGGTGTCAAACGCAATCTTCCTCTTCATCTCAAGTAAGACAAACAAAATCAAACATAACCCATGATTCTAAATCCTTAGATCACACAAGTTTTATACAATTGAAAAGCACACTCTGTCATTCACTCAAAGAAAGCTAACTCCACAAAACACCAGAAACAGAAGTACAAAAGTAAGAAAATGATAAATTTTCAACCTCACAAGCACAGATCAACAGGCCAAACCCATATGCAACTTACAAAGATTTTGAAGAAGCAATCTCAAAAGAAAACAGGCTAACCCCATAAAAACTCCACAATCAGAAACACAAAAACGCGTATATATACATTTTCCAATCTCAGAAGCACAAACATAACCAAAAAAATAAAAGAAGATAACAATAAAAACAGAAAGAGTAGACCGAAATGGGTACGGGAAAAAGTTTACTTTCGCTTCTTCCTCCAGGCCTTCTTCTTGCCGCCGGTCGCACGTCTCTTGTGCATAGAATCACGTGAGATACCTGTCCATATAGACACAACCTTTTAGATTCAACATCCATAGATAGCTGGAGAGAGCGAGAGAGAGAGATCCAATGGATTGAAGAATGAAATGAACGATAGGCATACCCATGGTTGCAGAGGATAAAACTCACGAGGCTGCCAATCGTCTAGCAGACCAGAGAGATAGAGTGAGCCTCCGCACAAGCAACTAGGGTTACGGAAAGTGAAGGGTTTGCGATTAAATTAAAACCCTAGCGTGTGGTGCTAAATTTCTATTGTGTCCTTATATGTTCAGCGTTTTTACAAATCTGCTACTATGGGCATCCATGGTTTCGCCAATTGAGTCCCCGTTTTCCTACGCTATTTATTTATTTATATATTTATTATTATTATTAGGTTAGCCTTGCGTGGGAAAACATTTAGAATGTATTTAGTTGTGAAAAATAATTTTTAATTTTTAAATAAAATTTTTATATTTTTTATTTTTAAAAAAAGAATAAAAAATTTAAAAATCATATATTTTTTTATCTCTAATTTTTTAATTTAAAAATTTTTAAAAATATGAATTTTATTTATAATGAAAAATAATAGAAAACAATTTGAAATTATTTTTTATTTCTCTTTATAAGTCAAAAAATAGTATTTTTTAATTTTTATTTTTAAAAAATTAAAAAATACTTAACTTTATAAATTTGCAATCATCATTTGAGCAAAGGTAAAGCCATTTGCTTCGGTTAAAATGAAAGAGACCGGAATTTGGAACAAAACATTGCTGAAAGATAAAGGTACCATTTTTTCCTTTTAGCAATACCTCTTTTTGTTTCCTTTGATAAATGCATAAGATGGTCGAGTTTATTTTATTTTATTTTATATTTTTAATTAAAATAAAAAATTAAATAAATAATATGAAATTCTGTATATATAACTTAATTTTTTTATAATTTAAATTATTATTATACTAATAAAAATCTATCTACTTATTTTAATCTAAAAAAAAAAAAATTCTCCAAGTGCAACCTCATTCCCCCTTTATTCTCTCAACCAACAACTGGAACATCCTGAAGGACCTCTGTCTCTCTCTGTCTCTCTCTCTCTCTCTCTCTCTCTGGGCTACATAACCATAAGCTGAACCATTCTCTTCACTACATAGAGTATTATCAATATCAATAGCAAGGATGGCTTTTTCAGTGGCTGGTTCATTGGGTACACATATTTCGCTAAAAAACTCTCCTCAGCACAGTCTTACATATCCCTGCTTCAGGGATCAAAAGAAAACAGAAATCTCAAGTTTCAGGGTTTCAAAGTTTGGGCAACCCTCCACAAGAATCTGGGTCTGTAGGAATGAAGAGATTGAATTTGAAGAAAGAACAAGCCCAAATGAGGTAACCACTCAGCACCCTCCTTGTAATTTCTCAGATTGATCCTCAATTAATCACTTCTAGAGGAAAGTGACTTCAATTTCATTTCTGGGTATTCATTAGATTTTACCTTTTCAATTGATTATGGTTTCGGAAAACCCGATGTTTACTGAATGATCTCAAATCACCATTGCCGTGCCGGCTGTGCGACGGTTTAGGCTCAAGCCTACTTGTTATCGAAATGGAGTTTGTGTATATATATCTGTATTTATTTTATACACACACACACACATACATACTTCCTTTTTTTGCGAATCTGGGGATAATTCACATTTATTTACTATGTTGTTTTATTCGAAAAAGAAAGGGGGTGGAGAAGAAGCTGATCTAGAATTCTTACATGAACTCACTATCATGACTCGTGAAATAATCTAAGAAGATTATTTTGATTCTCTCGTAACAACCTTGCATCCTCCCCAATCCTTAACCTTCTGCTTAACTTACCTACAAAGAACTAATTAAGGTGGTAAATTTAATACCTTGCTGATAGCTGAATTATTTCATAATATGCTGCACATCATTTCTAAAGATCAGAGATAATACTATAGTTTTAACTTTGAACCAACGCCAACTTGCTGTAGTGACTAGGGACCGGTACTTTTTGGATAAGGTTTCAAGTTCGAGTCTTACGTGAGAACAGATGCTAAGAGAGTTTTGCTCTTTAAGCTCTAACCCAACTTGAACCGCATTTAATCGAATCCAAAGTGATCACTGCATACCCGTACTTTATATGCCAAAAAACCTACAGTTTTAACTTTGTAAAATTTGTGTAATTTTGACCTGTCATGTCATGTCCTTCCCCCACATTCATGTCCGTGCTTCATAGGTTTTATGGCATTATTTTTTTCTAATTTGGTTATGCATAAGGGGTTCCTAGCCCTTGCCAATTGGATTGATTTCATGCAACGTACATGCCATGTAGTTTTATCCTGCAAAAAATCTCATATTTTTACATTGTAGCCATGCATATGCTTGTAGAAACTTTTGAATGGTGTTATTTTCTAAAAATCCTAGAAACACTTTTATTCTTTCCGGTTACTACAGTTCTTGTTGAAATATCGGTATTTCTAAAGGTGGGAAAAAAAATCTGGAAGAATATATCAGAAATTTTCAAATAACTATAGCTTTGGTAATCAATGAGTTGTGAGTTTTTCCTTGACCACATCTTTATTAATATATATATATATGCCTTTGAATCTGAATTCACTTCTGATACACCTTACTTGACCACTCAAAAGTTTTTGCAAACTGATGATCAAGATAAGAGGAAGATGGTGTATTAAGCCATTCCATCATGGTCCTAGTAAATGTCCTATACAATGGCAGCCCCCGGGGATATGTGAAGACCCCCTAAAAAAATTTTAAAGATATCTTTGATGTAAAGTATATATTGGATTTTCAAAGGTTAAATGAGGGTAAATAAAGTATTTGCCTCTCCCTAAATTTTTAAATTTTCTATATTATATTTTAAATAAAGAATCTAAAATTATCCGGGGGAAAGTATAATAACTCAACATAGACTTTTAGTTGTAGATGTGCGTGCCTTAAAGAAGGAATATCATCCATTGATAGAGCCAAGAATTAAGTGGTGAAAACTAAAAGAAGAAAAAGTAACCACCGTTAAAGAAAAATTAATACAAGAATCAACCTGGTCTATAATAATGATTCGGAAACTATGTGGGTAGAAATGGTTAATAATATTAAAAATATAGGTAGGGCGGTTCT
The DNA here is from genome assembly GCA_037126225.1 of Dillenia turbinata. Taxonomy (NCBI): domain Eukaryota; kingdom Viridiplantae; phylum Streptophyta; class Magnoliopsida; order Dilleniales; family Dilleniaceae; genus Dillenia; species Dillenia turbinata. The sequence goes on from JBAMMX010000001.1 coordinate 5,423,561, forward strand.
TGGCGTATTTAAAGGTCGGGCTCCAATTGGTAAGGAATCATGATGGTGGAATGAGGAAATTCAAACTAGTATACGAACCAAGCGGGAGTGTTATAGGAATCTTGAAAATAGGAGACGTAGCGAAAATTTTGAAATATACAAAAATACAAAGAGAGAAGTGAAAAAAATTATCTAAAAATCAAAAAATAAGGTGTATAATAAATTATACAAGAAGTTAGAAATCAAAGATGAAGAGAAAGAGATTTACAGAATTGTCAAACTAAGAGAGAGGAAGGGAAAAGACCTAAATAGCGTTAGGTGTATCAAGAATGAGATCAATAATATACTTGTAAGGAATGTGGATATAAAAAAATATTGAATGGATTATTTTGATAATCTTTTCAACGTGGATGGTACAAGAGATATTGGCAATATCATAATACCTATAGAAGAGAACAATGGAAACTTCAAACGTAAGATTCGTTCTCATGAAGTAAAAAAACCCTTAAAGAAAATGAAGAATAATAAATCTATAGGACCCGATGGCATCCCTATTGAGGTGTAGATATGTTAGGGGAAAGTCGGGATAGCAATGTTAACGGCTCTTTTTAACAAAATTTGACAGACTAAGAAAATGTCTAAAGAATGGAGGGAGAGTACGTTTGTACCATTATATAAGAATAAATGAGACATATAAGACTATTCCAATTATTGGGGAATTAAACTTATAAGTCATATTATGAAACTATGAGAGAGAGTGATTGAGTATAGATTGAGATTGGAAAGAAGTGTGTCTCAGAATCAATTTGGATTTACACCAGAAAGATCTATCACCGAAACAATCCACTTACTAAGACATTTCATAGAAACATTTAGAGTACAGAAGAGAAACCTACATATGATATTCATTGATCTAAACAAAGCGTATGATAGGGTTCCAAGAGACATTGTGGTGGACGCTGATAAAGAAAGGAATTTTCATCAAATACATTAATCTCATCAAAGATATATATGATAAAACTATCACCAATGTAAGAACTTGTAGGGGGATAAGTGATAGTTTCCTAATAAATATTGAATTTCACCAAGGATCGACATTAAGTCCAATTTTTTTGCAATAGTGATAGATGAAATCACAAAAAGCATACAAGATGAAATACTATGGTTTATATTTTTTGCAGATGATATAATATTGGTAGATGAAACTAGAGAAGTATTAGTGCTAAATTGGAGTTATGGGGGGACATACTAGAGTCCAGAGAATTTAGATTGAGTCGATAAAAAACTGAATATATAAAATACACGTTTAGTGATAATTATTAAAATGATGAAAAAACAATTAAGTTAGAAGAACAGAGCATACCAAAAAGTGAACGTTTTAGATGTTTCGGGTCCATTATTTAATACGATGGCAATATAGCTGAGGATATAAACCATCGGATCCAAGCCAGTTGGGTGAGATGGAGAAGAGTATCTAGAGTTCTCTGCGGTCGTATGATGCCACTATATTTGAAAAGGAAGTTCTATGAAACGACAGTAAGATCTGCATTAGTGTATGAGACTGAATGTTGGGTCATTAAACAATAACAAGAGTAGAAAATTGTTGTAACTGATATGAGAATATTAATTTGGATGTGTGATAAAATTAGGAAAGATAGAATTAGAAATAAAGAGATACGTACTAAATTGGGAGTAAATTCAAGTGTGAATAAGATGCGAGAGTATCGTTTGTGGTGGTTTGGACATATGAAACGAAAACTTAAAAACACACCAGTTAGGAGGATCGGGAGTCTAAATATAGGAAATATAGTGAAACGAAAAGATAAACCGTTAAAAATCTGGATGCAATGTATTTGCAAAGATACGACAGTTAAAGGTTAATTGAAGAGATGATTTGGGATAGGAATGAGTAGCGTAGATGAATTAAAGTAAGTTAAATCATCATTTCTCGTATTATAAGTTTATTTGGATAGTGTGTGTATTTTATTTATTTATTTACTTATTTATTTTTATTTATTTTAATTATCTTATATTTGTCTCACACGGCTGATCCCAAATTTTGGGATTAAGTCTCGTGTTGTTGTTGTTGTTGTAAAGAATATAAAATTATCCCCCCAAGAAAATTTCTGGGACTGCCATTGACTAAGTGTAAAACATAAGGAAGATTCGGTCAAATTACTGCAGTAATCACTAACTTTGCATTTTCATTATGCAAATCGTGTCATATACATTCATATTTAACAAGTTATTTGGGTGTTTAACCATCACATATCAAAGTTTGTATCTGCAGCTCTCATAGGCCAAGTGCAAGATTTATATCAGGTGTTGCCATGCTCTTTACTGGTTGAACTTTTATTCATTGGATTCCCTGCTTGATCTACAAGCAAGAAAAGCACCCACAGATGCGACAATTCTACTTCCTCTGCACTATTTTCCTTGTGTCCCGCCCCCCCCCCTCCCATCTCCATTTTCCATTGCTTAGTGTTTTCCAATCACCATGAAGTGATAATTTTCTTTGCCTTTATCTCTTCATCTTTGTTCATTTTTCTCTCTCCAACCATCAAGGCTTTTGAGACACTTATTCACTTGCTATAATGCCTGCTCTAAAAGGTCAGAAAGGAGATACAACGATGCTATGAACTCATACACAGGCTTGGAAGAGGAGTAGCATATTTGGGATCTTCAAGAATGGGACCTGATCATCCGCATTATTCACAAACATTGGAGTTGGGAAGAGAGGCAAGTAGCATGGTTTCATAATCTCTTCTATCTTATTTCTGCAGGGCAAAACCTTAAGTTATTTATGCTTCTTCATACTTACTCATATATGGCCTTTGTATGTAGCTGTGCCATGCGTGCTGAAACCACATTTATTACAAGCAAAATAATCTCTTTTAAACCATTTTGTTATCTTTGTAGTCACTAGAGCTTCTTTGACTGTTACTTCCAAGTAGATTGCCGATCTTTTGAACTGTACAACATGGTCGGGAGCTGGACCAGGACTCATGGATGCAGCAACTAAGGGAGCTATGCAAGCAGGTAAGCCAGTAGGTGGATTCAAGATCAGTAAAGAAGCTGGAGAATGGACAGCCACAAATTTCCATCCTTATCTTCCACCCAAAACTTATCTGACTTGCAGGTAAAATGATCAACTTACCTAATTATCCATCAAAAGAGGTTAAACAGTCCAAATTTGTATTAGTTTATACTGCTTTATTATAATCAGGTTTTTCTCGGCAAGGAAGCATGGGTTGGTGGATGCAGTAGTGAGAAATAGTAGTACTGATCAGACTGCTGTAGTTGCTCTCCCTGGTGGGATTGGCACTTTGGATGAAGTTTTTGAGATTTTGGCATTAATTCAGGTGGAAAGGATTGGATCGGAGCTTCCAATTCCAGTTTTATTAATGAACTACGATTCGTTCTATTCAAAGATGCTGGACTTTCTTGATGAATGCGAGCAGTGGGGCACTGTTGCCAAAGGAGAAGTCGCATCACTGTGGAAGGTCTGTGACACCAACTCAGAAGCTCTATCCTATCTAAAGCAATTTTATGATCTTCCTCACAGCGATGGTGGCACACACAAAATTGGTGTGCAGAATGCCAATGCAACAGTTTCTTAGTAGGAATTTGATGGATGACCTTTTGTACCATCATTGTTCTGCGGCTAAAAAATGTGCGGAACCCATGTGATTGTACCGACATGGAGCCATTTATGAGAAGATTGTGTATCAAAAGCATTTCTCACTGGATTTGTCTGACAAGGAGAAAACAGAAATTGAATTTGTTGCCAATATTAAAATGAGAAATTGCCATCACTAGGGCTATGGATAAACAGTTATTTGGAATTCGTTCTTCCAATATCATTCAAGACTATAATCTTCACCAACCTACAATGGCAATTTTGACCTATACCGGTTTTTAATTAATAAATATGGACAAGGTTCCAATTTTCTTTACCTCACATCCGTAAGACTCAGCCACTCAAAAAAGGATGATCTCTGCATTAAAAGCTTTTCCACTGCATTTTACTCAAAAACTCAAACTCAACAAAATTTGAACTGGCTACAAAATCATTTGACCATTAAGCTTGAGATTGAGTTGCACAATAACACTACAGACTTACAAAATGATGAATTGCCAAATATAACAAACAAATGAAGATCAAGGTAACACATTGAAATCCTGAGTTTATTATGGAGCAAATGGAGATGTGCCCCTTTTGGATTTTCTCAAGGACTGACAGTATGCAGAAAAGGCATCCTTCAGATGATTTGGGAGAGGAAGAGCCAAGGGAGAGAGCATATATGGCAGACTGCTATTTTGCTTTGGATACTGATATGCTAGAGCTGGTTCCTGCTTGTTAAGGCGTTCAAGGATAAATGAGAATGCCCCAAAAGTGAGGCAGCTTTGAAGAAGAGCCTGTGGTGCACCTGAAGAGCATTAAGTAACTAGAATAAGCTTCAACGAAAAATTCAAAACTATCCCACTAAAGACAAACAAAAACATACACACACAGGTCTGCATATATCCAGAAGATAGCTCAACTACCACATTTCTGCTCAGCAAGAACAATATGTGAGCATGAACAGATACACATTCAGAAAGACATAGCAGCATAATTCACTGCCTTGTTGCACTCTGTTGGACAGACTAAACTCAAAGGCCTGCATACCTTAGAGTACTTATTACCAAGGAAATTCAGAGTGAGGCCATTACCAGGAAAGCTTAGAGCAATGCCAGTGCAACATCCAGCTATTCCAGCATTAAATACTGTAGCAACAAAAAGGACAAAGAACAATTACGCATGCAGATAAAAGAGTAATTTGAAGCAGCAATCTATCTACATATAGAGATGTCATACCATCATCTTTTCCTCGTAGCTTCTTCAAAAAGCAGACCACCAAACTGTGAACTCCAGATAAAACTGCAAATGTCTGATGCAGAAATGATTCAAAAGAAGAGTGAATAATAGATGATTTCTGAAGAAAATTCCCATAAGATAATGCTAGATAACAACCTTTTATGCCACCTTGTGTGCATCAGGCGAGAAGGTTCTTGCCTGAGGTGGGAGGGGGTGGGATGGGGGGTTGGCAGTTGGATTACTTTACCTTTCTGTTTCGAATTTGTGATCATAAATAGAAAGACTTCCCCATACCTTCGCAGAAGATCCTGCTTCGGCAAAAGATCCCTTAAAGCCTTTCCTTTTCATCAATCCTGAGCCTGAAACATATGCACAAGTTAGACAACAGTCATTCCTCATTTAATGATGTTAAAGTAAACAATATAAATCTAGAAGTCTTCTCTTTTTAGGTGGGAGTGGGGAACCAGGCTACATTCGTCTAAAGAGAAAGTGATACTACTAATTGATCTCCACTAATTGATCTCCATATCCTCCGAACAATTAATTTTCCAATTACCATTATTGTCAGCCCCACAATAGTCTTTTGGAATTTTCAATTCTTAATGATAGGGAAGCTATAGAGTTTTCCTTCCCCATTTCCTAGCTACAAGGAAAAGATCTCTTTCCAAATATCCTAAAACTAGAGTTTGGAGCCTTGATGCTTCAGCTACTTTACCATGCAAATCTTTTTACAATCATCTTATTTGCCTTCACCATAACCCCCCTGTCCTCTAACCAAGTTTACTTGGAAGGCAAAGATGCCCACCAAAAGTAAGGCTTGTACTTAGCCTATGGTGCTTAACAAGATCAATGCAAATGATTTGTTATTTAAAGAGAACATTTTAAGCTATCTCATACGATGTTTGCCTTATGTGTTGCGAGATTTAGAAAAAGAGACCGCATGTCTTTATATTTGCTTTATAACTTTGTGATGCAGGGGCATAAGGGCATACCTAGTGCCGAAGGTCTCACATTGTGGGCTCGGGGGAAGGGAATATTTAGTCAGCCTTCTCATTGCTTTTTTTACAAGGAGACTGATTCGAACCCCATACCTCCATGACACAATGGAGAGACTCCACCATTGCGTCAGCCCGCCCTTCAAAAGGCAATAGAAATAAAAGGAATTTATTGACATGTACAAACTGACTATTTACCCCATTTTCGCATGTGAAGCGTGGTGTAGGGGCATCCAAACAAATTAGAAAGTTTCTATTTTTTTCTTATCAGTTTTCCTTCTTTATTTAGGTTTCCATTAGGAAGTCTATGTTTTAGTCCAGAATTAAGGTATATGTCCTAGCTTGTATAAAAGGACAATAGTAGTCATTTTATGAGGTATTGTTTTCTATGTTAATAAAGAATTTTATTTGTTTTTCATAAACCTAATTCTGTACCTTTGTTTCAACCACAATGACTGTATTCTAATTCTAATTGTTGAAATCTAATTGCCTTATATCCTTCCCCTGCATCACTTACGAGATGTGGAACCACCTCTTTACTAATTGTGAAAATCAGTGGCTCTGTTCTAAAAAGAACCCTCTAATTAGCTTTTGACAAAATTTAAAGGCTTTGGAGGGAGAAAAGGACTTCTTGCAATGTAGGTGTACTCTTTGGAGCTATTCGTTAGTTTATTTGGAGGGAGCAAGATGCTAGGATTTTTTGAAATTAGACTGTTGGTCATCCACTCATTTGGAATAAAATTGTTCCCTATGCTTCTCTTGTGGCTGATGTTGTAAGTCTTTAAGAGTAATAATACTAAATAGTCTACAGGAGCTTGAAGAGGGAAAAGCAAGCAGTCTTCATTACTTCTGAATTTTTGCTCTTTGCTTCTCTTGCCTCCAAGAATTTCTCATCCTTTGAGGCTTACATACTATTCTACTACAACTAATACAATTCCACTTTTTATCTAAGAAAATATACCAAATTTTCCCTTGGGCACAGGGGGTTAGAAATAGTGTTCTAAAAATATACCTGATTGTCCCAAGCCCAACAAAACAATAAGAAAATAGATGATTTGTAGAAAGTAGACATTTATCGTCCCACAGATTGATATAAGCCATTCTTGAGGATGTAGAAAGATAATTATATACACTCCTGATTCTCAGGAGTTCACTCATGATCTTTGCACAATATATGTTGTCAATTGATAACTCCATCTAATTACACACACAACACACACACACACACACACGAAAAATCACAAAATAATGCTATTCATGTCACTTGATAAATGAAGTTACAAAATTTCTAGTTCATGCATGGAAAGGTGAAGATCTAACATTCAAAATTTAAAATGTATAGTGTCTTCAGTAATGTAAACAGAAAAAGCTCATACATGGGAAGCTAAATTTATTGAGAAAATTAACCATCAACCTGTGGGTCTAGTGGTAGGACATAAACTCCCTTAACCAAGGTTTGAGTTCAAGTCTTTGAAATGGAAAAATGGGTGCTAAGAGAGCTAGCCCCTAAATCGGACCCCATAGCTGCTCAACCCAGATTAATCGGATTTCCGGATACCCGTGGTCAAGTACCAAAAAAAAAAAGAAAAAAAAAAGGAGATAAAATTAAGAGGAAACACTTAGAAAGAATTTCAATTGATATAAAAAATACTGGCCTACTGACACTCCAAACCTAATCACGCACATTCCACAAAACAGCATAGTTAGAAGAATTTATAGGTATCAAAATCACCCATCGCCATTTGATTGTTGGATTGTACAAAGGCACCGAATACTAACTGACTTGTAAGGTATTGATCTCCAATAAAGGTGGAACCCCCTGTTAACCTGGATATCAACAAACAGGAGTTGCTCTCATAGACCATAACCCAGCTCCAAATCTCCACTTCCTTTTACAGATGGATCCCCCCTTAGGCCATTGTCAGTACAAATTCTACAATTAGAACAAGGATCTTTTTTATTATAGGGTTTTTCTTGTACTCTATAGCTGATATGTTCTTCAATTAGGAAGTACTGTGACTAAAGAATAAATGCAAGTTGCTAAATGTCCTAGCATGCAGATAAAAATTCTGAACTATTCGAGCAGATAAGTTTTCACTCCAAGGCTCTTTATTCTACAAAAGAAAAAAGAAAAAAGGAAAAAAAAAAGTACATACATACATACATACATACATACATATATATATATATACAGCTAGTAGGAAAATGCGAGCTAATTTCAATAGATGCCCCCAACCATCAGGTATGAAGCATTCAAATGAGAATCAGAATTATGTACATGATCAATTAACCCCCAAACTGGAAGAAGTATCCTCCACTAAACACTTCAATTGCCACAAACACCAAAATCCCACAAGTTCAAAGGTTTTTCCTTGTAATTTGCAAAAATCCACAACCATCAAGAAGTGGAAAATTCGACATCCCTTTTCTATTTTCTAATATGTTTCCTTTTCAAATTCAAAGTTTCTCTCTTTTCTCCTCACCTCAATCCTCTCATTTCTAGTCTCTGCAATCTTAACTTCCAAGACGGGAAAAAAAAAAATCAACTTATCTACTTCGCAATTTACAAACTTGAAACAGAAATAAGCATAAGACTATCCAAATTTTCATTCCCGACTCTGTGGATCTCTTCATATGATACAGAGAATACATTTCCACTAAAATATTGAAAACGAGAATTCGCATATAGAAATCATGATATATATATATATATATAGAGAGAGAGAGAGAGAGAACCATAGCCGAAGATAGAGCCCATGAAAGCACCGGCAGAGGAGTCGGCAGCAAAGCGGAAGAGGCAGACGGTCGGAGGACCGGAGTTGTCAAGATATGACGAGTCTGTTGGTGTTGGAGAGATGGAATTAGGGTTAGGGTTTTCGACTAATTCTTTTTCAGTGTTGGGGTTTGGAGACTCCGCCATCCCAAACAAAACTGCGTAATGCGAAAACAGCACTTCAAAAGTCTCTCTCTTCTCTCTCTCTCTCTCTCTCTCCCTCTCCCTCCCTCCCTCCCTCCTGCTCTTGTATTTTTCTGTCAGCCCTCTAGGTCTAGATACATGTATCAGCGTCGTGCCCAGAAAGTTGGCCGCTTACCTTGGCAAAAACGACGCCGTTTTTGTTTTTTATGGCCTACGGATGTGGTGTGCTTTCTTTTTTTCTTCCTTTCTTCCTTTTTCTCTTTTTTTTTTTTTTTGTGTTTTAGGGTTTTTTGAGGAACGGTAAGCTGTTATGTGAGAAACTATCTCGAACTGAACTCCTAGTAGCTGGACAAGAAAAACGCTTTTCCCTATTTCCTGTCATAAATGCAATAGATAAAAGGGAGACTAATATGTGTATTCTTTGTTTTTTTTTTTCCTCTCAAGTAAATAAAAAAAAAATACATTATAAAATAGTAATATATATATTTAATTTAATTTTATCCAGGTTAAAATCTTAATTATCAAGATGAACGAATCATAAAATAATAAAATATAATATTTATAAATTTACGGATAATAAATCATGGCTCCAAGCAGAGTAAAATTATCTTAAAATATTTTAAAATTTAGCCTTTCAAATTTTTAATTCCATGATAAAATGAAAAATAAAAATTCAGACAATAAAGTATAATAAAAAATAAAGATCATCAATTTCAATGTCTTTATTTTATTTTATTTTTGGTGATTAATTTCAATGTCTTTATGTGTCTCCTAATTATTGTTTGTCATATCCTATGGCAAATGGAATGTTTTGGGGAGAGAGAGAGAGAGGAAAAAAAAAAATCCTGAAAACATAGATATGACTTGACATCTAGGAGGCGATTTTTCCTTCGAAGGACCTTGAAACTAGATTGGCTCAACATCATCAAAGTACAAACAGTCCAAAGAAATAATGCCTTTGATGCTTCGACAATGGCAGACATTCTATAAAACCAACAGCAGTTCAAATCTTTGTTTTTACAAGTTTCTGAAAACAGATGAATGAACATATTATAATTCTGTGTAGGAGGATAGGATAGCATATATTGAATCAAGCAAGGAAAAAGGAATATAGTAGAGATATGATAGTATGAATGAATACTATGCTGGACCCGAGAAAGGTCTAGTGCGCGCCCCCGCAAATAATTTCAGAAGATTGTCATGCATAGGCTGAACACAATTTGGATTTAGGACCTTAGATGCGCTCTTGATATATTGGTCCAAACTCTGCTCTCCACGCTTGATCATCGTCTGTAAATGGGCTAAAGCTGCTGTGAGTTTCATGAGTGTCCTCTTCATAATGTGGTCGCAAAGCAGACTCAGGCAGTCGGCTCTCTGCAAGATACTGCTTCATTGTTTCCATCTCCATCTTGTGTTTTCTCTTCAGCTTCTCCACTTGTTTTCTCAACCTCTCATTCTCTTGTTGGGCATTTGAATAATTCTCCTGCAGAAACAATAAATTATTTTAATATAACAGCAAACAATATGCCAAAGAAACTTACATTGGAGAGATGAAATTCCCAAGCCTAACCATAGTAACTCTAGGAATATGTGCAGTAAAAGGCCGGTTACCTCTGCCACAGAAGCTACGTTTTCAGCTTCTCTCAGCCTTACAAGAAGCTCTCCAGCAGCATGGACTGCATCTGCAGTGTCTCTAAGTTGAATTTTGAGACTTGTATTCTCTCTCTTCAGAAAATCCCTTTCCTTCTCTTTCTCCTTTCTCAAGGCTGAGAGCTCTGCAGCAAGAGCCTTGGCATAACGGGAACCACCTCCTTTTGCTCCTGCCTTTGCAACTGCTCTCTTCACCTCCGCAATTCCTTCCATTACTCTCCGATGCTTTTCAACCAACTCATTGTACTTCTCTTGAAGATCAGCATAGTGCTCTACAATTCTTGCATGCCCAAGAACAGCTCTGTGAAGAGCATCATCCAACTCCTCAGTACACTGTTTCTCCAACTTCAGCTCTGTCTCCACCTTCTCTGCACGCCGGCGGCTGGACTCAAGATCAATTCTCAGTTCATCGGTTAGCAAGATCCAATCACTTTCCATTTCCATCCATCTCTGTCTTTCTATTTCAAGTTCTTCCTGACCAGTAACTTGAGAATTCAGACCACTTTTCCTCAATTGAAGCGACCTCGACAACGTAGAAGAGGATCTCAATTTCTCAACAGACCTACTCAAACACACATCGCCCTTTGACTGCAGTTGACTCCTTAAGCTTTGAATTTCCTTGAGCAGCATTGCCTTCTCATTTTCATCAAGGCACTTCTCCCTATACCCGTTGTCCAACCCTTCCTGCATTTCTTTGATATCACAGCTCTCTTCTATAACTTCTTTCCGATTTTCATGGGAGGTAAGCTGCAAACCAGCCAGAGAAAGGGGAATAAAGTTTCAATTGCTGCACACATCTCATAATTTGAGAACGGGTGAACATTAATAATCAAAAGTGGCTAAAGTGAAATAACTGTAGTGGAAGTGATAACTGACCTTGCTTTCACTATTTAATGAATGGCATTCATCATTTCTTGTGTCCTCAAGTGCTACTTCATCCTTCAAGGCCTCGAGACAAAGACTTTTGATATCCTGATCATGCTTTTCAGTCATCTCTCTCTGATGTTTGTATTCCTCCACCTGCATATTTTCGATTGATAAGTAATCTGAATCTTAATTACAATATAATAACAACCAATGCTCCCCTGGAAGAAAAGTCTCATACAAGATGATTTAGCTGCTCAATTTTAGCTGCTTGTTCCTTGCATACTTGCTCAAGCTCTTTCTTTCTACCGGTTGCTTCCAGAAGTGCTTCCTGATAAAGATGAAACAGGACATGTGAACAAAATGAGGCATGCAAAGAGCAACAAAGTTTATGTATTTCCGAGAATTCTAACTTAAATTTATACATACTTTAGGCACTTTATCAGTTGATATGTCAGAATTGCCAGTTTCATTCACAGCCAAAATCCATGTCTTTAAGCTATCATCAATTTCATCAGAACCATCATGTGCTTTCTGTCGGCAAGATGCACAAATGAAAGGAGCATTCATTCTAACTGGAGATGACTTCTCTTCTTCTGGGGGTGTTTGAGCTGAAGAGTTGGCTTTGTCAGCTGCTTGACATGGCATCAAGGTCAAATGCTCAAAAGAGAAAGCAATTGAAGATCTACTCGATGTGTTCTTTTGGTGATGATCAATAATTTGTAAGCCTCTATGTAGGCTAGCTGCTAAGGAATCAGTTGGGCGTGGACTTATCTGGCTTGACTGCAAAGAGGAGCGAATACTATCACCACATCTGTGTGACTGTTGTAGAACATTTGACTTATGCTCCAATGACTCTGGCTTTTGATTTTCCAGAAAACCTGATGAGAAGGCTACACTTTTCCTCTGACAGTTTGCAATTTTCGGAGATTCTGACAATGTTGGCTCTTGGAGAACAGTAGACTGACGGCATGACGTGATTGAGAGGCTACTTCGGATTGCAAGTCCAGAGGCACTCAAGGTACCAGGAAGTTCCTCCTCCAGAGATTTTACCGAACTGAATTCCTCTTCATCATCATCAGTTTCAGGCAGACAGCTAATGTCATGTTCACTTGCGAGATCTGTCTCATCGCATTCTTCCATAGAAAGACAAGAGGCAGAATCCCTATTGTCAGAGTGATCTTTGGACCCTTCTTCACAAGAATTTTGCAACTGCTTTAGATGGAGATGTAGTTCTTTAATATCTTCTTCATCAGCATGTATTTCCTCCTCAGAATTGTTCTCTATCTGAGGTAGGATCAAGGAACGATTGAGGCTCTTCCTCAACTGATTCAAAGTTTCACGTGCATTTTGCCTTTGGAAGCTGCCATTCTTACTCCCAACTGAATCGTATACACTTGACCTGGCTTTTATAAGTTCTTCCTACAAAAAACAGCAAGCATTATTATTTTATTACTCTATCAGATAAATTTCACATAAAAACTGCAAACATAACTTCTGCTTGGCAGGTAGTACCTTTAGCTGGCGTATCTGATCATTGAGATCATTAACATCATCCTCAGATATTTCATTTATTACTGGCTCATTGTGAATGGATTTTGCCCGTTGCCCAAATCTAAGAGTGCTTAGGGTTTCAGCAGCATTTCTGCATTCAGGAAAGGTAACCCATATTTCAGAAAAGGAGATACTCCATTTCCTTATAATGAGTCAAATTCAACTAGTTCATATATCTCTTAGTGAACTAATAGACCATTTTTTTCAAGCACCAAATAAAAGGCCACTAAGGCCATCAGATAGGCCAGCTTCTTGGAAGTTCTAGGGCTATACACTTAAGAAAAAGAAAATCACCAGCCTTGCCAAGGTCAGGAGTTATTTAAGTTTTACCAACCCTTATAGCCAGTGCAGCTGAAATCAACAAACCTGCTATCAGAAGAGACTGCACAGATAACAGTGAGCTTTGCATTTCCACCAAGTGTCTCCCTCATTAACCGTGTCAAAACAGAACGCCCATATGGAACATCATTATGTTTTCCTGATTGAGAATCTTCTGCAAGGATATTCACCAAGCACCTGCAGCAATCAGACAGCCAAGTTTAAAAAATATAGATACGAAAAGAAAAGCACAACATCCCCATGGCCAAATTATTCGCTACAGGAGCCTATCACCAGTTGTAAATTAGTTTACTACTACGTTGCTCTCTGATCCTCGAAATCATTCATATTTCAAGTGGCATTGGACACTTATTTTTGGCAAGTTGGGACATGTGATAGAGGCATAATGATAGAACGGATATTGGGTTCATATAATCATGGTCAAGCACCCAGAAAAGTAATGACAAAGATCGGCAACCATGGGCATCACTACATTTGATCATATTTTCTCTAATTGTTCATTGCTAGATGGAGAATGAGGTATGAAACCCAGTACAGTAGAGATAGATAATACTACTAGTATTTTCTTATAGGTGCGCTGGGCATCCTTTAAGATGCATTCGATACTTTTCATTTCCTTATGTCAATGTTTTTTATATTAAAAAGGTGCACTAAAATAATCAATTTGTTGAAAACCCTTATTGACCTGAACTCAAGCTATTTTTAATTGGAAAAGTTATTTACAAGGACTGGGAAGTTTTCCATTCTTGTTGAAATATGTAAGTGCAATGGCAAGCTTTAGTGCAACCAAAAGAAGAAGGAAAAAAAAAGGCAAGTCTATTTGAAAACTGACTAGACAGGGAAGGAAAGTACAACCAACTAGTAGATAATAAGAGAATAGAATGTAAATGGACCGAGAATAGCTAATGAGATTCTTGTGATAGAAGTTACAGAAACATACCCAAGCTGTGCCAGGGACTTTCTCACATTTCTATCCTCCCTCACATATTGTTTACTGGAATCGTCAATTTTATTTCTGTCCATTCCAGCAAGATCAATAAGGCTAATTCTGCTTGACTTTGAGCTACTAAAGTATTTTGATTTTGATGAGGCATCCTGTGGCATGAGTTTTCCCAGAGAGAGTGAGTATCAGAATTGTCACAGCCAATTAGAATAATAGGGACAGAAGAAGGAATTCCTTTTCTTTTTATTAGGATCTCATACCAAAATGTCATGGTTTCTACTTTTGTATAAAAAGAAAATAAACATAAATTAGTTGGCCAATAATCCTATCTTTGCAAAGATTAGTGCAAAAAGGAAAAGGAAAATGATTTCACTTCCATGCAGAACCGTGTGGATTTTAATCAGGATAAGACAACATATTTTTCTGTTAATCTACAATGTTGTGGCAAAAGCATAATCAATAAAGCCCATATTTAGTCCAAATCATTAGTAATACAGAACTATTGGCCATAACCTAGCATTCCAAGAAATAATGCAGGCATTCTTTGTCACAAAACTAATTCATGAGTGATGCAAAAGCAATATGCATTAACATATTGAATTTAGCATCTCCATGTGTGGGAAGTGGAATATTTTATACAGAGAATCTCATTCATTATATGATGCTAAATGAGATAAATGGAACAGTGGAGACCAATGATTGACCTACCTTGCACCAAGACTCAATGATGCAAGTAAACACAATATGAGATCGAGAACTTTTGGAGTTTATGCTTGTTGCACCTACTTTTCTACTGGAAAGCCCCTGCATCACATTGAGAAAAAATGAGAAACTCAAGAGAACATAGTAAAAAACTAGAGCCTCTTCGCTGGCATCATAAAATGTCAAATCAAACATGTCAATATCTAAATCCAAGGAGTTTGAAACAAGCTATTACAAATAATATAGAATAGTGAATGCTACCTTGATTAATATTTGTGTCACATCATCATAGCTATTCACATACTCCTCTGTTAAATTCTCAACATAAAACCCACTTTTAGGGTCATCCTTAATCTGGAAAAATAAAACCCGGACCATGGTCAGTAATACAGGCAATAAGTAGACTTGAAGTCCACATATAGCAGAGAAGAAGAAAATGCACCATAGACATTCACCTCAAGGTTTCTCTGACTCGGATCGAGTAGATCTCCAATTTGATCATTATATACCTGTGATGTGCAAGCAATGACATGCACATTTTTCTCATTTCAGCAAAAAGCACAAGCACTTACAATGATTAAAGTGATTACCTCAAGGAAAGAACAACGACACTGATAATTAATCTGCTTCCCATCACAGTTCTCTTTTTCCTACAGGAAATCAGCTAAAGGTATTCAGTGCCAGGATTCACAACTCAAGTTAACTGATCTCATACCCAACAAAACAAAACAAACCTTTTGAATCTCAGAGAACAGCATCTGGAAAATGCGGGGACCAATTCCCAGTTCACTATTAGGATACTGACCTTCAAGCATAGCACTTGGAGGACCCCACATCGTGTAAGTTTTCCCACTTCCGGTCTGGTAAGATAATTTAACATTGTGTAAGTTCAGTTAATTCCATCAGAAAACTACAACTGAACAAGTTTTCTTCCAAAGTGACATAATTAAGTACCTGTCCATATGAAAAGACCGAAGTGTTGTAACCACATAGTGCATTTTTCACAAGTGGAACACCAACTTGCTGAAAGATCTCTTCCTGTCAAGAAGAAGTAACTTAATGGACACTAACTTATCAAACGAAGAAAAGAAAAACTCACAAACACTATAATATGCAAACATATCACTTCATGATATGTTTTGCGAGACTCTCTACAATTAGCATACAATTTCCCCCATTTGTGTCCTGCAGCAACTTATTACATTTCCTCAAACACTACAGAAAGTGCTAACTTCTAGAGCAATAACTCAACCTTCCATTCCAACAATGCTACTCGAAGTTCTTGTTTTTAATTAATTGTGGTGAAATTGGGTTCATGCCTCTTGGTTTTCCCTCCTATTGCAAAGCCCAACAAGGATCCATTTTGTAGGCCAATGAAATAATTTAAAACCAAAATTCTGGCATGTTTTTTAACAGTAGGTGCATACTTCTCTTGGGATGAGTGTCACATAATAATTTTTCCACCAAATTAAGAAAGTGGGTTTTGTTGGGTTTGATTTTTTTGTTTTATCTTGATGAGACTTTTTTTTTTTGGGTTTTCCTCTTCGAGATTCAAGTTGTAACTAAGAGAGTTTTCTTCAGGTTCTTCCTACAGCAGTAGATAATGTAAAGTGAACTTTCCTATACCAGTTTCTTTGGGTCACATCACTAGTAGGGCTCTGCTTTTTGAGCCAAGTCTGATATGATTGGCAAGTGAACTTCTCAGATTTAACAAGCGAACGCAAAAAAAAAGGTGTCGGGTGCTAGAAACCAAAAGGAAACAAACTTCCAACAAAAACCACTTTCCAGATTTTGTGGAATAATCAAGACTAAGGGTGGCTGCGAGAAATTTTGCAACAACCTCAGAGAGTATGATCCTAATTTGAATAATTTCTATATATTCGTTATTTCCTTCTTCTCTCAAGCCCAAGAGGATCACTCTCTAGTTATACAGACTATCTACACATAAATCGCTAAACCATATTTCACCACAATAACTAAGGAAAAAGAACTTGAGACTAAAAGATTCCTAGGGTAAGCTCTCATAAGGAGGAACCCCACACAACAATCTTTATCCGTATGTTGTTTAAGAATTTTGATGAGCAACTTTAGCACCTCAAGTAAAATTGCACCATGTTTGTCTTGGCATAAATGAGATGCTAAAGTTTTTTCCTAAATAATGTACAAATAAAGACAACTAGAATAAATGCAAATGAAAGCTAGTAGGGACAAGCCTTATCAACAAATCACATGAATTTTGTTTGTGTAGTCATTTTAAGCATGTTTATGATCCTTTTTTTATGGGATGGGACTGACACCCTTGACATTACTAACTTGCAGCAAAATTCACATTGTTCGCAACAAGAACAAGGTGAAACTTGCAGATATATGAACTAAAATTACCAACTTATGATTCACAACTGGAAAACAAAAGAGAAATGCTAGGTGTACCTAAAAAGTCACCAACTCTGATTTAATGAAGCTTCATTGGTTATTGAAAAGCATGTAAATGCATGATATTTAAGCAAAATTTAGTATATTTGGTCTCTGAAATTTTTAATAGATCTAAAATTACTTAAAAGAAAATATCAGAAATTAAGCATAAGCATCACAAATTCAAACACGGACACAGATGCACAAGAACTAATAGCAAGTAGCTACAACACTAATACCATAGTTAAAAAAGAAAACCGGGTTTACAAACCTGGTTCGAATTCGAATCAAGAACTGAATCAAAAGAAAATCTCCGATCCCCAACCAACAATGAATCTGGAGAGACCTTCTTCACAGTTCGATCTCCATCTTTCTCAGGCCTAATTCTCACCACAACCTAATAAAAACAACAAAAGTCAATTAAATGAAGAGAAATTCAACACGGATTTCAGAATCAAAAGACCAAAAAAAAAAACAAAGGGTTTCGAACCTTCACTGCTGGATCTGGAGAGATCCGCGATTCTGAACGAGTCTCTGATTTTGGAATCTCTTTCTGGAATGTCACGCTTTTTGAAGGCGATTTGCTGGGGTTAGGGTTCGCGGAAGAGAGTTGTGGAGCGTTTGCTTGAATGTTTGGATCAGCCGGAGGAGCGTTTTCAGATCCAGATCTGGATTTGGAAGTAAGAGAGGTTGATTTGGATGTGTTGGAGATAGATCGTGGGAGGAATTTACGGATCGATGAGGCTGAGAGCGATCCCAGAAATCGAGTCTCCGACGTCTCTGTGTTTGACTTCATTTTTGTTGATTTTAGAGAGAGAGAGAGAGACTGTCTTTGCAGAGATAGAGAACTTGAGCGAGTGAAAGTGGAGAGTGCAATTCAAAATGTTGTGAGGAAGGAGAAGAAGAAGAGAGAGAAGTGTCAAGTATGGGGAATCGGACCGTTGTAGAATGAGTGTCTTTTAGCGTGGGACTAGCGTTTAAAATTTTTCAAAATTTCAAAACTAAAACACCCACATTCCACATTGCCAAAATTGCCCATCGGCCTTTTTTTTTTAAGGGAACGAGGTTATTTTTCTTTTAAAAGCATTTTCAGTCTCAGTGTTAATTTTTTTTTTCCTTTTCTTTTCAAAGTGAATAAAATAGCCCATAAACGAGTTACTCTCACTTAATATCAAATTATTCTTCATCATATTGTAAAAATTTAACAAAATATATGTTGAGAATTCAAAAATCATATTAAAAAATTCTCTTATAAAATTTTATATGATTTAATTATTTTATGAAATATGAAATTAGACTTTAATATAAGAAAGTCATGGTGATCGCTTGCTTGGAGGGATAAAAGATTTAAGCAATTCACTTCCGAACTCCAAACTTCATATTTTTTAGCAAATAAACTATTTTGAAGTTAAAAATGTTTAAAAATAATGTACAATCCAGTCAATCTACCTTTTTTATTGCTATTGAGATTAAAATGAATATATAAGAGTATGATAATATACAGAGTTTATTGATAATTATATGTATTTTAAAAATTTATTCTATATATTTTAAAAAATAGATTTATTAAGATTTTTATTATTATGTTTGAAAAAATATAAACATATATATATAAGATTTTCAAGAAGTTGTCGTATAGTCACTCCCTAAATTTTGTCCTTTTCTAGGGTCAAAATGGATAAACAAAAGAAATTTAAATTCAGAGCCGTTGTAGATCTCTGGAGGAGCGGATCCCAGGACTGGAGAGGACCACTATCGTTACTGCAGCTGTCACTCTGCGGTTTGTGACAGCCAAACAATGACCTATCGGGTTTGTAGCAGATACTGGACTTGTGTGATATTAAATGGGCCGAATTGAAGATAGGGGGCGGGCCTGCGATCCACTTAATTATAAGGACCTGTTCAGGCCCAGCTCATTTAAGCCCACAAAATGTGTCAGTCTCAAAATTTGCCCACATAATCATCTCCTAGTAGAAAAAATATTCTTAACCAGCCAACAAAGACTCTGACAAGGGACCAAATGGACAGTCGGATTAATAAGATTGAATGTTAGTTTCTTTAATTAAGTCTTAGATTCAAAACTTGAGAATAAAAAAGACTACGTTAAAAAAACTGTCCTTTAAATATGGTCTCACAGATATTCAAAATGAATTAGTCGAATTATGAAATTAAATATTGGTAGTGAGAACCAAAAAAGACTCCAACAGGGGGCTGTTTGGGAAATTTGAACTTAGGCTTAACTAAAATTAAGTAAAATTTCCAAGGCAAAAGATTATTAATATAATAACAATTTAAATTATTTTTATGAAAAAAAAAGACTTTTATTAACAATATTTTATATTTTACTTTAAATAATAAAAACTTGTTTGACTTGGGGCATTTATGTTGTTTCATTGTTTGACTGTATTTTCATCAAAAAGGCTCACACCCTTCATCATTTTCAGCTGAAAACAACCCCATAAGAAAATAGATTTTCATGCACAAATGACCTCAAAGGATTATGTGCAAAGAAGTCAAAGAAAATTTATTTACAAAGTGTACCTTCAACCACAATAGTCATCTCTCCTACATTGGATGATTGGATACTAAGCATACTACAAACTACAGTGCGTCATAATTGACTAGTTTCAACCAAAAAGAAGACAAGCATGAGACAATGTATTTAATGGGTGTTGTTTCTAGATGGGTATTATTTATTTTCAGATTTAATCAACAGTAGTCTCCTTTTTTTTATTAAGATAAAAGAAATCAATGTGGGATAGAGATTGAATTTGCTGAGGACATGAGGGCATGGAAAGTCAATGCATGCACCCCACTTGATGCCGTGCACCTAATAGCCCTGTAGAAATAGCATAGAACTGACACTTTTTACATTTTCCTTTTCAATATATATATATATATATATATATATATATATATATATATATATATATATATATCGATTGTGGTGGAGCCATTCAACTCAAGATATTACCCTTACTAAGATCATCAGTCAACCTATTATATATGTCGTTCTATTTTATAAAAATATTTTATCTCTGTTGCCCTTAAATAAATCTTAGTTCGCCACTATATAAATATATATATATATATATATATATATATATATATATCTATATATATTGTGTGTGTTATCTATTGGATGATTCAATAACAGTCAAGATTTGCTGACTATTCTTTCATCCACACCAACCATGCATTATCAAGAAAATATTTAATTAGAATTTGTTTATTTAACTATTATAGTGTAAAGTTGCACATAATAATCTTTATTTTTACCTATGATCCCAACTAAATATTTGTTAAGCAAGATAATATAAAACCACAAAAAATTGTCATGGACTTGGCTAAGCAAGAAAATTTGAGAATTTTCATTTTATATCATATGATATATGATCTGAAATCATTCGGCCATTTTCTTTTAGATATGCTCTATTTAATAGATTTTTTAGTTAAAAAATTTCACTTGATTTCTATCATTTTAAGTTGAAGAATATATGAGAGTGCCCCATTTGTTTTACTTTCATAATACACCATCTAAAATGCACCTCCATTATTCGAACTAGTTGCTATTAGTTTAATTTAACCAGCCACTCTAATGGTTTTATACATTACTAAATCATATGCCCGCACTTACACTGCGGGTAGAACTCCATATCACATGATATAAGTTAAAGGATATAAGTTAAATACAATAGCGATATAAAGTTAAATAGAATAATGACTTACCTAATTGTGATATAGAGTTGATTTTTATCGATCAACAATTTGTTATTCTTGCCACAGAAGTGAAACTCTCTACAATCTTTATAAGGTATTACTTTTCTTATTCCTGTTACACAAGTGAGAGAAAGAGATTTTGATCAGCGTAAGTCTATGTAAAGATAAAACTTGAAAGCAAATTATTGAGTAAAAGGGAATGCAAATTAATGAGAAAAAGGAGAAAATGTTAAATATAAAAATAAAAACATTTCTATATTATTATCTTAATACATTATATATACCGAAGAATATTAAAATTACAATAAATGTTATACATTACTAAGTCATGTGCCCGCACTTACGTTATGGGTGGAACTCCCTATCACATGATATAAGTTAAAGGATATAAGTTAAATAAAAGAGCGATATAAAGTTAAATAGAATAATGACTTACTTAATTGTGATATAAAATTGATTTTTATCGATCAACAATTTGTTGCTCTTGCCACAGAAGTGAAACTCTCTACAATCTTTATAAGACATTACTTTTCTTATTCCTGTTACAGAAGTGTGAGAAAGAGATTTTGACCATCGTAATTCTATATAAAGATAAAACTTAAAAACAGATTATTGAGTAAAAGAGAATGCAAATTAATGAGAAAAATGAGAAAGTATTAAATATAAAAATAAAAGTATTTTTATATTATTATCTTAATATATTGTATATACCTAAGAATATTAAAATTACAATAAATGTTAATCCGCTATCAAATAATTTCATTATTATAATATCAAATAACTTTATTAATTATACCTTGATGATGACAATTCCAAACAAATCCTAAGCATACCCTTCTTTCATAGTCTCAAGATTTTGATTTCCTTCTTGAAGGTTGCTGTTGCTATGTGCTTTATGAGAACAATAACTTATTATCTACTATGTTTTTTTATTTAATCTGAAATTATTTTCATTAATAGAAAACTCTAAAAAGAAAAGTCAAAATTTAGTATAAGAATTTTGCCAAATAAAGTTTCATCTGTTTTTGCCCATCCCCCGAAGGGAAAGTTGGAAAGAAAAAGAGAGAAGAAATTTGAGAAAGGTTCACCTCCATCTCAATCAAATGAGACTCTTTCAGGGCAAGTGTCCTCTTGAGAATCAAAAAAGGACCCTCTATACTGAAAGACTCTGGTATGTCATCCCCACCAAAAGTCTGCATTGGATGGATTCTATGATTTCAAGGAAAATAGTTAGGATCAATAACAAAATAGTGACCCTTGAATCTAAAATCATATTTTGATTAATCCATTTTGAACAGTAATTCTTTTAATATAATCTTTTTCACCGATGATCAGTTAGTCTAATGATATATGATATTAAATCACTTAATTAAGATCTCAAATTCAACTCGCGAGTTGGATATATAACAGATTATGTTAAAAGGATAATCTTCTAAATAGATCATTATAAGTCTCGAATTAAATTATTTAAAGTATAATTTTAAATATCGATTGATATAATATAAAAAATAAATTTTTTATTATTAAATTTTAAATTTTAAATTTAATTAAAAATTTTAATATATCATTTTATTATATTTACTGTTTATTAAGTAACATATTTTGATTTTAACGACTAATGCTCCTTGCCAACTGACCCCACCATAATTAGCCACTGATTTCCACCAATTTTTTGGCTCCAGATTATGACATTTGTTTGAAATTTCACTGCACAATCACCTAGAAGCAAGCATCTTATTTGACCCCCAAAAAAAATTGTTTTACAATATTAAAGGTAAAGTGTACTTTTCTCTTTTGTGATTGGTGACTGATTTTCATTTGCCACAAATGGAGGAATTCTCACGATATTAGGTGGGCTTGATTTGATTATAATATTAGTCTATGGATGTTCATGCACTTTCCCATTTTGACATGAAAGAATTGAATTATCTTTGATATGAAGGAATTTACCTTTCTTTTCATATATTGTGACAAGTCATTTTCTTAATTATTTTTAAGCTATATACACAATGTACCACTCGATTATGGAAATTGTAAAATTTAAGTAAACCAATCTAAAGTTGTGGACTTGTGTATATATATAAATATATTTTAAGAAAAAAAGAGAGCGACATAGAAAAAATATAACCAAGATATTCAATTTAAATATTATAATTTTAATAAATTAGATAAATTTATCATCATAATCTTATCAAAATACTATTGATTTGTTATTTATAATCAGATGTCTCTTTTTTTTTGTTATATCATGATTTAAATCCGAGATTATCAAATTAAGAGAGAGAAATTATGACTATTAGACTGTCTTTTTAGGGTCGATATCTCTTTCGGGAACTAGTTATCACTAGAGACTTTTTTTCCCCCTATTCTATCTCTCTCAGTGATGTATGGATGGTCAAATTTTTCTCATATGATTTTTTTTCATATTCTTTTAGGAGGCTAAATTGTCTAAATTCTTCTAGATTGCTGACAATGAGGTCATGACCTCTTCCTTGAATATATTAGATTTATCAACGTTGTTGACCTAGTTAATAGTGGTTTTGTTTAGGACATTGAATATTTTTGTTTCAAACTTCCATGGCTGGCCTGGACTTTATCCCAATCCATTATTTCGTTTTTCTTTCTTGTTCTGGCCCCTCTAATTTTGAAATTCCTGGTCGATTTGGATTGTTGGAGTTTGTCCGAAATCTCACAAAAGCGTTAAGTGATAGTTTAATGAGATAACATACTAAATTTTTTATTTAATTCTCGATTTTGAAATGTGAAAATAAAAAAAACTATATTAAAAGAGTTGTCTCCTGAATAAGATCCTACGTTCGAATTGAATTAATCAAGATATAATTCTGAATATTAATAATTGATACAAAAAAAAAAAAAATCTCACAAAAGTTGAGTTTGTCCCAAGCTTGGTAGACTTCTACTCCATCGTGTCAAACATTTAAAAGACTCTGTCCAACAACAACAACAACCTAATCATTCTATCCCAAAATTTAGAGTCAATCATATGAGAAATAAATATAAAAAAAATAAATAAATAAAGTATTGATTTAATTTGTGTGGATTCTCTTACGTCACTCATTTCTATCTAAAACCATCTCCTCAACTAAATTCATAACTATCATATTTTTGACGAATAACTTGCATCCAAGTTTTCAATGGATTACCTTCATATTTTATTAACTCTCTTATATTTAGGTTTTTGGTGTTTCTAATAAGTGCATTCTTGGATTTTCATTACACATGTTTAAACCATTTCAGACGATACTTTCACATTTTATCTATAATTAAACTAGCTCTCAACTTGTTACGTATCTCATCATTTTTAATTCTATTTTTTTTTTATTTTATCACATATCCACTTAAACATTATCATTTCAATTACGGATAATAATAAATTTAGACTAAAGCAAATTGGTTTTATAAATTTAGAATAGCTAAATTTGTCCCTAATATAATAAATAAAATAATATTTCATCCCTTAAAGCTAAAAATGACCAAGAAAATTCAATTAAAACTCACACCTAATTTCGCCACAAAAGTTAGGGACGAAAATCTTCATCCCCCAAGTCATCCCCAAGCTCGTGGTTCCTAACTTCCTGATGGGCATTGAACACGAATTTTACAATGGATTACACATTTCTCCCTAAACTTAGTGATAAGAAAAAAAATTGTCCTAAAATTTTGGGATTCTAGGGACAAATTTGTTTCTATCTCAATAATCGTCGCAAATTTTTTTTGACGATGAATTTGGTTACAGGTTCATCCTTAATTTCCGACCCTAAGGGTGGTTTTTTTTTTTTTTTTTTTTTTTTTTGGGGAATGGAGAGAGGAATTCATTTGGAGACTAAAGATGGAAATTTTTGGTGAAAATTTAAGTTGAGAGCTAAATTTAGTGAAAATTTATTAATGGAGGACAAAGATTTCGAAGTCCAGATGATTCACTAAAAAATCTTAGCTGGTACTAGAAATTTCAATGAATTATTAGTGAGAGATATCAAATTTTTATGGGTGTAGTGATATGACGTTGTATTCCCTCAATTATAAGATTTAGGTTTGAGTCATAAGAATGAAGAACTAAGAATTAAAAGAGCTAATCCCTTTAATAAATCCTACAATGTTTTTACCAAATTAGTCAGGTTTGGGGGAGATTTGTAGTGTCTTTAGCCTAAGAAATTGGTAAGAATTTTCAGCAATTGAATTTTCCTTTTTATGATGACCTTACCGTCAATGCCACCGTAGTCCAAGAAAATTTAGTTAAATGGTAAGGTAATTCTATTAACACTATAGAGATTTTTTTTTTTTTTTTGGGGTAAAACCAATGTCTAAATGTTAAGAATTTTTATTTTATTTTATTTTATTTCCTAATAGAGAAAGAATAAACTCGAGAGATAGGACATCCCTCTTTAACGCACAAAAATTTTCAATAGTTTAATGTAATTTGTCCATGATTCTCTCTAGAGAGATCTGGATTTGGCCATATTTGGAGATTGAAGAACTGCTTTTTCAATAGAACTCCAAATTATATATTATCTTTTGTTTTGGACTTTCAAATTTTTCAAATGGTGTGTGATTATGTTATATTTAAACTTGATAATGTAGGTTCCCATCTCCCAAAATTATGTTAGAAATGAGATTTTGCCTACCTAATAGGCTGAAGTAAGTCCTGGGGATAGTTTAAGCAATAGAGTTTTCTCATTTTTATCATTTTTTTTTTATTCGATTTCACTGAGTTACATCCCTTTATAACAAAAAAAAATAGTCCGGAGTAAATTAGGTTCACCTTATTCTAGAATGTTCCGAATTAGGTTCAACAATATATAAGGCTGTATTGTGAAGTGATTATTGAAGGTGTAAGTTCACAAAAGTATAAATTTGCCCACATCTAGCAAAGTGCAAAACTTGCCGATGAATTCAAAGATCATCCCTGCTTGCTTGTGAAGATTTCCATGTATATAAAATTTTTCAAAATTCATGCTCTTAATCCTTATTTTTAAAAATTTCTCTTTCAATCAATGAGTTTCAGTTTAAATGATATTTTTTTTTTCTCATCTTTCTTTTTATAATGTAGATTTGAATTCGAGTTTCGATATATTTGAAAAAAAAAAGAAAGACTTCTCTATCATTCTAGAACATTTGTGAAGGGTAGACATTTGATGCTTGAGGAAGTGGCTAATGAGTGCAGACACACATTTAACATGCCAAACAATTGAAAGTGAGCTGCGTCGAATGCATGTAATTAGTAAAAACTTATACTTCTTGTCGGGTAACATGATGGGGTAGAATGTAGGTAATTAGCAAAAACTTCTTGATAAAGAGAATATACTAAGAGTTTTTATAGCTGGACAACAATGGGGGATTGCATGTACACGGGAAGGGAATGGCAGAGCAGTCACATCCAACCGTCCACCTGCAAAACGCACTCATGTCTCTTCCTATTGGTCCCCATATCTCGAACGCGTGGGTCTTCCAACTGTGCCATAAAACATTACCTATTCATGCGAAAAATAAAAATTATCAAATAAAATAAATAAATACATACATATATATATATATATAGATGTATGTATGTATATATGACCCCATTGGCTATTTTTAGCTTGAATAAATTTATCTTAATATATCTCGATTTTATTATACTTTATTTATAGTTTTTTAATTAATATAAAATTTGTTAATAAATAAAATAAATTTTCATATAAGAAATTATTGCCCTAGTCGACTAACATCACTCTTGAAACAATAGATCAAGTAGTTTTTAATGGTGTTTTTAAAATCGGACCGACCGAGTTAACTGGTTTAATCATAAATCTTTTTATAGTTTGATTTGATTTTCGCTGTTAAATCGAATAAAGTCAAAATCGATCAAAACCGTTTAAAATTGATCAAAATCTATAAAATCAGTTGATCCGACTAATATAATATATAAATTATATAAAAATTTTATTTTATTTTAAAATATATAATATATAAATCATATATGTGATATCACGTTGATGTCATTCAATTCATAAAATGACTCGATTGATCCAACTAATGAACCAATAAATCGATAGATTAGTCGAATTATTTACTAATTTGATTTTAAAAATATTAATATTTTTTTTAAAAAAAGAAATCGAACGTGGAATGCAGTTTAATTAGTAAAAATTGTTAACTTGTTTATCAAGACTCAAGAAATTAAAATTCAAATTATATGGAACCAACAGTCGAAGAGTTTATAAGTAGAAAGGGATCCAGTGAAAAATTAAAAAATAAAAAAAATGAAAAAAATAAATAAAATTTGGGTCCAAGTGCATAAGTAGTTTACACTGACTTTCATACACAACAAATACTAATAAATACACAGACCGAGAGGGCCTCCGACAAAGTATCCATATCCCATACCCAGAAAGCACAGTAAGGGGAAAAAAAAAAATTTATACATAGATTTTATTCTCATTCAGTCATTCTTCTCCACTGTTTATCCTTTTGCATACCCACCTCGATTCACGAACTTTGTCCACAGATCAGTGTTTAAACCTTAAAAGCCCCTTTCAATACACACCAATTTAATTTTGACTTTTCATACTCCGAAGTCCTAAGCCCAAGGCAAGAAACAAACGCACGCATATCCATTTCCG
Source organism: Dillenia turbinata (assembly GCA_037126225.1). Classification (NCBI taxonomy): domain Eukaryota; kingdom Viridiplantae; phylum Streptophyta; class Magnoliopsida; order Dilleniales; family Dilleniaceae; genus Dillenia; species Dillenia turbinata. The sequence goes on from JBAMMX010000001.1 coordinate 5,451,117, forward strand.
TATTCTTTTCACTTTATCTCTTTTCCATTGTTTGTGCTTTTTTGTCTTTGATTTGCTCTCTTATAGTTTTGTTTTGCCTGCTTTCGTGTATGAGACGATCTTATCCGGGTCACTGTTCTTTCATCCTTTCCTGTTTTCACGCCCTTGGATTCCGGTGCCAGTTTTGCTTTGTAATTTACTTTATGGGAATCCGTTTTTCCTTATCTTGGTTTAACTGTTGATTGGGGGTGGGGAGGGGGTGTTTGCTGCTTTTTATTTAATATTTATTGTGTTTGGTTTGTGGGTTTTGAGTGCTCAACAGAGATATCTCACTTTTGGGGGGTTTTTGAGCTTCTGAATTTTCAGTTTTTTGCTTAAATTTATGCTCAATTGGGTGATAGGGTCGTTAATCTTTTTGGGAGGGAGGGGTTTAATTCCTGTGACAGAGTTTTATATTCGTTAATTTTGGTTCTTTTTTCTCTAGATTTTCCTTGGAAGTAAAAAGAGTTCATGTTTTAGGGTTTGGGGGATTTTTTGTTTATTTTGGTTCAGGTTAGGTTTTGTTGCTGTGGGTCAGTTGTTGATTTGGCGTTTTGGTTTTGAGGATCTTTTAAGAATTTGGCTTTAATTTTAAGTTATAGTTTCTAGGGTTTTGTTAGGACCGAGTTTAGGAGCTGTATTTTCTGGGGCTTTTTAATTGGAGTGGCTTAATTTCTGAGTCCCAATCTTGTTTTGCTTCTCCAGGTTATATTTTCTGGTTGTTGTCATCATGGATTCCCCTCAATCTGTGGTTTCACCATTCAAGGCATCCACAGTTATGGCTGAACCAGAAGTTCACTGGTCCGATCATTTCGTTCGGAGTGCTGGTTCTTTGACTAGGGAAATGGAGGTTCGAGGGAAGGAATCTGTAGTGTCTAATCCAGAGGGCTTTATTGGTGTTCTTGAGGTTTTTATACATCAAGCCAGGGACATCCATAACATATGCATATACCAAAAGCAAGATGTTTATGCTAAGCTTTGCCTTACTAGTGACCCTGAAAACACGGTTTCCAGTAGAATCATTCATGGAGGTGGGCAACATCCCGTGTTCAATGAGAATCACAAGCTCAATGTTAGGACTGTAGATTGTTCCCTTAAGTGCGAGATATGGATGCTGAGTAGGGTCAAGAATTATCTCGGGGACCAGTTATTAGGTTTTGCTTTGGTGCCTCTGACAGATGTTCTTATTGTGAATGGGAAGCTGGAGAAAGAGTTCTCTCTTTCCTCAACCGATCTCTTTCACTCTCCGGCTGGGTTTGTTCAGCTCTCACTCTCTTACTGTGGTGCATCGCCAGAAGTTATGGCAATTCCTGAGATGCCTAAGGCTTTGGTGACGAAGAATGTAGAATCTCAGGACTCTGAGGCTTCTGAAAGCCTTCCGGATGATTTGAATAAGATTGATTTTCCGGATCTGAAGATTGTTAATGAGAACCATATGATGGTTTCTGAATATTTTGGAATCCCATGTTCTAATTTGGATTCTCAGAGCTCTGAGAGCTTCGTCTCTTCTGAAAATGGTTCGGAAACTGCTGTTGATGTTCTTGAAAGGCTGTCTACCTCAACGGGCACCGTTGACTCCACTGAAGTTCATAAGCTTGATTCTCCTCCCACCAGTGTGTCAACCAATGGGTCTTCAGCAACTTCACATCCTACAAGCTCTCAGTTATCTGATACTCCTGGAGTTCCAAAGTCTCCAAATGAGCTTGCTTCGCCTTTGAAGGTGAAAAAAGCTGATACTGCTGATGGTGAGAGTGAATCCTCTCCTGTTCTTCCAAGTCGTACATTGGTTAAGCCAATAGTCACCGTAAACATGGAGCCGGAGCAGAAGGTGGTGCAGCAAGATATAGTAGATATGTATATGAAAAGCATGCAGCAGTTTACTGAGTCATTGGCGAAAATGAAGCTTCCTATGGAAGTTGAGCCCGGATCAACCAATTCTGGCAATTCTAGTTCTGACATGAAATTAGATGCGTCGAAGAACCCTGGTGGCAGAGTGTTTTATGGGAGTAGAGCTTTCTTCTGAGCGTGGCTCATTGTTTCATAAAGCACAGGTGACTTTAGCTTTTAGAATTAAGACTAATACTAGATGTTGATTGGTGTGCTGTTTCACTTTGTATGTTGAGATGATCTTGATGACGGGAAATCAGTGACTTGTATCTCTTGCGAGCTCTGTTGTATCACACATTTTCTGTCAATATATATATAAGATTATCTTGTTTCCTTCTATCATTTGGTTCCTATTACTGGTGTGAAAAGCTGGTAATGGTAATTACTTCTGTTTTTAGGTCTGTTTTCAACTTTCAATTATTGCAAAATCAGATTTTGTTCAATGATAGGCCTATACGCGATGATCAATTCGGGGAACTTCGGGCCCCATGTTCGGTTGTCGATTTTATTGTAATAAGTTAATGTTAGATAAAGTGTCCTAGATATTGATCAGGATCTCTATTTGTACCGTGCTGGGTTGGGCATCTCTTTAACTTTAGACTTTGAATTTGCCTCTTTAATTTTTCATTTGATGAACATACGATTCCCTAGAAAAAGGAGTTGCAGAAAAGGTTTTCAAACCAATGTCAATGGTCATTTTTCCCATTGAGAACTCCAATAATTCACATTGATTCAATGCATATTTGTATACACCTGTCTTTCAGTGTATGTTACTGCAAATGTTATTTGGTGCCTTTTAGATGGTTCCATTTATTCGTAAGTGGCTCGAGATATTGGGAAAAACAGACCATAATTATTGACCATTGGTATCTTATATAGAATTGGTAGTCACTCATTATCATTTTTTCCCGTTTTTGGGAGAATTTCAGTTGGATGTTCTTGGCAAATGCACGGGTAAAGGTGAGTAAAACCTTGTACACCTCTCCCTCGTTGCCCAGAAGCATTGATATCAAATTGGTACTTCCATTACATCATATGCTCTTATGCTTAAATGTCTCCTACAAATCCATGCAATCTGGCCATTATCTTTGTATCTCACTCTCCACAATCCGAATTTCTCCGCAATGTCTCTTCCAGTTGAACAACCCTGATCCCTCAAGAAATCTGTAATCCACTGCTGTGCTGTCCTCATATCTTGTTGGACAGTTGTGGGGTTCTCTCCTAAGCCTCTTGTCTTGGCTCTGTGCTGTCCTAGTGCTGCAGCACCGGCAGCTCCAGCAGCTAGCCCACCTGCTGCCCCATAAACAAGCGAAGAGTCAACTAGATGTGCAACTTCTCTGCTCAAATCTGGTATCATCTCTCCCATCCCTGCTGCTATATGAGCTCCAATCTTGAGAGCAAAGGTCAACAGTTTCATAAACTTCTTCATGTAAGGGACCAAACACTTCATAGCCCTGTTATCAACCTGCATTAGTTCACAACCCATCTGATCTTCAACAACATGCATTTCTCGCCGATATTCACATAGCATGTGCAGCCGGAGTGCAGCCATGCCAGGAATTATGTTGGTAACCAGTCTCCTTGAGTAGTTTTCCGTTCTGACAAAATAGAACATGTTCGGAACTTTTCTCTCTTCAATTTGAACATTGTAGTTAACCAAGTAGTTCACTTTGCGATGTAGCTCTAGGAGGAGTCTGTGTTCATAATATCTAAGTCCTTGAATCTCTTGCTTTAAATCTCTAATTTCTTGTTCAATTATTTTGAGTCTTTGCAAGACCTGTTCCAATCCCTTTGCAATCCCACCAAATGTTGGTTCAACTTTGTTTTCTGGCTCTTCATCTGTAGATGTAGGTTGGTCTATTCCATCTGGGCTTTCTGGGGTGACTTGAAGCTCCATAGCAAGATAGTATAGGTCATTGTATCTTCGATGCAGAACCTCCCGAAAGTCATCATCTGATAGGAGGTCTCGAGCTAAATCAAACCCAGCGCGCAGAATTGGTCTGCCCGAGTCTGAGACTGAACTCCAGGTGTGCTGATAATCATACATGCTGTCTGCAGGAACTGAGAGCAGTGCATGTTTCAACTGTAGTAGAGACACAACCTGAGTTTTTCTGTGCCTTGGAGGCGTTAGGTTTCGAACAGAATCTGGCCGGACTATGTATTCAGTGAGCTTAACACCACGGCAGAGGCTGTGTATTGCGGGGACTATTAGCTGCTGCAAGAGTCTGAGAGTCTCTGTTAGGTTCTTCATGGAGCATGCGAGGACATCAATGTAGTATCCTAACTGTCCTCCAAGCTCTACTCTAACATGGATGCCATTGATATGTATTGAGATAAGATATTTCTCGAGAGAATATGTTGCTCCATGTTGGTTTCTTGACCCAAAGATTTTGTTGTGGAGATGAACCTAATTGAGGACCAAACAGATTATTTCACGAAGTAGCCTACATCTATCTCAAAAGAAAAGACTGAAGCAATAGAAAGAAGAATGGTTTTGACTGTAAAGTGCCAGGGAAGTTTGAAAAATACTTGCTTTACCTGTAAGCGGGGAAAGAACCCTGGTGTGAGGAACGTGTGACTTGAATCATCGCACTCAAGATGCCGCCCTGCATAGACGCATTCGGGTGAGCTTAGTTGCCACCTCTGTGGCCGTCCCCTACCTTCTTCTAGAATTGAAGGGATCAGGAGTAGGGAGTTTGGATCCGATGGATCTTGTTCATGACAGAGTTCTAGTTTTAGCATCATCCTTACAAGATCACCTACCTCCAAATTTTCAAAAACTTTGGGACCCATCCCTGGTATCTGGCTTTGTAAGCTGCCTCTAAGAATCTTCTCCAACTCTTTCCTACTTATGAAGCCATTGTGCTCCATAGAGCTTTGCCTTCTAACTTCTAATTTCACTAGTTGGCCAAGCACTTCTCCGTAGAACCACTCACAGTCTAAGATTAGGAGCCCGAGATCATGGAAATATATCACCTCGCCAATGTGATGGAGAGAACTAGCAATGACATGTCTCCTCATCTCCATTTTCTCTTTGTTATCGTGCCTTGTTCGAATTCTCAATGCTGGAACCCTAACTTGGCATAGTTCATTAAACTCATTCCACTTCATTGCAGGCTTGTGGTAGTTCTCTGATCTCCAGTCAGAGAGAATTTGGATCAAGTCATTGCATAGCTCATAAACTCGAGGGACTCTTTGGAGAATTGTCTTGCTTGTCCTTCGAAGGTGCTGAGCGAGTCTGCTTACTGAAGCAGAGACCCTTGCATCTACTGTGAATACAGTTGGGTAGAACTCAACATAACCTTGGAATTTGTCTCTCAGCCTCTGAATTGAATTCACTGCAGGCTGTAAGTTCTGTGATTGTTGATTGATTTTGTCACAGTGAGTGAGCACTACAGTGACATTTGGTAGCAAACATTGTTGAGCTGCTTTTCTTGAGTTTGAAACTATGAATCTTAGCCAATACTGCAGATCTTCTTCAATTTCAGGTGCAGTTTTTGGTTCTCTGTTGGTGGGTTTTCTAAACAAACTGGATATGATTAGGAAAAATGAGGCACTTTCATGACCTGGAAACATCAGATCATGGAGAGAGTAGAACTCGTGCTGGCCCGCAAAGTTCCATATTGAAATTTTTGTATCTTCATCCTTGAAAGTTTTGATCTTCATTCCTGCTGCCCTAACTGCTTGCTCAACTGGGTTAACCAGAGTTCTCACTTGTTCTATGTAGGGAACCTTTGAAGAAGAGAAGTTCTGCGCTATTGAACTACAAAGTGTAGTTTTACCTACAAGAGTGAATGCCCAAAGAGCAGGTTTATTAAGTTAAGGGCCATTGCATACCTAGATTTATACGAAAGCTAGTTTATGCTAAAATTTTAGTTTAAGCTCGTTGGATAACATAGTAAGAATTGCTGAATTTTGTGACCTCATTAAGAATAGGAGTGGAAATTTTAAGTGATCTTTTGTCTTTTGTCTATTTGTTTTAATTCAAAACATGAAATTCAATGCTTAATTCAGTTGATATGCAGGTACATTTAGCATGGACTAGCATACCTGCATATTCTTGTCCACAGAAGAAAACTCTGCAGCTTCTAGGTGCAGTTAGAGGCATGTCCTTGAGCAAATCAGCTTCAGGTTCATTCCTCCCATTTTGACCCAATTTCTGATATATCCCTTCAGTTTTTCCAGCATTTTGCAGCGGCGTTCTTGAAAGATCAATGTCTTCAATCCAAGGATTCACTTGCAAAGTGTTCATTATTGCCTGCAGCACCAGTTCACCAGCTACCCCCTTGCAGCCCTGTAAAGATAAGTATCTTAAAGTAGTATTCTTCTCCAAGCTCCTGAAAATCTTCACAAAATCTTCTACCCTTAAACTCTCATCATCATATATCCCTAACCGTGTCATGCTTTGGTTTGTTGTCAACATCTGTAAGATAGCTGCAAGACCATCTCTTCCAATCTTTGTTCTTCCTCCTCCAAACGTGACTGATTTTAAAGTCACATTTGCTTGGCATTGCAAAGCAGAGAACCTACTCAGAGGACATAGTAAATGCTCAACACCTACTCCATTAAACCAGTTACCATCAACATACAAGGTTTCCAAACTCTGGTTCTTGAAAAGCCCTGCTGCAACGTACACAACTCCCTTGTCCTTCAGGCATGTTTTTGATAAGTTAACCTCTTTCAAGCTCTGATTCTGCTCCAAAATCCACCTGAATTCCTTAGCCCACCGTGACTTGAGTCGGACTCCTGCCATGTCAAGTGTCCTCACTGTTGAGTTCCACCCAAGAGCACAAGCAACCCTGCAAGTTCCTGCAACGTCAAGCCTGTATATTCGCAGAGTGCTATTTTCAGGTACAAATTCAACAACTTTTGAGCTTTTTTCCCCATTTTCTCCACTCCAAACATGAACTTCCATTGTTCTATTCCTTGCTAAAACTGCTGATATAAGTGGGGTTGCAGTGATTGAGCGTGAATCGAAGATTGTCAAGAGCTTAAGTGTTGTGTTTGCTTCAATCATCTTTGAGAGCTCCTCAGCCCCTTTCGACCCAATTGAGTCTTCCCATATTTGCAACTCTTCCAAGCTGTCATTTCCTTTGAGAGCAGAAGCTAATAAACCAGCACCAATAGAACCAAGGCCCGATTCAGAGAACATTATCTCCTTAAGTGTCCCATTTTTCTTCATAATTTCTGAGAGCTTCCATAAACATTCTGTATTAAACTTATTCTTTGTAAACGCAAGTTGCTTGATGTTTGTGTTGTTTCCAAGTAAAGTGCCAAGGCTTTTTAGTTGTTGCAGCTCCCATTCAATCCGGTGAAACTCCAAGTTTCTCAACGATGATGGACTGTTTTGGGCTGCACCCAGTACATTCAGAAACTGAGAAAAGTATGAGAGACTATCCTTGGAAATGTTTATGTTCATGGAGTTCTCTGTCTCCTGGTGACAACCTGAAGCGGGTTGAGAAAGGTAGAATGAGATATTGTGAAGATTGATGTTTTGGGACCTGATAGCTTGCAGGGTCCATTGGAGATCTTTGAAATTCTGGTTTGTTGCCATTGCTAAAATCAGGTTTAGTGGCCTTGTTTGCTTAACCAAAGTACATTTTTGAATTCAAAAAACAGTTTTGGTCCTTTCGGAGATGATGTTTGCTGCTTTTCGTTCTGGTGATTGTAGTAGAAGCAAGCATGTGTGCTCTTTTCCTTCTTTTCACACAAGGGACCAAAGTGCTCCTTTTCTTCTTGGTTTTGATGAGGAAATGCAAACTTTTTTATTCTTTTTGGAAGATGTACATATTCTTTCTTGATATATTCTCTACTTCTTTGTGAAGGCATTCCTTTCCCAGCCAATTGAAAAATGTTAACCTTCTGAACTTTAAAATTTGCATGCTATTTCATCCATATGATTTTTTGAGAAATTTATAATTGTTTTTACTGTTTTTTAGTAATTTATATTTTTCTTACTTATCATATTTATCCACTAATATAAAATAGAGCTTTATAAGTAAAAATCTTAATTTCTCAACAAAAATATTAAATTTTATTATGTATTAATTATTTTTTATATGAATACCCCCACTTTATATCTATCCTACTCCACCTTTACCAAATACCATTGCTCCCTCCCTCCCTCCCTCTCTCTCTCTCTCTCTCTCTCTCTCTCTCTCCCAGAAAAAACAAAAACAACATGTCCACATGTATCCCAAAGAAAGTCTTACGTAGAATCAACGATAGATAGAGATTTCAACTTTTTGTGAACTTTTTAAAGTAAACCATGATTATCTCTCCTTTTCTTTGCGGCTGGAAAGATTGATGGAATCCAATAAATAAAGCAGAGGCGAAATTGGTGCTGGCGCTTGGACAAATTGGCCTATCTTTAAGGTTAGTGTCCTCCAACCATGTCCATTGATTTTGACCACAATAAGGGCTTGTCTGGGTTCTTCCATTAGGTTGAAGAAAATCCTTGCCAAAAGACATGGAATATATGTATTTTTTTTTTATTTTCCACCGCTATTATTTAAAATTATATTTCAAATTTTTAACTGATTCAATTTAAATATTTATTAGATTTTATTTAGAGTGGAACTCTTTAAACATAAAATATATCGTGAAATCATAGTACTTGATTGGAAATATTGGACCCATCAAGTGACAACCCTAACCAAATAACTTCATGGTTTTAAGAAATTTTAAAATTTTGTTGATGTTTTATTCATAGTAAATTAATTTTTGATAATTATTTTAAAATACGGTTTTATCAAATTCTAGTCAGAAATTTTAAAAATTCTAAAATTTTAGTTTGAGCAATATATTTTAAAAATACGAAACGACCTCAACTATTGAATCTTGACCGTTTGTTCGATCTACCAATCAACACAATTTTTAATTTAAAAGCTACAAGTTTCACAATTTTAACCATTTTTATAATATCATCTCTTACCCTCCACCACTTGTTTTGATCACTAACATTGATTTCCACCTTGGTTGGAGCAATAATGACCAAGGGATTAGAGAGAAAAAGATAATAGGAGTGAGAGAGAGAAAGGGTGGAGGACAAAAAGAGGAGAGAGATGTGGCACTTGTGTCCAGTGGAAACATGACTTCAATACCGATAGTGTACACCAAAAAAAGAGGAGAGACTTTAGAAAAAGGGTGGGGGAGATAAAGTCCTTGTGGAGAGAGAGGGGTAGGTTTTGCAAAAATAAATAAATAAAAAATAAATAAAATGAGTCTAGAGCTTTTTAATGTCCGGTCATAACATTTTTTTTTTGAAATTATTTTTACAAAATTATCTCTTTTGAATATATATTTTTTAAAAGTCATCATTTCTCATAATCAACTCACTGGAAAATATTTCAAAAATATTCCTTTTCCTCTTAGAAATGTGCAATTATTGAAAGTTTGGGGGAGGCAAAAGTGTAATTTTTGAAAAGATATGGGGCCAAGTTCTATTTTTGATATACATTTTTTTAGTTAAGAAATATTAGGAGTAAGTTTATATATTCTAGAAAACTATACTCAAATTAGGTCAAAAATACAAGGCCAAAAGTGTTTTTTTTTTTTTTTTTAAATGTTAACTCTGTTAGATCATTTAAGGGGGATTTCTTGGTATACCTCAAACACAAGAATCAACTTAAAGAGAAGTACTTTCCTTTTTTTTTAAAAAAAAAAAAGGCAAACAATCACACATAAATTTAGATAAATACCAAATTTATATTAAGGGTATTTGGGTAAGAAAAAGTTTATAGTATTTTTTCATGAGGATTGGTTGTTATAGAATTATTTGAAGCAAAGTGTTGATAAGGATCTCTTTTCTATGAGATTTGTCTCCTTTTATGCTTACTTTCAAGAGTTTAAATTTGAATTTCAAACTTCTTCTCTAATCTCATCGTTGTTTTAGCAATGATTTGTCATCTCATATCTCATGTCATCACAAAAATAATTTAAATTCTACCAATGATGTGACAAGACACTAAGACTGTGTTTGGTTGAGAAAAAATAAAGGTGTTTTTCGAGAAAACGTTTTTTAAGAAAATAAAATTGTGTTGATTATTTTATTTTTTAATTTTTTGAAAATGAAAGTTATAAAATATAATTTTTCAATTTATGAAGAGAAATAAAAAACAATTTTATGGTTATTTTTAATTTTTTTTATTATAAATAAAATCTGTATTTTTTAAAATTTTTTAACTTTATTAGAGAAAATTAGAAAAAGGAAATTTTGTATTTTTTAAACATATTTTCTAATTTTTTATTATTTTTTTAGAGATAGAAAATATGAAAAAATTAAAGATAAAAATAGAAAACATTTTTTCACAACTAAATGCACCCTAAATTTCCTCAAATAAGCATTTTTCAGAACTAAATGCACCCTAAATTTTCTTAAATAAGATTTCAAATTCAAATTTGAAAATGAAAAAATAGGTAAGAAGAGTCAATCTCTTAATTAATCAGATTTTTAGATATTAATGATTAAATAAAAGAAAAAAATTTTAATCTTTAGCGCGACAACTTTGCGAGTAGAGTTGTCAATTAATTGCAAAATTGTTTGTAATCTCATAAAAATTATAGATTTCATTAAATCTATATACAAAAATTCAGGGTGATGAAGTATTTGTTGCGTTCGCTTCAAAGGACGGTGACGGTAGAGGGGCGCCATGGCCTCCCAAAAATCTTCTTTTTATTTAGAAGTATTGCTTCCCCCCCCCCCCCGCCCTTTATTCCTTTTCTTTTTTATTTTTCCATCTCTCTCTCTCTCTCCCTCTCCCTCTCCCTCTAAGTGGGTGTGTACCTCCTCTTTTGATTTTATTTAAATTTCTAAACTAATTTAGAACAATGATATATTTGAATATTTAAATTCTTTCTTATGATGCTATAAAAAAATTGATAACATCAATAATAAGAATTTGTCATATTTTATATTTTGTTAATAATCAAATTATTATTTTTTTTTCTTTCAATTTCGTTTTTTATGATGAATGTCTTATATTTTAAATACATACAAAAAATTATGAATTTAATAAGAATTTGTTATATTTTTTTGTTTTGTTAACCATGACGTGTTATATGAGAGATATATTTTGTTTTTATCCCAAAAAAAAAAAAAAAAAAAAATCCTACCTCCGTCCCCCATCAAACAATAATACTCGGGAAATATAAAACAGAAGGCATTATCCAAACGTCCCCTCACACGACAGAGGTTTAGCACCAAATCTGAAATTGAACGCATGCTGACCCGCGCTTCCAACGGTCGGCCCATGAGTAGATGGGCCCACTTGTAAGAGAAAGACAGACTGGGCCAAGTGCTGGTCCATTATCCTCGTGTCCAACACACCTGGGAAGACATTTGAGGGGCCCAATCACGTTACCCTTTTCTTTTTGTCTCTCAAGAAACATTTATTTAATATAATGGTGAAAAAAAAAGAAAAAAAAAAAAGAAGGTTTGTAGAGTAAAATGTGATCGACTTGATGCTCTAATCTTAATTGTAAGAAAACCCTATTAAGAAAAATGGGTTAAAATTCCCTATTAAGAAAAATGGGTTAAAATTGATTAAATTTTATTCCATTTGCATGATAACTGAATAAAAATTAATATAATATCACTTTTTATTTGAAATTTTATCGATCTAGAGTAAAAAAATTCAAAATAAAAATAAAAATAAAAATAATTCAGGAGAAAAAATCTTAATTCATTGGAAGGGACTAAACAACTAAATTTTGAAACTCATCGACAGCAGAGTTAGGATTCTTAGAATTATTGTCCCTCAGTGACAGCTTAAGCAATAGAATCTCTCCACTTCCATACTCTCTTCTCCAATTTAATTTCCGCTTGATTTCATTTTCTTGTATATAAAAAAAAATGATTCTTAGAATCGCATTGGTTTATATATTTTTATAGTGCTTTACAAAATAAATTTGCTTTATGATTGGCGGGGTCGGGTCGGGTCGGGTCGGGTGGGGTGGGGTGGGGTGGGGTGGGGTGGAATAGTGTGGGAGTGCCAATGATTCGTTGGTTTAGTAGGAAATATACTAAAATCTCATGTTCGGATTTGAGTTTTGGGAGTGACAAAAAAAAGTTGTGAGAACCCCTCTAAATGAGGACCCGACCGCAATTCAGTCTAGATTAGTTGAGGTAGAGTTTCAAATACTGAGCGGTTGAACAAATCCAGAGTGTAAAAAAAAAAAAAAAAAAATAGCGTGGGTGTAGAGTCCGTTCGGTTCAGACATTCAAATCTTTGAGGATCAATCTTATATAAAATGCAAAAAAATGGTGTCCGAAATTTGAGCTTTCCAGCAATAAGCAGCGCTTTGGTCGGCCTAAAATTGTACAGTCCAAAAGTGGAGGAGAAACAAAGTCAGGCAAAAAATTATTGACAAGATTTTTCATGTCTCTTCGTAGATGGAGAGAGAAAGAGAGAGAGATGTTCAATGAAAGTGATATCAAAGCCTAAGCTGAGAGCCCATCTGTTCTACAAAAAGTTAGGATAAGATTGAGCATTAGCACCACAAGGTACCTACCAAAGATTACAAACCATGAAAAATATGGAAAAACCCATCAAAGCTATTTTGGCCATAATAGAAGCGAGAAGACAAAAAGGAAGATCGAACCATGACTGGTGGTAGGTCGGGTTTCAATTCTTTCCTCAAAATTATTTGTCTACCCAAAAAAATTACAATGTTTCTACACCAAATAAAACAAAAATTGGAGGGAAAAATGCAGTCATATGTGTCGAATTTCACTAGTAAATGAATCAAAATATTTTTATGATTTATTGATGGGAACCCAAGATGGGCATTCCACTAATGTTTTCACACTCTTTAATCAAACAGAATTCTTCGCATACAATATCAGAGGAAATTCAAATCCCAGAACTGGAATGAAAATACAGACATAAACTAGAGATTTTTGCTAAGACAACACAGCAGGCAAAAAGAAAAGGAAAAAATCAAAAAATTATTGCTCTATCTTGATGAACCATTGGTGGTGCCACCTTGCTGAAGATGCACAATACATTAATAGGAGCCAATCTTCTTCTGAGTATATTCTGCAATCTGATTTTACATCTCAAATCAACTGACAAGAACCGGAGCCTAAAGTTTCCATTTTTTTTCCCTTCTCGAAAACAGCAGAAAAATCAAACCTCAAACCTTACACAAAATCCCTGGCAACTGATTCCTCTTCGAATATGTACGTCCAACTAAAGAACCCCCGTTAGCACTATATGATCATTTTTTCTGTCGTGACATATGTAAATAAGCAAGAAGTATGAATGCACAACCTTAATCTGTTTCGGTAGATTCTTGACACCTGCTATTACCTTCTTATCTCCCAAGTAAAGTTTCTCCTATGCAGCAATACCTGAAGGGAGTACCAATAAGAAAACAATTGATTTAATTCAGCATATATAGCAAATGATTTATGATGCAAGCAGAAACCTAAGGCAGAAAATAAGTGAAAGAAATGGTGCAATGAATTCCTGGACACAAATGGATTGAGGGGTAAGTTGATTGAGAAAGGTAGACATTAATCTTTGGCACAATGGTCATAGAAAAAGAGAATCCAATTTGAAAAAATGAAGACTTGGACAGTGGCAATGCAGCGACAATAATACATATCCAGGTCCATGCTCAAATTATAGCCCCTTTCCTCCAGCTTGAAAGGTTAGTCCATGTAAAACTTTTGCAAGGTTGCAGGTTGACCTATTTAAAATTACTTTTGTGTAGAACATTCACAAAACTGCCAGTTCAAATGAGTAAAACTAGAGATAACCCTGAAACAAAGACATCAACCATCTCCGGTTCTTGAACTCCACCAGACCAAAGCATAGAAAGTAGGCAATGAGATGAACCAACTCATGGACCAATTGTTAAATGAAGCTAGTTTAAGGTTACTGGCATTAGAAACCATTACCTCTTGGTTTATCATGATAAATCACACCTACATGTTGATTTTTTTATTTTTTTATTTTTAATTCTTAAATAAATGTCTACTAACCAGGATGACCTTGTATTCACCTACATCATATTCACCTAGAATTAGTTTTATTTTTGGCCCCCCCGGGGGGGGGGGGACATAAGACTCGAATCTTTGACCTTCAGCAAAAGTAAAAGTTTAAAGTCAATCAGGTGACCACCAGAGCCAAAATCCTTGATCCCTAAAAATTAGGTTGTTGAACATCCTACAGTCTTGAGATACGATTGCAATTCTATTTGAACTACTGGCTAACAGAAAATCTAGATATTTTGATGTTGGTTCAGTCATGTCTAACCAAGTGACCATAAATCTTGTTTAATCCAGTAAATGATGAAAGAGGTTTAAAGAGGACAAGATCCAGAGACTATATATTATGTGCATGAACGGCAATATTACACAAGTACAACACCTACAGAAATTCTTCTTTTCTCATGACAATGGATAGGATTTGATCACAATTGTGAGTTAAAGATGGTGGTTCTGTGAGTACATGATGCCTGTATTTTATTGAGAGGATTCGTGGATTCGCCCCTGTCCTGCTGTTTCCGTCGTTTTGTAGGTTATCCAGATTCATCTTGTTCCCATTGAAGGTTTCAATATTAGGAGTGACAATCACCTTCTTGGAACTTTCATTTTCTAAGGAATCGTATGATAAAGAAGCAGTTAAGTTTTCATGTTTAATTTTCTCCTCAAGGGTACTGAACCCTCTCCTAATACTTTTGACTTTAGGGTTTGGAGAATCGCTACTGGAGTTTTTAATTGTAAATCTCTTTTTCATCATGTAACTAGTTTACCACAAAATCCTCCTTTCCAACTTTTCAATCGGACAATTTTATTTGGAAAGCAACAGTTCCTACCAAATACCAATGATATTCTTCAAAAGAGGCCTCTTTAAGCGATCTCCCATGATATATGTGTCATGAGTCATACTAATTCTTTATCTAAAGTTCACTTATTTTTACATTGATGTATTGTGAGTGTAATGCAGAAACATCTTTTTGCTGTATGTGACAATGTTTATGTATACACTGGAAAAATTTTCAATTTATTCCTCACAAAATTTAGAGGTTTTGGAAGGAAGAAAGATGTTTGAGCATTTTTGGCCATCACATGGTGTATCTGGAGAAAGAGAAATGTATATTTTCACGATCAGTCCATTGGACCTTCTCTTTTGTGGAATGAAATTGTTTTAGATACTTCTTTATGAGCTGATGCCTCAGGAATTTATGAAGACCATAATATAGAAGATTGGAAGAAGGATTGGAGAGCAATTGTACATTAGACTTTTTGTTCTGCTTTGCATTGTTACTTCTGATGTTTTATATCCTCAGGAGTTTTTTACCCTTTTTCATATATCTAATGTACTCTAATGAATTTACAGAGTTTTCTTTTGTGCTGTTTAGAATTGTTCACCTATATATTCCCCCTAAGATGGGATTTTATTTTATTTTATTTTTTTCTTTTAAATAGTATAATGATACACCAAAAGCCTTAGAAGAATGCTCTATGGACTACATGTCATTTTTTTTTCTCTTTTTATTTATTTTTTTAAAAAAAAAGTTAAGACTTTTGCCATCATAATGATGTTTCTTAAAGGTTACAGTTCTTTACATCATAATAAACAAAGACTGAATTATCATCAACTCTTGTGATAAACTGAGGAGGTAGGAAGACACTTAAGGATGGCAATTCTTTTCTTTATCAGAAATGGTTGTTGTTGATAACTGAAATCAACAGATACCTAGTGCTTTATGATAAGGATGAGAATGATGCCTATATAAGTAATTTTAGTGCTTTGTGGCCAGAACTTCAAAATGATAATGCAAAACTATGAAGCACGGATGTCAAAATGGCTACGGCTAGGACACATTATGAAAAAAAAAATATTATTTTTATATAAAGATATACAATTTGGATAACATTATTAGACATTATCTATAACTATTTCAAAATCAATTCATATGTGATTCATATATTTCAAACATTACAATTTACTTCTGACCAAGAAACTCTTGTATGTTAAGCCATATAAATTCTCTACTTTCAACAACAATAACTCTGCTACGTGTATTTAGAGTGTTCGAAAAATGTTAAAAAATTGTACAAGAAATGTTTGCTATTTAAAGGAACAATAAAAATTTTGAAACATAAGGTAAAATATCCTTCATGTGTCCCCCAAGGATCCAACAACCGTGGTGTCCAACACGTGTCAGACACAGACACGGCTTCCATTTTGAAATATCCATGTGCTTAAAGGCTGCCTGACATTAGGTAGAAAAAAATTGCCATATATAGAGTGGACATGAGCAAGAGATTCGAAAAAAAAAAGGGGGGAAATAAAAGAGAAGAGAAAACAACTTCTAATTAAGTGGCAGTCACAGCATTAAATGTGAAACATATGCAGCATGTACAAATTAGGTTTTAGAAGTAACAAACAATCAGTCGTGAGGAGTATATATTGTTCTGCATTCTTGGTCAGACACTATTTGGTGAGAAAGATATAAGAATCTATTCTGCACTCACTGTTGGGCTTAAACTTCCAGACGTTGGTTCCATTTTTTTGGTGCAAAAGAAGTGTGGATTCATGGGATCAAATCATGAGATCAACCACTTTGTGCAAAATTGTAAAATGGTTAGGCAGCACCATTCTCAACCATAGGAAAATTGAACTTAAGCGACACTAGCTATGGCTATCTGCGAACTCACCCCACCCCCTTAAAACAAAACCAAAAAAGAAGAAGAAGAAGAGGCAGAACCACAATTGAAGCTCTGTGAAAAAATCACATCTATTTGTATCCGAAGGTAAGTTAAATTGATACAGGAGGCTCAATTTTTTATAAGGATAGGTTAAAAACAATAATATTCAAAGTTAATAACAAGCAAAAAATAGAAGTACCCCTATTGGAA
Source organism: Dillenia turbinata (assembly GCA_037126225.1). Lineage (NCBI taxonomy): Eukaryota > Viridiplantae > Streptophyta > Magnoliopsida > Dilleniales > Dilleniaceae > Dillenia > Dillenia turbinata. The sequence continues at coordinate 5,467,897 of JBAMMX010000001.1, forward strand.
TGTCTACTTATAACACTATAACCTCCAGCAGAAAATATTTGAAGTTGATACTGGTGGCTCAATTTCTTATAAGGACTGGTTAAAAGCAATAATATTTGAAGTTAATAACAAGCAGAAAATAGAAGTACCTCTATTGGATTGTCTACTTGTAACACTATAACCTCCAGCTCCAGCATATTCCTCAGAAGTTTGAGCAACATCTGAAGCAGCATTACCAAGACCATAACCAAAAGAACCATCTAACTGGGACGTGGCAGAGTGCCAAGTTGAATCACCATAAACTGAGGAACTACGATAGAAGTCCCCATAGGAACCTTCAAAACCACTACTGGATGCAGAAATTGATGATGCCTGTGCAGTACCTGCACCACTGTTCCTTCCATAGCCTCCCAAACCAAAGCTGCTATCTCCACTACCATATCCACTATTACCACCGATATAGCTAGAGGGAGTTGTGCCACCCTGGGATGAAATAAGAGAAGAACTCCAATTCAATCCACTAGGTGCCATAGAAACTCCAAAACTCCCAGTTCCAGAGCCTAAATAAGCACCAGGTCTAAGGGGGTTAGTGGAACCACCAAGGCCCTCATTGCCCCAAAAGTTCCGATTTGCGGTGTTCAACACAGAATCACTTCTCCCACCAATAGGTGTACCATATCTGAAGTTCCCTCCATAGTATGGACTCATGACACGGCTATATCCAAGATTACTATTGACGTTGGAATTTCCACTGTAATTGGGGTTTAAACCTGGCTCCATATTTATACCCAATCCATAGCCAGGAGATCCGAATGCAGGGAATCCACTTCGACCGCCAACAACTGGGTTAAATCGACCATCCAGTCTAAGTCCATAGCCTCCAATAGAACTCAAATTATACCCTGGAGAATAGCTGTTGAGAAAATTAGTCCTACCCAAACCGGGGTTCAGTCCAACCAGGGCGCTTCGGCTTGGCCCAGGGGATAACTCTTTGGGTACTGCTCTCTTGACCTCAACCATTTTGCTATTGAGTTCATGAAAGGTTTTAAGCAGGACCCTATCTACAGCTTCCTCTGCATCATATGTAATAAATCCAAATCCTCTCGGCCTCTGGGTATTGTGATCATACATCACCACCACATCAGTAATTGTACCATATTGCTCGAAGTACTTCTTAAAATCACTCTCTGTGACTGTGGGTGGTAAACCTCCTACAAAGATTTTTTTAGTACGTCCAGGTCCTGGAGATCCAAGAGTGCTATTACTGTTCCTATTCAGAATATGCTGATCATCCTTCGGAACTGCCTTCTTGGCTTCAACCTAAGAATCAGGCAATACAAGAACAATGCTCAAAATAATTAATCACAATTAGATACTTGCTAATCCTTTAGATGTCAAACAGTATAACAAAAATTTAAATCTGCATTGTGGTTTCTCAAAATGATTTTAGTTCAAATCAATTATTAAATGACCCAAAAACTATTTTTATGCTCTCATTCACATGCATCATGAGTGAAATGAGAGAGAAAAATGATCGGATCTCAATCAAATTGCAATGTGACAGTGGAATTCGCAACATAATACATACCATTCGCCCATCGATCATGTGCTTTTCCATAACAACTCTTTCTGCAACAGCGGGATCTGCAAAGACAATAAAACCAAAGCCCCGAGCACGGCCTGTTGTCCTGTCCCTCATGATCACTGCCTCCACCACCTCGCCAAAAGAGCTAAAATATTCCTTAAGACGAACTTCATCCGTGTCCCACGAAATACCTCCGATGAAGAGCTTACCAAGATCTGATTCCATCTTTTCTGCACTTTGCACACATGATCAAGGCCTCATCAATGAACACACCCATTTCAACATCCAAATTAGAACAGCACAAAAAAGTAAAAATCAAATACTATTCTATAACAAAATAATCACATCCCATCTAAGAAATAATCTATCCCAGTACATACAGATTTTTTATATTGAATACAATTCAATGTCGACAGATTTAGGCACATCGTAACCAATCTGAATCATCAACTATTGGAAGGTCTAAAATCAGAGATATGCAAGACAAAGAATTAACCTCATACAAGCTAAATTCCAATCGAACAGATCCAAATGAAAAAAAAAAAAATGAATTCACAAACGACGCAAACGTACCTTATCCAGAAAATTGGAGAGAACCCAGAAGGCACCCCAATCAGATGGTGATATCAAATAGAATCCAGGAACATCGGATGATTCAAACATCAACAATAGCGAAATCCTATGAGTTCTGACCAACCCGCGTACACAATTGCCCAACAAATTCAATTAGATCAGATAATTACAAGAGAACAAGAAACGCAAGGAATTCAAAGGGAGAGAGAGCGATTTTCAATACAAAAAGTGGAAAAACTCACCATTTGGGAAAGACCCAGATGAAAAAACAGAGGGAAGAAGTAAGATCTAAGATGAAGAATAGGCACAGACGTGCTCGCTCATATGCTCTCCTAAAAAGCCTCTTCTTTTTAATTTTTCATGGTTCTTTTTCTTTGGTTATTCCAATCTGAGTTGAAATTAAATCAAAAGAAATGACATTTTCCAGCTGAGATCGGTGACGAAGGAAATATGATTTGTTTATATAATGGAATAATGAGAGAGAGAGAGAGAGAGAGAGAGAAGTCTGGCTGGCAATCCTCTGTAAGAATAGAGCCCAAGAATGACAGGAGGCGATATTGCTCTAAATTTTACAAATTGAATTATTATTATTATTCTTGCTTTCGTGAAAATGCTTGTTCCAATACTTCTATATTATATCATATTATAAATATATTATATTTGTATTGCTAATAATATCGTGAATATAAGCAACTATATCATATTAGTGTCTTTAAATATAATTATAAAAATTTTTACACATGAAACTCGTTTTCAATCATAATTATTTTGTTAAAAAAAAAATAGTTCACTCATCGTAATTTTTTGACTTAAAATATTAAATATATAGATTTTGATATTATAATATTTAATTTCTATTTTGATTTAAATTTATCATTTTATAGATACAAAAATTGTTCTCGTATTATAAGACTATTATTAGATACATTAATCAAACATAAATATATGATAGATTTGATTATTTACAAATATTTGTAAATAACATTAGAACAAGTGAGAGTAGATTTCAGCTAGGGTTTGAAAATATTCATAATTTTTGTTTGTGTTTATTTTAACCTCAATATGAAAATGAGATTGACCTTTTCGAAAAAAGAACCTTAATCTAAAATTATATAATAAGTAACATAAAAATGCAAGGTCTGAGCTAAAACACTGAAAGCCTTAAATGCAAACGACTACAAAATGAACCTAAGTATAAGGAGGGGATCCAATTCAACCTTTTACTTATAGATAGCATTATCCCTTTCACTTTATAAATCTTAAATTCGATTCTTTCATATATATATATATATATATAAAATACATGAAAAATCCTAATTTTCTCAAGATCATAGATTTTTTTGGATATCATACCAACTTTTATTAGGGATGATAACTCTCTATTTTCTATTCTCAAATTTTAAATCTGAAATTTGATTAGAGAATTTAATACTTTTATTTAATATATCGATTTTCTGTTGTTAGATCATTAAGCAGAATTGACTAAATCTTATATATATATATGTACATTTTTTATTCAATGAATTTCCCAATTATAACAAATTATTTTAGAATAAAAAAAAAACAGTTCTTTTTTAATCTTAAAGAAAAGAGGGCAATCTATTCCTAGTTTTTGTTCATTATACGAAAAAAGAAAAAGGAAAAAATTTGCTCTCACTTCTCAATGGTATCACATCTAAATCAAGTCACATCTTGCACTCTAAGATTTTCCACTGATGATGTAAATTGTCTAGAAAGTAGGTTACTTAATTTTTTTCTTTTTTTTCTCCGTACCATCCACACAAATTATTGACGATTTATATTAAATTTTTTTGTCTTGATCTAATATTTTATTTTTTAAATTAAATATCTTAAATTTAAATTTTAAAAAAAAATTAAGGAACCAATCTCTCAATAGACTCCACAATACTCGAATCAAATTAATTAAATAAAATATAAATTTCGATTAATGAAACATAAAAAAAAATTATTGATAAATTATTTTTTTTTCTATTGAATCATAAATGCTAGAATTTGATTACAATTTTGGTCATATAATGGATTCTATGACAAAATTACTACAAGATGATACACTTTACTGTTTAATAAGTCACATAGTATGTATATTCCAAAAAATATTAACGTGACAGTCATGTCGTATAACATCACGTCACTTGCAAAGTATAATGTCTAGTAGTAATCATGATCAAATCGAAACGTGTAGAACTCAATAGGAAAAAAATTAAGAGTTTCAAAATTAAAATTACGAATAGTTGAAAGGTTTAGAACTTTATACGCAATTATTCTTTTTATTTTTATTTTTTGGTGGAAATACACAATTATTCTTATAATATGAGAAAAAGTGATTTAAGGAGAGCTAGTTCACTCTTGTTGCCCGAATGCAGTTGGTCATATTGGGATTTACTCATTTTAATTTTCAGGTTTCAACCATGAAAGATAGAATTTTGAATTGGAAAAATCAAATAGTAACTCCTAGTTCATGCAAATTTGTATGGTGAGCTATCTCAGCTGCTTTATATTTGAATGGTGAGTATGTTAAGGGGGAGGGGGTGGTTTGATAATCAGTTTTTTTATATTGAATTTTGTTTTAGATAAATTTAAATACGGGATTTCAGGTAAAACATGTGAATAAAAGGTTTTTATCATTTGGGTATCCCTAAAAAAGAATTGCTTGTTTGATTATCACATTATTAAGAATATTGAATTTTTTGTATTTATTTAAAATGAGTTGTACTAGTAAGTCATAATTTGTTGGCCTATTGCTATGTGCTAAAAATATGGATGACATTTGCGAGATCTCTGTTCTAATCTTATTGATCATCCAATTATATTACCATAATACTTATATTATTTATTTGTGAAGAAGTTTTATCATATGTGAAAATTTTAACATTTTTATTATTTTTATTTTTATTTTTATCTTAAGGGTGAATCTTGGTATAATAGTATAATTGCTCTTTTGATGAAGTCGAATTACGAATTCAAAACGTGAAAACAGTCTTGTCCACCCTCCTCCACCCTTATAAAATTTTTTTATCCTAATTATCAGATACTAAAACAGCAAAAAAAAAAAAAAAAATCTCCTATAATACATAAAAGAGAGGGCTAATATATGAAGTTCTTGTCAAAATTTATTGTCAAAGCTCTCTCTCTCTCTCTCTCTCTCTCTCCCTCTCTACTTGTTCTTATATGTGTACTCTAAGCTGATTACTTACCCATTCTTTAAATTCAAAACTTGATCAATTTAATTCCTATTTTAAAATTTCCTAAATGATAGTTGCTTGTATGGTTTCTAAACCATCTTAGAAATAGTAATTCTGTAATGTAATGATAATATTTTGGTTTTCTGCTTTCCTTGTTTGACCAGCTTTTTCAAGAGGAAGTTTTAGACAATTTTGAGGTACTTCTCATGGTTCTGCTCAATGATAACAATTTAGAAACTACAAGTGCTGTCAGCTAGGGGCTAGCTAGTACAAGGGAGGGAAAGTCCCCTACCCCTAAACATTTTGGGGAAAAGCCCTTTATCCTCCCTCCCGGGCTTCTCTGAAATCTTCTTTATTGTTGAGAAGTTAATATGGATATATTAATGTAGGTTTACTTAATTGAATGTAGAGTTGAGTATTTTTAAATATGATTAAAGTTTAAATTTTGTTGTGAGTATCAGACTCTCATGTGTATGGAGAGTTTTCCATTGAGAGATTCATCTTTCGAAAAAAGTCACTGTAGCGGTTAGTCCAGATTAGTTGAGACAAAGTCTCAGATATCGAACGGTGTCTAAAATAAGATAAAAAAAAAGAAAGTAATATCAGATATACTTGTTAGTTCAGGGACAGATGAGAATCCCAGAGTCCATGGGATAAACTCTATTATTTCTGAGATTTTTCGTTTATTAAGCATGATATCCAAGAAGGGGCTTGCTTAAGAGATAGTTCATCCTCCCTTGTAATTAAAAAAAAAATGTCAAGTACTTCCTTTATGTTTAAATATAAAAATTTTAGTAAAATATAAAAGTAAAATATTAAAAATTTAGACATAAATTATTTATAAAAGCATAATAGTTAAGAATTTAGATAAAAAGATAATTTTAAATAATAATGAGTGATATAAAGAAGTTTGTTTAAATTAAATTGATATAATTTTTTTTATATTTAATTTTTAAATGATAGATTTTAATTATCAGGATTGAGAGTTATGTCCTTGCTCCTGATGCTTGATCTGTTAATCATTGTGGAGTAAAGCAGATTGCCTTTCACTATTTTTCGGTACTTAATTTAATCATTGTTTTTTTTTGGATCATTTAATCTTTAAAATAGATAAAAAAATTCAAATGAAGATAATTTTAACAAGATAATCTACATTTCAATAAATTTTGAATTATGAGAAAGCAAATACCGATCAAAATTTTATAAATTAATCTTTTTACCTAAAAATTGTATTTGGGAAAAATAACAGGGCAAAATAATTTAACTATGCTAGCTAAAGTGATTTTTTCCCAAAAATTAAATTTTGATACATATCAATTGTGGAGCCCTAATTTTATATGACCAAAACTTGTTAAGTTACATCATAAAGATCATGGCTTGGGAAGGAAAAGAAAAGGTGCTACATTCATTTAGTATAAACTTAAGAAGCATGAGCTTACACTACCAAAAACAGAACAAATGGTGCACAAACATCTTACATTGGATCTAATTCTTTCAAGAGCATATGATTACACATGACAAACAAAGCTTCACATTTCAATGAGTTGATCCGGGTGTCTCACAGACCTCTGGTATGACGGTGTGAAGCAGATAACAATCTTGTTGGAGAGATTCAATGGATGAGTACGATGAGGCTGAATACTCCTCTTGTACACTCATAATAACCTCTTCAATCTTCTCCAAAACCTCTGCTACACTAGGCCTGGTTTCAGGCAAATGTGACACACACTTGAGCGAAATGTTCAACAAAGGAAATGCCCAGTGCACTCCAGCCTTGTCTATTTCCTTGTCAAACACTTCCCCTGTCCATTCTTCTCTCACCATAGACCTAACCCACTTGGGAAGATCAATCCCAGTTTTCTCCACAATCTTTCCTGTTAATAACTCTAGTAGAATTACTCCAAGACTGTACACATCACCTTGTTCAGTTAGGGATTTTTCAGGGGCTGTGTAACCGTTGTTGGCATATATGCTGGTTTTTTCTAGGAATTTTGAAACGCCATATTCGCTTATAAGGGGTTCCTCATTTTCGCTAAGAATGATGTTTGATGGTTTGAGGTTGCCATGAGGGATGCTGTCTTCACCATTGTTAGACCAACGATATATGTAGTCAAGTCCTCTTGTGATCCCGATTGCTATGGACAGTCGAAGTCTCCATGAGAACTCCCTCTTTCCTCTAGTATAGTCTGCAGAAAATCAAAAGATAATGATATTAAATTTAGTTATTTGAAATCATGTGGAGGAACAATGCTCCTATGATCTTTCTTTCCTAAAATGACTTGTGAACTTCCTTAGCTTTAGATGAAAGTACGCTTAAAAATTGAGTGTATATGCGTCAAACATTTCTTTAGATTACACGACATGAGACTCATATGACACTATTTTTTTCAATATTGTTAAATGTTTTATAATTTTATTGTGTTTGTGTCTGAAAATTGTTCCAATAATACTCTAGCATGAGCATTGAAACTTTTGTTTCTATAGGCAACAAACTAGACTAAGGAAACTATGTTATAGAAATTTACTATGGCGAATTTTAATGGATTTGAAAAGGTATGTTCTTCCCAACTCTACACCAAGTCTTAGAATTCATTCACTTTTATTCATGAAACTATGTTTTTGTGCTAAAACATATAACTGCAAACTTACTCTCTAGCAGGTTTAGCAAACTCCCATTGCTTTGAAACTTGTAGATGAGAAGTTTCTGATCATCGGTTGAGTGATACCCGACAAGGGGTCGAAGATTTCTATGCTCCATGCTCCCCACCATCTTCATTGTCTCCCCAAACTCATCGAAAGGCGCCTGCAATTTCTTCAATCTCTTCACAGCAAAGACTGCATTGTTCTTGAGTGTCACCTTGTAAAGACTACTACGAAGGCTCTGGCTCTGTAAATCAGCTGCAGACTCGAGGAGATCATCCAATGTAAATCTCTCGCTCTCATTGACAAAGAAAACAAGCTCTGATTGTTTTTCTTCCGATTTGATTTCATCTTCAATCTTACCTGCAACAACTTGAACTGAAGTTTCCTCAACATATATTACTTTCTCCTTTTCGGATTTTCTGGTATTTCTTCCATTCACGCAACATGCAATAGACCCGGCCAATACAACGCCAATGACTAGTGCAACCCAATATGGCCAAGCGTATTTCTTCATTCCATTACTTTGTCCTTTATTACTAAGTAATATGGATGAAGGTGGAGGCGCTGACACGTTATCATTGCTCTTTATCTCTAAAGGATTGGATTCAACAGAATACTTGATAGTATGCTTAGCTACTCTTTCAAAGTTACTGGAAATGCTGGCGAAATGATTGTTAGAGATGTCTAATTTCTTCAAATTCTTTAGTTGAGTAAGAGCAAATGGTAAGCTTCCTTCCAAAAGATTGTTGCTCAAATTCAAATATCTAAGCTTAGTGCAGCTTGATATGGAATTAGGAATACCGCCTTTAATGAAGTTTTGGGCTAAGTTGACAACTTGCAGATGCGGAAGCTCGCAGAGCGATTCAGCATCAATCACCCCACTAAGATTCAAGTTTTGGAGTCTTATTTCTAGTATCGAGTTGGCTTGAAAATCGCATTTCACACCCTTGAATGGATACAAACATGGATTTCTCAAAGACCCTTTTCCAACAATTCCCAAAACTTTTTCAGGATCAACAGCTTGAATGAAATTCGAGAAGGAAATGGTTTCTGAAAACTCACCTCCATTGCAGATTTCAATGAGGAAACAAAGGCTTGCAATGTATATCAAAACTCTCCTCTGCATCTTCCTTGGTGTTATTTTTTTGGGTTACTATCAGAAACCGAGGAAACTGTCATAGTGATTGTTGTTGTTGCTGTTCTTCTTCTTCTTCTTCTTATTAGGTGCTTCAAAGTTATCGAAGAGGATAAACTTAGTATATATGATATGAATATTTGTTTAATGTAGAAGATTTGGTCATATTCTTCATGGATTCCAAAGCCCTCACAGCTAGAATGATTGGTTCATGATCACGCCAATGCCTTTAAAACATCAAATATTTTCTTTGTACGCTACTTTATGTTGGCTTGTGCAAAGAACTTACAAGGAAGGTCCGCTCCTACAATGAGATTTTAGGCTTAAAAACAACTTGATCACTTACAAAATTACATCTATCAACATACTTAGTTTTTACCGAGTAGACACTCAAACTACTTGGAACTACGTGGTTCAACATCGTTGTCATTTACGCCAATTTATGTTAAGAAAAATTCACATATCAAAATATAAAATTGTAAAATATAAAATGAAAATGATATATATATATATATATTAATAGTTGCTTGTTGCATAACTAGGAATAGGAAAGGGAGACACTGACATCAGAAACAGCACAAACAAGGTGAGAAATATTTGGTATTTTGGAGTAGCCTATGTATGTCTTTTGGAAGTTTCTAGAGGTTTACAGAAAACTTCCTCGAATCTGTCATCTGAGTCTCCAACTTTGTCCTTTTTTTTTTTTTAATTGGAAACTTTGTCCCGAGTGGATGACAATAGATATGTAAGAACAAAGTAGAATTAAATGATATATTGTACAACAATGCAAGTGGCATAGGGGATCACATTAGAAAATTAACTTTTTTATTTTATCTTGTATGCCTATAATATTTTTTTAACTAAATTAATTTTTTTTAAAGAAATATAATATATATATATATATATATATATTGTGGGTGTGGAAAGCTAACCTTATCTCCCATATTCTCGCCCAAAAGCCAAAATAAAGTGGAGTTCATCCTTTAATACTTTTTTTTTTAATTACAATAGGAATTGAACTCCGAATCACGAAATCAGAAGAGAGAATTGTTATCACTAAACTATCTTCTTAAGCATTTCATCCTTTAATACTTGAATTTATTTGAAATGTATAATTAAGAACGTGAGGTGATGAAATCTTATAGACCGGTGTTTGAAGCCTATTTGAAAGGCTCAATTTTTTTTTTTTTAGAAATCTCTTATTAAAAGAGTAGAGTGTTTGACCACATAACTCAAAGGAGTTTGGCGGCTCAAATCTAATATCTATGCATATTTTTCTATTTTGTGATTCTTTTATCATAGGACTGATAAACGTTAGATAATCACAATAATAAATTATTCTAAATTATTTTCATTTGATAATTTATGATACATATTGAATAGTGATTTAATAATTATTAATTTCATGAATATTAATACTTGCCGGTGATAAATTCAATATTTTCATTACAATAACGGAATTCCCCAACTTTTGGTAGCGAGTAAAGAACTTTACTATAAAAAAAATTTAAAATATAAAAAACTCTAATAATGCATTATGTATTTTTTTCACATTCTCTCACCTTCACACACTATTGCAAGACTGCTACCCACTATCCATCTTTACCTTTAGAAATTAAAAAAAAATAATAATTAATTTAATTAGTGATATATCTTTACTTTTATTAAAAAAATAATTACATACCATTTCTGATCATTTTAACGGATAAATTTTTTTTGGCATATTCAACCAAATATATAAAATTATTTAAAAATAAATTTAAATAATTTTATCAAAACACCCGTACCACTTTTTCTTAAATTGATTTAAAAATTAAAAATTATTTATAAATCAAAAAAAAGTTAAATAACAAAACTAAACATCCTCAAATAATCGTCTTATTAGTGCACGTTTAAGAGCATAAAACCATGCAAATGCATTGATTCTCCATCAACCCACTTCCGTAGACCAAATAATTTAAATAGAATTAGTGGGTTATTATAACTTGTGAAATTAGTTTCCTTTTTTTTTTTTTACATCGGGATCATAAAAATTATAAAAATATATGTGTTTACGAATATTCAAATACTAGATCTTGATTTCAAAAAAAATAATTGCATAAAAACTTTTTACCATTTAAATATTTCTATAAAACGGTTTCCTTTTATTATAACTTGTGAGATTAATTAATCCCAGATCGTTGAAATACCTCCTAAAGCAAAATGGAAAAAGAAAGTAAAGCTTGAACTAGCTTCTTCGTTAGGTTTGAAGCTTAGCCTCATTGTGATATGAAAGGTGACCGAATGGATTTTTTTTTTTGTACAAAAAGATACAATTAAATGGAATTAAACTGAAAAAGAGATGATAGAAATAAAGAGAGTCTACCGCTTGAGCTGTCCTTTAGGGACCATAGAATTTGTCAAATCAAATCACTTTTTTCTCACAAAATAGGAATAATTATATATGAAATTCTAAACTATTTATCTATTTTTCAATCAAGTTATAAACCTTTTGATTATTTTTATCGAGTTATAAACCTTTAAATTTAGTTATAATTTTAATTCTTAGATAGATCCTATGAAAAGAAATTACTAAACTATCGTAATATTTTAATGTTAAATAAATCTAATGACATCTTACATAGTCACAAAACAGGTCCCACAAAGATAAAAGAGTAGCTAGGATCTCATCTACATCGGTCCAAATAATATATATATATATATATATATATATATAAATATATATATATATAAATAATATATATTTATATATATATATATATATATATATTTATATATATATTCGTTCAGAATTCAGTGTATAGGATAAAAATTAATGTGTATTCATATCAATGTCACATATGATGTCACGTGACTTTTCAAATGATAGAGTGTACAGTTCGATAATAATTCCATGGTAAAATTAAAATTATAACTAAAGTCTTATATATATATATATTCGTTCAGAATTCAGTGTCTAGGATAAAAATTAATGTGTATTCATATCAATGTCACATAAGATGTCACGTGACTTTTCTAATGATAGAGTATACAGTTCGATAATAATTCCATGGTAAAATTAAAATTATAACTAAAGTCTAAAAGTTTATAATTCCATAAAGAAATAAAAAATTTAAGATTAGATTAATAAATAGAAAAAAAGTTTAAAACTGTGGTAATTATTCCAAAAAATAAAGATTAGAAGTTATTGGTTGAGTAGCAAGAGTACTTAATTTTTTTAATTAAATTTTTAGATTCAATTTTTTGAAATAGAAAAAATAGATATTGTTGGAGGTGAGTTTTGACTCCATAGATACCGGCTCCTTCTTCGCTCGAGTAGTAGGTGTCGATGGGTGGATGCATTTGCAAAAAACACCGGAAGATATTCCGACGGAAAGACTCCGACACTCAAGCGGTTTTCGTATGAATGGAAAACAGACTGAGAACTAAGGGAAAGTCATTCCCTGTGTATAGTGTGCCCAGAGTGTTAGGTCCAGAGAGCGTACCTATCTTTGAGAGTTTTGAGATCTCTTATACCTATGAGAGTCGTGCGCCACTGGGGGACTTCCACCCTACCTTTCTTATCGAACTGCTCCAGAAATCTCGGAGGTTAATATTCCGAATTGATCACGATCCTCATTCATCGGGAAAACTTACATCTTCGAGAGGGGTGCCTTTTTATCTAAAAGATTCTGGAGTTGCTGTTATAAAATAGGAAATCGAAGTTAAGGAACCCTGACTTTCCTCTAAAATCGTTAGGGGTGCTGCTTGTCGTTCGGTTACCCGACTGATAAAGAGTCAATCAGGACTCATCCGATTGATAGGCTGGTGTTTGCTTACCCGATCAGGGCGGTTACCTTTGATTGGTGAGTTATGTTCTGTAGACCCGGATGACTGAGATCTCTCAGTAGACTGATCTGGGCGGTTATGACCTTTCGGTAGATTGTCGTGGTAACCGTTAAATACTGGTCAACAGACACTCTTTGCGGGCCTCTCGAGCATTGACTCTTTTGATTGGGTCCTGGGCCATGTCCCATCATTTGCCCCCGACTTATGGTCTTCTTGGAAAAAAAAGCGCCATGAGTGATAATTTTCGAAAAAGGAGCGCCCTCTTTTTAATTTGACTTGTGCCGGTTCGATTTTCGTGAACCGTCTTCTGTACGCTTCATCTAGGTTCGTGCTTATCGGAGGGTTACGTTCTCCCATCAGCCTCATCGTTCTTCTGACTCTTCTTCGCGGAACCTCCTTTCGTAGAGGAAAAATTGTCGAAATATTCCTTCTTGTTGCGAGTTGTGGATAGTATCCAGAGTACCATGACCAAAGAGGACTAAAGAAAAGTTCAAAAGGAATGTCGCTGGGAAGTGACTTCGAGTTTGTATTGCTAAGTAAGAGAGATAGAGCGAGTCATGCTCCTGAAGGTTGTGTCCCAATGTATAAGCAATGTGTGAAGTATGGCTTAAGGATTCCATATACGGGCCCACTGACAGAGGTTTTGAGGTACTAGAACATCCATCTCTCGTTGCTTATCCCAAGCGCTTGGCATTTTATGATTGCCCTAATTTCCCTGTTTGGATTCTTCCGTATTCGTTTTGACTTGGAGATTTTGGGTGCCATTTTCTCTTTGGGACGATGCAGTTCCAAGAGTTCTAATCATGGCTAGTATAAACTCCAAACTCGTAGAGAGTCTCGCTGAAGGTTCTTCTACAGTGAATCCCAAGACAAGCACTGGATGCAGAAATTTTTCCATGTGAGGTTCCTGAAGAGAGATCTCATTCCGGTGCTTCCAGATGCTAATCAAGCGCCTTTCTTAAATATGAGGACTCCTAATATCTTTTGTCATTCTTGTTTTTTGCGAGTTGTCGGACGCCATTGCGAAGAACATCACTGGAGTCTATGGGTGGATTCTTTAGTAGAGGATTAAATGTTGTTATTGTCTGGTTTATGTAAATGAGACAAAGCGGATTACTAGACCTCTTTTGTTGGAGCAACAGGGAAAGGAGTTGGTTGATACTATGTCGGTCATCGACACCCGTCTTTTCAATGAGATTTTCACTGAGCGGGAAGTACGGTCTCATACGAAGAGGAAAGCGGTTGATACTTCTCCTGAGTCCCGACAAAAAAGGTCCAGGACTAGGGCGTCTAGCCCATCTGCTGGAGAAGAAGAGCAAGCCGAATCTAGAAAGCATGAGCCTTCTCAAGAGCATTCTGAAACAGGAGGGGGCCATCTAGTCGGCTACTCAGAAGCTTTTGACGCGCTTACTGAGATCGAAGAAGGAGGTGGTTTTGACGAGGGACTCCTCGAGGTGACCGAGAGCGTTCTGGCTTGAGATCCGCAAGGCGGGATGAGCTTCCAGTGACGCAAACTTCTATCCCCATTCCGGGAGAAACATCGGAACAGACTCCTCGGGGATCTCAGTGTCTCTTGGTAGATGTACCGGATGACTACTGCATTCCTCCACCTATTGCGGTTAGAGAGGGACGTAGTTCTGAAGAAAGATTGGTGACGATCTTTATGGAGGGCCGTAACTTCAATCTTATTGCTCCACAAACTGCAGTTGGCCGAGCGGTTCTAATTTCCTCTAAAGTTCTCCTCCGAAAGATGCCTCTTGAGTGCATCGACAAGGCCATTCATTCTCTTTGTCTTACAGTAAGTATTCTCTTTGTGCGAGTTAAAGTTTGATCTTGCCATCTCGTGATCCTGAATATCGTGTCTCTTTTCAAACCTCAGCCCTAACTGAACTTCAAAGGTTAAGGAGGCAAAAACGTGAGGATCAGTTTTCCATCCTGGGAAAACGAGTGGCAGCGCTTTAGGACACTCTGGAGAACCAGGAGCAAAGAATTGGGGAGGAGAAAAACAAGGAAATTGAGCGCCTTCAGGCAGACTTATCCTTAGCCCATGATCATTGTAAAGAGCTGGAAACGGCGGTTCGCATCAGGGAAGCGAAACTGACGACTGCCGAAATGTTGGCTCGTCTCCAAGAGGAGTCCCTTTAGAGTACTGAACGAGAGATGACCCTTTTCAAGGCATCTGTTGCCAAAGATACTGCTGAAGCCCAACTTTCTCAACGTGGGTTGCTTGAACGCTTGAGGTATGCAGAGGAGATTCTTCGACTTGTCGGCCAAGATGTAACGACCCGCTCATGCTGTTACAACCCCTGCTTCTGCTTCATTGTAATAATATCTGATATGGAAATTTTTTCTTTCTATTTCTTGTCATGCCAGGATGTAACAATTTTTGCGAGAAGGTGCCTCATCTCACTTGTTTAATGAAGTTGAGGACAATTTTGAGTTCGTCATAAGAAGAGGGAAGTATCTATTCGTTTGGAAAATTCGTCCCTTTTCTGAGGGGATGCTTGGCCGGTTGACTTGGAACTCTCGAGGTCTGTCATTCAATTAGGAACCTTCAAACCGTGCGCGCGCCCATTCAGGGAGCTTATCTCAATTCTGTTATTCATTCAAAAGGATCTGGGTGACTAAAACCCTTCGGTTGATTAGAGACTTTAGGAGTTGGGCCCATGTCCACCCGTTTGGGGAGTTTCATTCCACATTAGTGACACATTCGTTCGGAAGGGTTTGGGCGACTGAGACCCTTCGGTCGATTAGAAAATTTAGGAGTTAGGGCCGTGTCTGCCCGTTCGGGGAGTTTCTTTCCATATTAGTGACATATTCATTCGGAAGAGTCTGGACGACTGAGATCCTTCGGTCGATTAGAGACTTTAAGAATTAGGGTCATGTCCGCACGTTCGGAGAGTTTCATCTCATATTAGTGACACATTCGTCCAGAAGAGTCAGGGCGACTGAGACCCTTCGGTCAATTAGAGACTTTAGGAGTTAGGGTCGTATCTGCCTGTTTGGGGAGTTTCATCTCATATTACTGACACATTCGTTTGAAAGGATTTAGACGACTATGGCCTTTCGAACAGTTGATGAGTAGTAGAAAATATCAAAATTTTCATCGAAAGAAGAGTGTCGGGAAGTCTGGGTCATATGCTGGACAGATGCTAGCGGGAATGTAAGACTCATGCCAACTATCTTCACCATGGATTTGGAGGATCACCCCCTGGTTCCTTATGCGACGATCTGGGATCTGGCCTATGAGCAGTTCATTCTCCCATAGTGCAATGCGCCTGTCCAGGGAATGCAGATTTCTTCCTTCCATACTGATGAACTTCTGTAATTTTTCGCTACGGACCAAGAATTCCAGTTCATCCTTGAGTCTTTTGCACTCATCGGTCGTATGACCATAGTCTTGATGGAAATGACAGTATTTAGACTTGTCTTTTTTAAGATTTTCTTCCGTCGGATGAGGGGGTCATCTGACATATGATTTGTTCTTTATTTGGTACAAAACCCGACTTGGGGTTTCATTTAGTGAAGTATAGATACTGAACCTTTGTGAAGGTGGAACTCCTGGCTTGCCTCTCTTCGGAAAGGGCCGATGGGGTGATCAGCTACGTTCATTTCTGCTAGGGCGGTTGCCCTGTTGATCGAATGCCTCTGTTTCTTCTGCAACAATACATTTCTCAACTCGGGAGTAAAACTCTTGGATGGTTGTCGGGGGTTTCTTCGTGATAGAGATCTTCATATCGGAAGAACGCAACCCCGTTAGGAGGGCAGCCAAACCGATATTGTGGTCCAAAGCGGAGACTTTCAGCATTTCTGTTTTAAACCTCTCCATGAAGTCCCTGAGAGGCTCCTCCCTCCGTTGTCGCAATGATAGGAGGGATGTGGATTTCCGCTTAGCTCTTCGACTGATTACAAAGTGAGTCTCAAACTGTTGTCGGAGCTGTGCGAAACTCTTGATACTGAGCGGTGAGAGAGAATTAAAACAGACCATAGCATTATCTTTAAGGGTAAGGGGAAGTGATTACATATCGCGGCATCCGAGAGGTCCCTAGAGACCATAACTGTTATGAAATGGGCAGCATGGTCGCGGGGGTCACTTGTCCCATCATACCGCTCCATGGGAGGTAGGAGGATGTCCCTTCGCATTGGTTCTGACAAGATCTTTGCATCGAATGACGATTCGCCTAGAGTATGTAGGGGATCGTCTCTATCCTTCATGCCCGCTCTTTTAAGTTCGGCGGCCATGAGCTGTTCAATCTGTTTTCTCAGATCTTGAGGGTCATATTGAGAGACCGTCGATGATTATAGGAGCTATCGCCTGGGTGGCCGCTCATATTCGGACTCTGCAGCAAATGAGTGGTTGTTTGGCCCGAGGGCTCAACTGAGTCCCTCTAACTGCTTACTCATTCTCTGGAATCTAGACACCAATCTCTCCATTTGGGGTTGGTCCACCTGTTCTGGCACTAGGGTCGCAACCTGTTGTTCTTGAACTGCATGTTGTGGGATTAGCTCCGGACGGGACAATCGGGGAGAAAACACAGGATTGTGAATAGGAGGATTAGGTGCCGGGGGAGCGATAGGTTCGGCGGTCCTAGAGATGTGCCCTCCTACAACAGGAGTGGCTCTCGAGAATGCTCTAGTCCTTGGGGGTATAATTATCGAAATGACAAAAGTTTCTCTAGTTTTTTCCCACAGACGACGCCAATCTGTTGGAGTTGGGTTTTGGCTTCACAGATACCAGCTCCTTTTTCGCTCGAACAGTAGGTGTCGATAGGTGGATGAACCTACAAAAATCGCCGAAAGGTACTCCGACGGGGAGATTCCGATATTCAATTCAATAAAGAGCGATTTTCATATGAATGGAAAATAGACTAAGAGCTAAAGGAAAGTCGTTTCATGTGTATAGTGTGCCCAGAGTGTTAGACTCAGAGAGCGTACCTGTTTTCGAGAGTTTTGAGATCTCTTATACCAGTGAGAGTCGCCGCTGGGGGACTTCCATCCTACTTTCCTTATTGAACTGATTCGAGAATTTCAGAAGTTAATATTCCGAATTGATCACGATTCTCATTCATCGAGAAAACTTCCATTTTCGGAAGGGGTACTTTTCTTATCTGAAAGATTCTGGAGTTACTGTTATGAAATAGGAAATCGAAGTTAAGGAACCTTGACTTTCCTCTAGAATCGTTAGGGGTACTGCTTGTCGTTCGATCGTCCGACTGATAATGAGTCAATCGGACTCATCCGATTGATAGGTTGGTGTTTGTTTGCCTGATCGGGGTGGTTATCTTTGATTGGTGAGTTACGTTCGGTAGATCCAGGTGATTGAGATCTCTCGGTAGATTGATCTGGTCGGTTATGGCCCTTCGGTAGATTGTCGTGGTAACCGTTAGATACTGGTCGACAGGCGCTCTTTGCAGGCCTCTCAAGTATTGACTCTTTTGGTTGAACCTTAGGCCATATCCCATCAGATACTAAGAGAGTTCATTTTTTAATAGACCTGATAATTAACTCAGGTTTGATTAATTCAAATTAATAAATTATTTGTCTAATAACGATCGGTTAAGAATAATAATAATAATAAAAAAAAGACACGTAGAGCATGTTAATTGTGCGTGCGTGGGTGCATGTTTGTTGGGTACTCTGCTGCCACCATTGCTCCTACGAGTAAGGGTGACACCCAAACTCGTGTAAGACCTTTGGGCCAGAGGGCTTGAAAAAGAGATAAAAATTTCATGGGCTGCGAATATTGTGTTTGGACCTCATGCATCGATATCAACTACAGTGACGATTTTTTTTTTTTTTTTTATTGGTATAAGAAGAAACGACGGATCCAAAATTTAAAAATAGGGAAAGTAAAACATTTTCATGGAACAAAATGATCCGACGGCAGTTGTGTGTGGGGGCATTTTTTTTTAAGGTGGGGGTAATGTTTATTTTAATATATAAAATTTAATAAAATTATTTTATTTTAACGGGGGTAATTGTCCACCCATTTTTTCACGTAACTCTGTTAATGGACGTAATTAAATGAAATTGAATCGAAAAAAGAAAAATAAAAATAAAAAGATTTTACTGTTTCAACTGTCCTCAAGGGACGCTACAGTGACTGTTTGAACAAAACAAATGATCTGTCCATCCTTGGCTTATTTGTTCCCTTTAACAATTGAATCAAAAAAAAAAAAAATGTTCCCTTTAACAATGCTTCTCCTTTAGTTATTTATTTAACTAGTTTAACTAGCTAGTCTTTTATTTTCTTTTTTTGAGAAAAAACTGAAAATATTTTAACTAAAGTATCTTTGATTTGTACATTTTGCTTATAGTACTTCAAAAAAACCACACTCAGGAAGTATTTGGTAGAATTGACAATTGGGTCAAGCTGACTCGAGTTTGGCCCGTTTTAAAGGGTTGAGCTTAACTCATTTAGAGTCAGGCCGAATTTGAGCCTAATTTTTAGGCTCAATTTAATTACGAGCCGAGGTTGGACATAAGTGAACTCGACCCGATGCAAATTCGGCTCGTTTAACATTAAGCACTGTTTGTATTTGGTTTTTTTTTTATTTTTTGTCTCACAGAAGAAAGAAACCCAATAGTCAAAACTCAAATAAAAAGTCCCTATCATTTCATATCCATAACCTAAGTCGTGTCTCGGTGCATGCATAGCCCTAACTCCAACACCTTCCCTCACTCTCTCGGGAAAAACATTCAAAAACCAGTAAATGTTGTGGCTGTCCGTCATACATTCAAGATAGAGAACCATCGTACTGATTTTATGGTCTCCTTAAACTACTCCCATTTTTAAAAACTCATTGAGTTAAGGACTCTTCATTTACTTCCGCTTTTGAAGAATGATGCGAAGATAGCAAATATGTAAGGCTAAGAAGAGTTTTTTTCAGAATCAAATAAATTATAATTCAGTTGATTTGATTTAAAAATATTTTGATTAATTTGAAATTATTAAAATTAAAAATAATTGATTTTTTGTATATTTAAAGGAATTTTGTAGGTAAAAAAAAATTATTATTTGAGCTCGAATCTAGCCCAAAATGGCCCCGAAGTCCTTTTAATTTTTCGACCTGAGCTCGAGTCTAGATTTTTTGAGCTTTCTCGAGCCGAGCTCGAGCTCGAACCCATAAAATTTTAAACAAGTCGAGCCCGAGCGTTGCAAAGCTCGGCTCAGAAAGCTGTATTACCGGGCCTACTATTTGGTACGTGATAAAAGCGGGTCTAAAACTTACCCCAGTAACCTTTTAATTCATTTTCTCATATTTAATATGTAAAAATATGTTCATCTATGAAGAGGTTAAAAGTATTATTCCCTCCCAAATAAAAATAACAAAATAATATATTTAGTTTTTGATAAAAAATTTTGAGTTTTTAGCAAGAAAAATATTAAAATGAACATGTCTGAATTTTTCGAGAGGGAGAAAATTTTCAACTAGTATATTTTAGTTTTAGAGAGAAAAATTAAATTTATATTTTTTGCAGAGAGAAAGATCAAAATTAATGCCTTTAAAGTGAAAATAAAAATTAAATTAACCTTTTAGAGAGAGAAATTTTAGAAATAGAAAGTTTATTTACTTTTTTTAGAAAAATAAAATTTAAAACCAATATGTTTAAAGAGGAAAATTTTAAAATAATTTATTTTTTTAGATAGAGAATTAATATGTTTATTTTTAAAGAAAGAGATAGAGAGAAAAAACTGAGATATTTTTAAAGAGAGTAAACTTGAAACCAATACATTTATATAGAGAGAAAATATTAATTAGATCGACTTTTTATTAGAAAGAAAAAATTAATGTGTTTAGTTGTGAAAAGAGAAAAATTAAATTTAGTTTTTATAGAGAGAAAAAAAACCAATATGTAAAGTGAAAAATCTTAAAATAATTCAATTTTTGAGAGAGAGAAAACTAATATACTTTAATTTTTAGGAAAAAAAATTAGCTTTCTAGATAGACGAAGTCAAAACCAAATTTAATTTTTTTAGAGATAAAAGATTAAAATGTTTAATTTTAGAGAAAATAAATTAAATTTTTATAGAAAGAGAAATAAAGTTTCTAAGAGAAATTTTCAAATTAAATTGGTTCTTAGATAGAAAAATAATGAGTTTAGTTTTGGAAAGAGAAAATTAAAACTATATTGATCTTTTTAGATAGAGAAAATTAATATGTATATTTAAAAAAAAAATTCTATAGTTCGCTTATTTTTTAGCCAAAAAAATCATAGTGGGTAAAGTTTAACTGCATTTCATACCTAATACAAAAATGGAAAAAAAAAAAAATTACTGCTCTAACTTTTTCAACATTTACCCTATACCTAGTTTTACTGTACATAAATTTAGAGCTTTGGTATGATATTTTGCCATTTTTCCCTATCCGAAACCATGCTCCGACCAATACAGATCAAACATGTGCGGAATATTTTTCTATTTTTTTCAAACTATTATAAGAACAGATTTAGTTTCACCCTGATTTATAAAAAATTTTATTCATCATGTCAAGTAGCGTTGAGGGGCATGTGTTAGATAAATTGTGTTATAAAAAATTTATTTAGCTAGAAATTATAAGAAAAAAAATTAATAAGTGTTAAGTTAAAAAATTCTCAAGAAACAATTATGTAAATATCGAAATTGTTGTAAAAATTTTCAAAAGTTATTATTAAAAGATTTTAAAATATACTAATTTTGTCCGGCATGTGTACCGTGCTCTTTAATCAAAATTTTAAACTTTGAACCAGCAAACTCAATGCAATGGCCATTCTTGTCTAGAAGTGTTGCAGGGCACCTTTTTCTTTAAATGATCAAATTCCAGGAGATCATATAAAAGGGTTTCTTAAGTTATTTTTATATTTTGAATATGTAATATCAAGATTATTAATAAAATAATTTATCGTTACATCAATTTTCATCTTCATTTTAGAAGATCATATTTAGTTATAAATTTAGTTTTAGTAATTTTGAAAACTTAATTTATTTCAAATCAAATTTAATCAAATTTAAAATAATTATGAAATATATGTGATTAATGTAAAAATTTAATAATAATAAGTGTAATGATTAACTTTTCACCTGTGTGTGTACTTTGAGTATATGCTCAAAGATTTAGTAGTTAAAACTATTACAATTATGTTACAAAATATCATTTGTGTGAATTATCATCCATTGCAGAAGTTATTAAAAAAAATTAAATAAAAAATAATTATAACAAAAGAAAATTAGATAAGGTAAATTAAGTCAAAATAGTGATATATCTTTCCGATTCACATCTATACGAAAATTCCCAATATTTGCACCAAATACACAAAACCCCGGACGAACCCTTTCCCCATATCTTCAAACTCTATCCAAACATCTCTATCTTAAACAAGAAGGTCAAAACCCCACGTCACAAAATCACTCAAAATTCAAATCCAACATGAGAATTTGATCCAAATGCTGGGAGCAGTCCTGGTATAATCCACAGCCACAGGTCTAAGAACAAGAGCACTCATTTTCTTCATCAACAATTTCATCGAAAAAAGGATCATTGAGAAGCTCGGAAGCAGAAGGTCTAGCTCTTGGCTGCGCAAGGCATCTCTCTATGAAACGCTTGACCTCGCAATCCTTCATTCTGGTTAAGCCCTGAGGTCTCACACCAGAACTCACTTTCTTGTATATTTGGGCAACAGTGTTGCACTCGGTGTATGGAATTTCTAGTGTAGTCATCTCAAGTAAACACATTCCGAACGAGTATATATCTACTTGCTCTGTGTAGTCCTCTTCATATAATTCCGGCGCCATGTATTCCGGTGTCCCGATCACCGAATGTGCCAAGTGGCTCTTCCCAACCATAGCTGCGAATCCAAAATCACCAATTTTCACCTGTGTACATAATAAGCATTCAAGTTTAATGGTAATAACTATATCATGGAAACTCTTTATCTTTAAATTAAAAATTTCCCAATTTTATGTGACCCACCTCTGAATAATAAATTCCATTTTAGTCAAATTTAGCATTAGGAGAAATTTTTTTTTTCATTAATTGGTTTTAATTCGATCTGAACACTATAAAATCTATTTTAAAAATTAATTATCTCAAATCTTTTTTCTTTTCGGCAAAATTATCTTTTCTTAATGATCTTTCCAATTGGAAAAGATTTATATACTCATTGCGTGATACGATCAATAGCTTAGAATTGACTCATTGTAATAAATAAGAATAATTTTTATTTAAAATAGAATTGATTTGAAAATATATTTATTTTGTGGACAACGTTCAAGGGCAAAAATGTCAATTCAGAAGCAGCCGATTTTTATGGGGAAACGAAGTAGAAGACGATGAAGAAGAAGAAGATGAGAATACCTGACCAACGTTGCCATTGACGAACAAGTTGCTACAATTAAGGTCCCGATGAATGACACAGGGCTCGTGGTTATGCAAATACTCCAACCCTTTGAGTATCTGCCTCGACCACTTCTTCAAGGCCTTCATCGAAACCTGCTTGTGTTTCTTCCTGTACTCCCTCAAATTCCCCGAATTGCAAACCTCCGTTATGAAATTCAATGTGTTTTTCTCCTCGTCGATCCACACGTTGTATAGCGAAATTATGTAGTTGTTCTTCAGTGACTTCAACAATCGGACTTCGGAAAATAATCGATTGATCATGGCTCGGTCGTCGGAGAATTTCCTCAGCTTGACTTGGTTCCATGCGACTTCGATTCCTTCTTCTTGGTCGAATCCTCTGTACACCTTTTTCACGGCGCCGGAACCCAGGAGTTCCGCGTATCGCCCATAACGCCCTGTTGGGTCTACCTCCACGAAGGGTTCGGAATCGCCATTTGATTCCGCGGTTTCGCGAGGCATGTTTCGATTCTAGTTAATGAAAAAAGCTGAAATCCAAAACGATTATTCTGGGTTACAATGAAAACAACATGCGAGGTTTTGGAATGAATCACGCTTTCAATTCCTAGATCTTCTTCAATTTTGGAATTGAAGAAAGCAAGTCAAATCAATTATAATTCATCAAAACCCAAATAAATAAATAATCCCAAGATCAAGATTTGAACAAAACAGAAAAGCTTGAATTTTTCAACCTCGGGTTCACAGAGTCGATCTAAACTTCCAAAACTATTCTTAAAAATAATAAAAAAGAAAATTGCACAAGAACAAGAGATTAGAGTCATTACCCAGAAAACGAACTTGATGAACGAACTAGAAGCAACTTAAGTCAATCCAGAGAGAGAGAGAGAGAGAGAGAGAGAAGCAGAGAGGATGGAAGTTTTCAAGAGAAGTGAAGAGGCCTATGATTTATAAGGAATGGAGGTAGAGTTATAACCTGAGTAAAAAATGTGCTCTTGTGCTCGTCGATATCTTCTAATAACTGACGACATGTGTGCGCAATAAATCTCCTCTTCCTCAACCAATGCAAAGATTCTCGGACTCTGCCTCTTCATTTCATCTTTTTCAACAAATATTCGATTCCCACCAGAATCACGCTTTCCCTTCCTTGCTCCTTCCCAGAAATTTTGGGATGCTACAGAGATATTTTATCTTTTGATTTTTTTTTTAATTAACTCACGAGGAGGATTGACGTTCAAGTTTGGTAAACTATTGAATCCATTCAACTCTTATCAATTACTTTATAATTTTAATTAATAAAAATAATTATCTTTAGATCCTTTATATCCTATCAAAAATGACGGTGGATGCCACCTATAGCATGGTAGAAAACTCAGAATTTGATATTTAAGTGGTAAAAAATTATTATTTAAGTGTTTTTTTTTTGTTTTTTGAAAATTCAAAATTTGACATTTGAATAATAAAAAACTCTTATTCAAGTCTCTTTTCCGAAATCTAGTGTTTAAATACGATTTTCCAGACCCCATGTAAAAGAAAAGAAAGAAAGAAAAATCAGAGTTTTGTATACTCACAATGCCTAATTTAAAAATTTTAAATACGTATTATCATGATTTTATTAGTTAAAATAATTTTAAAAGCTAATTTTAGAAAAGAAATGGAAAAAAGATATTTAAAAAAATTTTACAGAAATTGAATTATCATAACAATTTTTGTCCTCTTTATTAATGGTTATATTAATTCACTGAAATAAATAAATCTTTTTTGGTATTTAGCTACCAAATATTGTTATGATTAATATAAAATATTTTTTTCCTAATAAAAGCTATACCATTTAATTTAGAGATAAATGTGTCAAATCCCATGATCCATTAACTTAAAAAAAATAAAAATAAAAAGCTTTATGAAGAAATAATTAGTCATAGTTGGCCATCATGTGGATAATAAAAGTAAATAATATTTAATTTTCATCCAAAGAAAATTACTTTTCCAAAAAAACTACTACTTTATTGCCCAATATATACTATGAAAATAATATTCTTAATTTGGTGGTTTTCCCAAAAAATAATTTTTTCTGTGGACTACAATTAATGTTTAATTAATTAGTTTTTTTTTTCACATTTTACTAGATATTGAATTTCAAGAATTGTGGGTTTTGTTTGAAATTTCAAAATTTTTAATCATTTGATCAGATCACGAGAGATTTTAAATCTGGTAGGATCTACTAAATCTCACCTACTACAAGATCCTGAAACACCAACCAAAAAAAAAAATTATGGGCTTTATAAATCAAATGTTTATTGTTCTAATTATTCCTTAAATATGAATTTTTTATATGTACAGAATTTAGTCATTATATGGGATTTTTTTCCTTAATTCCATAGTTTTAGGGCTATAAATTTTCTATTAAACAAAAAAAAAAAATCTAATGGTAAGAATATTCATTTTAATGGGCAAACATTTGCATCGATACGCAAGAGATACTGATTTTAATATATTTACAATTTGTTAATTAACTTATCACTAATTTTGAAAAACAAAACCCTTGATCATAGTTTAAATAGAATTATACAAGTTTCTCCTCTCAATCAAAAGGTTAAGGGATTAAAAAACTTGTTTTATACTATTTTTTTTTTAATTTTGAATTCTAAATTTATGGTGTATTTATTGATTCACAAAATGGTATTGTCAATTAGGGAAAAAAATTAAAATTTTTCACGTTATATTAATCCAAAAGTATATGGAAAAATTAAACTTTTCACGTGAAGAAAATCAAGTAGATTTCCTAAATAAGATACAAGATCACAAGACAAACAAATGGTGTTGCCGCCATGGGAAGAGAAGATTTCCTCTTTTTCAATTGTATATTTCTTTGAGAATTCAATTAAATAGCTGTAGTGATGATAGTCCTGTGATTTTTCCTATTTCTACCTAGGTTTTAGTTGGAACAGGTGAGTAGTCTAGGTTAGCTATGGCCAATAATACCAAGTTGGCCATGGGAAGCATGTGAAAATATCCTCTGTAGAAATCAACTTTCTTGAGGTTACATGGCATTGGCCTTGAAAGGTTGCAAACTAAAGATTGGAGCATCCATTGAACTTGAACTCCATCTAAAATAAGGTGCAAGAGCAAGCATGCTTTATGCTTTTAATGGCATTCATTTTCACCGACGGACAGTTGGTCTTGCAAGTAAGGGTACTAGATCTTTTAATAAGTTTGAATTCAAAATTTAAAAATCAAAAAGATTACCTTACGCGAGTTCCCTTAAATTTGACCAAACAATACTCGAATCGAATTATTTGAAATATGATTTTAGATATCAGTTGGAGAAGAGCCACCCTTTTCATGTAACTCCGTTCCCTTTAGACAAACAAAAAAATTTGGCAACTTTAGCTTTGAACTTAAAGCATATAGATCTTGAATTGAATTAAAAGCTAAATTTCTTAATTTAGTTGAAGTGTTAAATTCTTTACCTTATTTCAATAAAAAGTGTATCAAATGTTGGTTCCTTCCCAACTTTAATAATGAGAATAAACCTTCATAGTAATTCAAGACTTATTAGGTTTCTAAGGGAACAGTTTAGTGATTACAATTCTCCTCTCCTAATCTGGAGATCTTAAATTCAAATCTCTGTATATATATATATATATATAAAACTCTTATTAGTATTTTTAGACCAAAATATTCTTAAATATTGAGATCTTATTTTTTTATTTATGAACAAGTTGTGATATGTAAATATAAATATCTGAATAAATTACCAATATTTTATTAAAATCCCTCAATAATTTCTCTATTACCATCCATAATAAAAATATAATCAGCTGTCCCATTTAATTGTCACTTTAGACATTTTTTTTCACTTCATTTGTCATTTTACAATTTCAAAAATATATTAATTATTTTTTCCTAAGTTTACTCCTGTATAGAAAAATAGGGTGAGAATGACAACTGTTGAAATAATGATATTTAGAGAATAAAAAAAGATAATTTAGTCAAATTATAATTAATTTTATACTAAATTAAGGTTGTTAATTATTTTCTCAATTTTATGAAATTAAATTAAAAAATACTTAAATCACATATTTGTATGACATATTTTCCCTACGATATCCAAATAAATTCCAAAACCAAAAATGCCTTTTAACTTGTAGCATATTCTTATTGGCAAGACACACAAATACTACAGCCCAAAATGTTTCATCTGAAAAAAGAAACAATAATAATTTATATATATATATATATATATATATATATATATATATATATATTGTGGTGAAGTGATATAACGCGATGAGGATTATAATCTAAGTATAAAATAAAAGTGGAGTGGGTGTGGTCGTCCCATTTTTTGGGACACAGATTTTCTTTTTTTCATTTGGCTCTTTTTTCTTTTTTCTTTTTTCAATTAAAATCATTCTTCAATTTTTTTTATTCAGATCCTTATTTTTTTTATTTTTTTTTTGTCTGATTTTGTTTTTGAAACCCATTTTTTCCATTATGATCATTTTTTTTTTATTCAAATCATTTCTCTTTTTTTGTCATATTTTTTTATTCAGTTTCATCATCTTTTTATTTTTTACTCGATTTTATTTTTCGCTTAGATCCTTTATTTTTTTGGAATATAAGTTTTTTCCTTTTATTTTTTGGCCCTGCTGTTGACCACATTTTTTTTTTCGTTCATATTCTTCCTCTTTTTTTGAACCATTTTTTTTTTTTCATTCAGTTTCTTCATCTTTTTATTTTTTACTATTTTTTACTTAATTCTTTTTTTTATAGTTTTCTCCCTTTTTATTTTTTTGCCCTACTTGTCTATAACACGCTCGGATGGTCATCCTTTTATTTTTAGACTACGATTTCTTCTTTTTTTTTTATTTGGGGTTTTCCTCTTTTTTACCCCATGTATGGTTGTCTATTTAGTTTTAAAGCATAGTTTTTTTTTTTTTTTTCATTTAAATCTTTGCTTCTTTTTTTTTACCATTTTTTCTCTTAAATCTTTCTTTTTTTATATAGATTTTTCATCTTTTTTTTTTGTCTATGGATTGTCGTCCTTATATTTCTATTATCTTTTTACTCCATTTATTACCTTTTTTTTTACCTTGTTCATTGGCATTTTTTAGAATTTCAGTGGTTAGTCTTTTTTTCTATCGCTAATATATGTTATATTTTTTATTGATTTAGATAATAATTTAGTTTAGATATTGAATTAATTATAGATTTAATAAATATTTGTATAATGAAAAAATATAATTTACATTTTATGGGCATCCTACGTTAACTTTAAGAATAAAAAGAAGGCTTATGGGTGTGGTCATTATTTCACGTGATCTCTCTTTAAAAAAGTTAAAAAGTTGTTTGAATCTATATATGTCTCTGCTTAATATTTGTTCCTCATTTCCACCTACAATTTTACTTTTAAAATTTAAATATCTCTTTGAAACTCTAAATCTGAATATGTTTAGGTAATGTAAATCTCAAAGATAAAATTGATCTAAATAATTTTGGTCTCAAAGTTTAAAAACTCTTAAATATGTTAAAAGAGATTTTAAAATTGTTGAAATAATCTATTACAATCAAAATTTTAAAATTTTAAATTGTGTTATATACAAATTGATAACTATATTATAAATTTAATAAATTATAATTGTTTTTAATTATTTCCTTTCGTGGCACACGCCGCACAACACATAGGCACTTGGTTTTCTGATGAGAATACAATCTGTTATTGCCCTCAAAATGTCAGACTTATGGGACTGTACATTAATGTTTGAGTTGCCTTTCTCAACTAAAAATTAAGGGCTCTAGGTTCACATTCAAAAATCGAAATTAGATTTAAAATAAAAAATCTTATGAATGAATTTTAGAAACCCATATGTTCACTTGAATTTCAAAATTTTCAAAATTTGGGTGTTTAATTCTTAAATTTTATTCTTATTCTATTAATCTAAAAAAATTATATGTATTTCAATTCAATTTTTTTTTTTATTCTGATTCACTTTAACTGCACGTCCCATGCTACATGAGCAGAAAAGTCTGTTCCCAAATCCTAAGTAGAAAGTGAGGCTCACTCTTTGTTGAATTTCATAGGCCTCTTTGTTGAATTTCAGAGGGTATAAACTCTTACAATCTAACTCAAAGAGAGTGATAAAAAAATAGAGAGAGATATAAAGAGAAAAAGATAGAAAGAATTAGAGAGAGAGACTAGAAAGAGAAAATACAAATAGAGAGAGAGAAAGATTTCAATTCAATTCCATTCGATGATTGTTACATGTATTAAATTACTATTCATACTAATTTTACAACTATTTAATGATTTCACTAACCCTAATACAACTAACTGTTTTCCTAACCTTCTACTAACCTCAACACTTAACCACTAGCTATTTTACTAATTATGATTAACTATTAATCATTATGATTAATAGTTGTTACATAAACACAAGAAGAACACGTATTTTAGGGTGTAGTTGACATGGTCCAGCTGGGTGGGAGCTAGTTCGGCCATCTTTTGTCTCACAATTGAAGCTTTTGACAATTTTTTTTAATACAAGAAAATACAATTAAGCGGAATTGAATCGGGAAATGAAAGATAAAAGTGAAAAAATTCTACTGTTTGAGCTATCCCTAAGGACAATTCAAACTTTTGACTTAACAATATTAACAGCTATATATTTCACCCTCTAGGTTAATTTCATTAATTAGTATCAATTAGTTCGATCAATTTTTTTTAAAAAAAGGAGCCGTTTTAGGGCTTAAGGCAGAATGGGAAGAGAATTACAAATAAATATTAAAAAAAATGAAATTCAGCCATACCTATAGTTAGATTCCAACTTTCAAGCGCTTGACCAAAGCATGACAACAGTTGGCACACAAAAATTTAAGAAAAAATTTTAATTTGTACATTTTTAGTTACATTTAAAAAAATACAGTTAAAAGTGTTAGAAGTATTATTAAAAATTATAAAAAATATAATTAAATATCTTAAAAATACAATTAAGATCTGTTATAATATTTTTTATTTTAAAAAATTATAATACCCTTTACATATTGTGATTTATTTTTATTGAAATAAATTTCTAATTTTATCCATAATTTTAAAAGCTTCCTATGTTTGAGCTTTAAAACTATTGGTTTTAATTGGTCTCGTGCAGCATAATAATATTTTGGGCTTTGGCATAAACTTCAGTCCTTTGATGGTGAAAGGGAGAAGGTTAGTGGAGGAAACTTTTGAGTAATGGAGATTTGGTGTTTCGGTTCCTCAGGCGTGTGGTGTGATGAGACTGAGACTCTGGGTGGATGGAAAGACGAGATTTGAGATTTTATTTGAGGTTTTTTCTTAAAATAGGGTATTTTTTTGGAGAAAAATTTCTCAAATAAGATTGTTTTTTTTTTAATTCCCAAAATAGGAAAATTGAGATTGAGAATCTTGATTTCTCTTTTTTTTTTTTTTTTTTTTTTTATTTTCGATCAAACTTTTGTATTAAAAAAAAAAATTAAAAATGAGACTGCGGGTCTCGCTCACCTCTCGCTTCCCGGGAAGCGAGATTATCTCGCTTCATCTTCCTTTTTTTAATTTAATTTTATAATTAATTTAAATTATAATTAAAAAAATAAATATTAAATAGTATTAAACAATAAATTAATAATTAAAAAATTGTTAAAATTTAATTAAAATTATTATTAATCAATATTAAAAATTATTTAAAAATTATCAAAATGTTAATCAATAATTAAAAAATTGTTAAAAATTAAATAAAATTAAAAAATTATTAATTAAAAAAGAAAACATATAATTAACAATAAAAATATTATTATTAATTTTTTAATTAAAAAAACATAATATACAAATTTTTATTAATTAAAAATTAATCAATAATTAAAAAAATTAATACAAAATTAACCGATAGTTAAAAATATATAATTAATAAAAAATAAATATTAACCAATAAACACTAAATCAATTAACTCCATACCCTAAATTTAATCTATTTGCAAGTAATAAAATTCACCATAAAATCAGAAATCAACTGTAGAAAGGATTCTGAAAGAGGGGGTTTTTGTATTGAAAAAATGGGCAACTGGTTCAAAAACCCCCCCGGGTTTTTAACTCGAAAACGGAATAATTTAGATTGTTAGTGTGGTCACTTTGACCGCCCATAATTTCTCCGAACCCCTTTTTTGTGATTTTTAGACCATTTTAAAGATTATATTTCATTGAATAAATTATCTTTAGAAAGTAGACTCAAAATTCTATAAAATGTGGGTCAAAAATCTCGTCGAATACCCCTATTAGCCATATAAAAACCAGAAAATAGACTCGATATACACCTTTAAAGTATTATCCCCCCCCCCCCCCCTCCCCCCTACCCCCTCGAGGTAAGGGTATTACAATAATATTATAATTTTAATATAATATTTATATATTTAAAATTTTCAAAATATAAAAATATTTATATACAAACAGCAACAATCCACAAAAGCATTTTTTAATTAAAAAAACATAATCTACAAATTTTCATTAATTAAAAATTAATCAATAATTAAAAAAATTAATACAAAATTAACCTATAGTTAAAAACATATAACTAATAAAAAATAAATATTAACCAATAAACACTAAATCAATTAACTCCATACCCTAAATTTAATCCATTCGCAAGTAATGAAATTCACCCCAAAATCAGAAATCAACCGTAGAAATGATTCTGAAAGAGGGGGTTTTTGTATTGAGAAAATGGGTCACTTGTTCAAAATGTAACACAAAAAATTCAGTGTTAAAAATGTACTGTGAAATATTTTGATGATTATAAAAGGAAATTATTTTATTTTTATTAATTTTTGATTTTTGGGTCTTAATTTTAAATTTTTGGTATAATTAAAGATGCCGAGTCGCAAATTCGTAGTGCATTCTATTCTAGGTAAATTTAAAACTTCATCATAGTAAGAATATAAAAATAAATATATATATATTTTCATATATAATTAATTAAAAAAAAAGAGATAGAAATAGAGGAGATGCTGCGTTTTAACGTGAAACACAGCACCCTCCCCCTTTCTCCCCTAAGTCGATTAGGGCTTTCAGCCTTAATCACTCCCTCTCACTCCCTGCTCTCTCCCTCCCTTTCGCAATCACTCTCCCCCTCTCTTGATCGATCACCACCTCCTCTGTCGTGAACAACCAATCTCCACCACCACCGCTACCACCGTGAGCCACCATCGATCCTCCTACATCTCTCTCTTAGTCTTTCTCTTGGTTTCTCTGAGTCTCTCTATCACAGTCTCTCTCTCCCTTCGCGATTCTCTCTAGTTCGCCATCGCTCTCCTCCTTCGTCGTCTCCCTCCAGCGATCGATCCATCACCACCACCCGTGATGAACGACCGAACCCCGGCCACCGCGAGCCACCATCTCTCAGTCTCGCTCTCTCACTATCTCTTCGTCTCTCTCGCGCCATCTCTCACTCACCCGTCTCTCCCTTTGTTTAACTCTTCGTTTCGTCTCTCCCGAGCGCGAATGGAGTTGCTCTTCGTCTCTCTCGCGCGCGACGACAGAGTTCTTGCTCTCCCCCTCTACTGCTCACTCGCATGGCACTCGCTATGAGCATCCCTTCTGCCAACGATCAACCTAGCGGCCTTTGGATCTTCTGAGAACCCTAGGTCGAGTCTGCGCCCACTTTCCTGCATAGGTAAGGTTCGTTTCCTAACCCTAGCTTTAGGGTTTCGAATTCTATTGGTAAATAACTTTAAATTACTAAAATTTACTTCAAATTGAAAGCTTTGCAGGTCTCAGAATGAATTAAGAAGACACTTCGGACGAGGGATTGCAAATTGCGAAAAACTCTAGGTGAGGGATTTTCAATCCCTTCAACATTCGAACTATTTTTGTCGAATTTAGGTAGAGATTATGTCTATATATATTCTGAAAATGTGTTAGACTCAAAGGAAATGTATTTTACTGAAATTTTATATGAAATTATTTAGATTAAATGTAGAATTTGATATAAATTAGGTTACGTAGCATGATAGAATGTCTTAGATAATAATAGAGTTTTGTTTGGTTGATTTGTATAGTTTTCCTTGGAGTTTGAATTAAAATTGGCAAGAATTAAATTAGGATTATGTAAATTTGGGAGAAAATTGGTAAAATTGATGAATGTTGGAAATTAAAGTCATTGATAAGGGAAATGATCCTAGATTGATGAAACGAGAGTTTAGAAATGTGATTATGTAAATTAAGGCTATTTTTAAATAAGAGAGAAATTTGAAAACCCTTTAATGGAGCCTTAATTGATGATTAATTGTGTTGATTGATTTAGGTTGACCTTTGGAGACTCGAAAAGAGTCGATTTGGATTAATTGTGGAAATAGGGAGTGAATACACTCCCTAGATGTGAGTGGATGATCCGTTGTGTAATAAATGAGCAAAATGGTTTTAAATTCTTTGATAAATGATTTTGAAATGATTTTCACATGATTTATATGAAATGTTTTGTGATTGTGGGATATCTGAAATGGGAATTAGAATTATGAATGCATCCTATGTGATTATAAATGAATTTGTGCCAATTGCATTGATTACTTGATTGGTAAATGCTTGTAGCATGATTTTTGGAATTTGTTGAATGAAATATGATACATTGTTTGAAATGGAATGATTGTGAAATGATGGTGCATGAGAAAAATGGCTATAGTCATCCCCCACGGAGCGACCCGGCGGGGTGACGTGAT
Source organism: Dillenia turbinata (assembly GCA_037126225.1). NCBI lineage: Eukaryota > Viridiplantae > Streptophyta > Magnoliopsida > Dilleniales > Dilleniaceae > Dillenia > Dillenia turbinata. The sequence goes on from JBAMMX010000001.1 coordinate 5,501,896, forward strand.
TGGGGTTTATTTGCGAGAGAGGTATGCGGCCTCTGCTCTGCCACGTCGGACTATCCGGATTGCAATCCGGTGAGGTTCAAGCCAACACCAAGGAAGGGGTAGTGTTTTGAAAAATGGAAATGGAAAACCCCTTGGCAGGCTTCTGTCTTAGTTCGGCCAAACGCAAGGCGAAAGCGTTTTCGATGGGACCCTTGTGATTTTCTGAGAAAATGTTTGATATGGATGCATATTTTGTAAATGATATTGAATTATTGAAAATGTTTGGATATGAAAAATGTTGTTTGAGATATGCTTTGACTTCCCCCCCACTTTCTCCCCTAATTTATTACACAATCATACCATTGCACTTCACTCACTGAGTATTTATAATACTCACCCCTCTCTTTAACATTTTTCAGAGGAAGATTAGGCTTGTGACCGAGTTTGGAGTTTGGGAGGTTCTACCAGCTGACTTTTGTAGATATATATATAGTGATATATAGTTATTTTGGTCTAAACTGAAATCCGTAGAAAGGAAGACTTGTACAATTCTTTTGATACGGATTTAATCGATACTTGTTTCCTGTATAAGAACAAGTATTGATGGAATCCTTACGTGGTTTGTGGTTTATTTTATTTTATCTCCCATTTTTGGTAAAAGTTCATTGTTTGAGTGAGACATTTGATTTGTAATATTGAGAATTGTTATTTTCTTTCGATTTCACGAAATTCTGTACATCTCATATCGTTTGGATCTTACTGACGTTAGCTTGATTTTTTCAGGCAAGTGTTAGTAAAATCCTACGACTATATTTTGGGATTTCTTGTTTGTTAAGTGCTTTATTTACACTGTGAACTCTGAAATGGGTAGGATGGCCATATTGCATGCTTGCATGTACAGGTTCCGTATCCCCGACTGTATGCTGATGTGTACTTGTGCATGTACAGGTTCCCTCTCCCTGACTGTATGCTGATGTGTATTCATGCATGTACATGTTCCCTCTCTCCGACTGTGTGCTGATGTGTGCTCGTGTGTATAGGGATGAACCAAATAGGTCCTTTGCATGTGTATTATTACATGCTTTCCTTTTTTTTTTTTGGATGATGATTTGTGTACTGGGAGCATTGTTATGCTGATGTGTAGCCTTGAGGAGTCCCGGTATATGGGGAGGTTCTGCCCGTGTATCGAGACTACGCGGCGGTTGTTGTGTGGTCGATCTGAGGATCGGGGCGTGACACAAAAACTGTTCTAACATATTTTTAATCTTGTTTTCGGAAACTAGAATAATTTAGATTTTTAATTCTGTTTTGAGTGGTCAATTTTGACCATTCATAACTTTTTCATCTGAACTCTTTTTTCTTTGATTTTTAGACCATTTTAAAGATTACATTTCGTTGAATAATTTATCTTTAGAAAGTAGACTCAAAATTCTATAAAATCTAGGTCAAAAATCCCGTCGAATACCCTTATCAGCCGTATAAAAACCAAAAAATAGACTCGATGTACACCTTTAAAGTATTAATGTTCTCCCTGTCGCAAATGCTGGTAACACCGTGAGGTAAGGGTGTTACATAATATTATAATTTTAATAAAATATTTATATATTTAAAATTTTTAAAATATAAAAATATTTATATACAGACAGCAACAATCCAGGTTAATTTTGATGCAAAATTATAAAAATTTTTAGTGGCCCATTTTTTCAATGCAAAAACTCACCTCTTTCAGAACCCTTTCTACGGTTGATTTCTGATTTTAGGGTGAATTTCATTATTTGCAAATGGGTTAAATTTAGGATATGGAGTTGATGGATTTGATATTTATTTGTTAATATTTATTTTTTATTAATTTTATATTTTTAACTACACGTTAATTTTGTATTAATTTTTTAATTATTGATTAATTTTTAATTAATGAAAATTTATAGATTATGTTTTTTAATTAAAAATTAATAATAATATTTTTGTTAATTATATATATATATTTTAATTAATAATTTTTTTAATATTAGTTAATTTTTAACAATTTTAATTATTGATTAACATTTTGATAATTTTTAAATAATTTTTAATATTGGTTAATAATAATTTTAATTAATTTTTAATAATTTTTTAATTATTAATTTATTGGTTAATATTATTTAATCTTTATTTTTTTATTAATAATATTTATTAATATTAATTTTTTAATTATAATTTAAATTAGTTATTGAATTAAATTAAATTAAATTAAAAAAAAGGAGGAGGAAGCGAGAGTGTGCATCTCGCTTTCAAATTTTTTTTTTATACAAAAATTTGACCGAAAATTAAAAAATCAATAATAAAGAGAAATCAAGATTCTCAATCTCGATTTCTCTATTTTGGGAATAAAAGAAAAAACAACCGTATTTGGGAAATTTTTATCCAAAAATACCATATTTTGAGAAAAAAACCTTTGGTTTGGGTGGTAATTTTTTTTTATTGGAATAAAAAGTAGAAAGAAATACCATTTTATTTATTATTATATTATTGTAAAATAATACAACAACAACAATTTGAAACTTAGTTCCAAAATTTGAAATCGGCCGTTTGAGAGACAAATATAGAAAAAAAAAAAAACACAAACACACACACTCTATCCAAATACATTTATAATACGAAAAATGATAATTTAACTTACTCTAATTCTCCTACGCCATCGTTCCTATACGAAATCATTTTTTCTATTAATCTCTTAGTTGTTATATCTTTGCGAATATATTGTACCCATATTTTTAATAGTCTTCCTCGTCATTTTACTAAATCTCCTATATTTAAACTCTTGATTTTCCTAATTGGTACATCTTTGGGTCTTCTTTGTATATGCCCAAACCACCTCAAACGATACTCTTGCATCTTATCTACAATTGAATTCACTCTTAATTTACTGTGTATCTCTTCATTTCTAATAATATTTTTTTTAATTTTACCACATCTATCTTAATATTTTCATCTCAGTTGCGACCATTTTCTGTTATTATTTTTGTTTAATGGCCCAACATTTGGTACCATATAATAATACAGGTCTTACTGTCGTTCTGTAGAACTTCCCTTTCAGATATGGTAGCATCATGCGATCGCAAAAAATTCTAGATACTCTTCTTTATCCCATCCAACCCTCTTGGATCCTATAATTTACATCTCCATCTATATTGCCATCACTTTAGATAATAGACGCGAGATATCTAAAACGTTCACTTTTTGATACATTGTGTCCCTCTAAGCTAATTATTTATTCATCTCATTCATCATTCTGATGACTATCACTGAATGTGCATTTTATGTATTCCATTTTAGATATGCTCAATTTGAATCCTCTGGATTCTAGTGTGTCTCTCCATAATTCCAATTTAATACTAATACCATATTTAGTTTCATCTATCAACACTATATCATTTGTAAAAAGTATATAATATGGTATCTAATCTTGGATACTCTTTGTGACTTCATCTATCACTATTGCAAATAAAATTGGACTTAATACCAATCGCTGGTGGAGTCCAATATTTATTGGAAAACTATCATTTATCTCTCACAAGTTCTTATATTAATAACAACTCTATCATACATTTCTTTAATAAAATTGATATATCTGATGGAAATTGTCTTTTTCATCAACGCCCACCACAATATATCTTTTGGCACCCTATCATATGTTTTTTCTAAATCAATGAATACCATATATAAGTTTCTCTTCTGTACCCTAAATGTCCCCATAAGATTTTTTAGTAAGTGGATTGTTTCGATAGTGGATCTTCCTAACATAAATCCAAATTGATTCTGAGACACGTTTATTTCTAATCTCAGTCTGTGCTCAATCACTCTTTCCCATAATTTTCATAGTATGACTCATAAGTTTAATTCCTCTATAATTAAAGTAGTTTTGTATATCCCATTTATTTTTATATAATAGTATAATTATACTATCTCTCCATGCTTTGGGCATCTTCTTGGTTTGTCAAATTTTATTAAAAAGATTTGTTAACATTGCTATTCCGACCTCCCCCAAACATTTCCACACGTCAATGGGTATACCATCGGATCCTAAGACTTTATTATTTTTCATTCTCTTTAAGACTTTCTCTATTTCATGAGAGTAAATCTTATGCTTGAAATTCCTATTGATCTGTTCTACAGGTATCATAATATTACCAATGTCTCTTATGCCCCTTCACATTGAATAGATTATCAAAATAATTTCTTAAACGCTTTTTTATATATTCATATCTTACAAATATATTATTAGTTTCACTTTTGATATACTTAATACTATTTAAATCTTTTCTATTTCTCTCCCTTAATTTAGCGAATTTGTAAATCTCTTTCTCTCCATCCCTGATCCCTAACCTTTTATTTAATTCATTATGCACCTTATTTTTTTATTCTTAGATAATTTTTTTTTTCTTTGTATTTTTGTATAATTCAAATGTTTCATTATTATTCCTATTTTTAAAATTCCTATAACACTCTCATTTTGTTCGTATAGCAGATTGGACTTCCTTATTCCACCACCATGACTGCTTGCTTATTGGAGTCTGCCCTCTACATACACCAAACACCTCCATACCTATATTTTTAATGTTATTAGACATTTTTACCCACATAATTTCTGAATCATCATTAGTCGACCAAGTTGATTCTTGTATTATTTTTTCTCTAAAAATTATTACTTTTTCTTCTTTTAATTTTCACCATCTAATTCTTGGCTCTATCAACGGATAATATTCTATTTGTATTTTAGGCATACGCACATCTACAACTAAAAGTTTATACTGAGTTGTTACACTCTCTCCCGATATAATTTTATAATCCTTACAAGTCATTTTGTCGCTCCTCCTAGTAAGGAAGAAATCTATTTGGATAATACTCAATCCATTTCTATATGTAATTACGTGAGACTCTTTTTTTTTTGAAAAAAGTGTTTATGAGTATTAAATTAAACGCTATAGCAAACTCTAGAATTGTTTCTTCCACCTTATTCCTACCACCAAAGCCAAAGTTTTCATGTACAATTTTAAATCTCTCGTTACTCTCTCCTACATGTCCATTAAGATCTCCACCAATAAATAATTTTTCAGTACTAAATATAGTCTGTATAAATTCATCCAAATCTTGCCAAAACTATTTTTTATTAATTGCATCTATACCTACTTGGAGTGCATATACGTTGACTATGTTAATTATGTGTTTTCCATTAACCATTTTGACAAATAAAATTCTATTTCCTTTTCTTTTTATTTTCATTATATTCTCATGTAAATTTTTATGAACAATTATTTCTACACCATTTTTAGTTCTATCTCTAGCTGTGTACCAAAATTTATACCCATAAGATTCAATTATTCTAACTTTCTCTCTTACCCATTTAGTTTCTTATAGACACATAATTTTAATATTTGTTCTATTCATTACTTCCCATATCTCCCCTAATTTGCCAGTTAGGGATCATATATTTCAAATATCTAGATGAATCCTATCTTCATTGTCTCTTATTTTTATATTTTGACAAGAGATTTTCACATTGACTGAAAAATGTAATAAAATAAACTAAATTCCACCAAAATTTTTAATTAAAGAAAAATAAAGAGTATCAAAAGACAATAATATTGAAAATAATAATGTCACAATTAATTGTGAAAGTAAAATAATTCTTATTTGTCTCTATTTTATTTTGACAAAAGTTTTTACGTTAGTTATCAACCTATCGCAACCTTACTCCTTTATCCGGGTTTGGAATTGGCCGTGACGAAGCTCTTTTTTTTTAAAAAATAAATAAATAATAAATAAATAATAAATAATAATAAATAATAAAATAAAATAAAATAAAAAATCCTAGATACTCTAAAATGTCCCAAGAATAATAAAAAACCTAAACTCAAAAGTAGTCAAAAGAAATATACAAAATAGACATTCAATAAGACTATAAGTCAAATACATTAGAAAAACAATTTCAAGAACCCAAAACTTAAATTCAAGAAACTTCTTAAATGAATCAACAAACTAAGTACAGCAAAAAGATAACAAAACAAAACAAAATATGACAGCAAAACAAATATAAACTAAACATAACAAAAAGCATGTAACCGAAAATGAATATACCAAACTCAAGGATAACAAAATAGTAGATTGCTAAAAACAAAAAGAAGCAAAAATGAGAATACCTTAGACTACAATGAAGCAAAAATGAATCGAACACAATGGATGCAAGATTGAACAGGCAACAAGACTTGAATCAAGAACAAACTACAATGAATAAACAAGACTAAACAAACTACAATGAATGATCAAGACTGAACACAATACTAGAATAGACTGACCCGATCAGCAGCAATTTGAACAAAAGAGGGATTGAACAGACCTGATCTCAAATTGAACAGACCTGATTGCAATGGCGGCAATTGGAACTCAATCAATGACAAGAAACCCCTACAGCAGAACAATGTCCAGAAAGCAAAGCAATGTCTAGCTGCTAAGCAAGGAGTTGTAAATCTCAGATTTCTTTGTGAAGCCAGTCAGAAGCAATTTTCAGATTTCAGCAAACAATGTTCAACACTTTTCAGATTTCATATTTTAGGAGTTGTAAATCTCACTCAACAAACAATGTTCGACACTTTTTGGATTTCAGAAAGAAGTTGCAAATGTCAAGAAAATTACCAGATTCTGGAAAAATTTCACGCCAAGAAATGCTTAGATTGGGACTTAAGAAAAAGCCAATGCTAAAGAAATCTTGATCGCAAGCTGAGGATGAGTCTGAGATTGTAAATCAAAAAAGGCTAAAGTACGAGTCTTGTGTGCTCGTGAATGGAGACCAGATCGCCTTTCACCAATTTCCCAAATTCTAGGGTTTCTTGGTTTCCCGAATTCCTCAACCCTAACCTTTCGACTATAGTTCGTTCGACACTTGATGGAGTTGATCGACTGCACCTTCTTAAGCCTTCGTTTTCTCTGTCAAATATTCGAAAAGAATTGACCATCTCAAAGTTCAAAACTCGATTAGGAATGAAATCACAACGAAATCTCAAAATCAAAGAGATCAAGAAGCTGTCGACGAAGAAATATCAAGAAATTGCAACAAATCCCAAAATTGAGGAGAACAAGAAGCAAAGCTATCGGTGAAGAAATATTAAGAAATCACAATGAAATCCCAAAATTGAAGAGATCAAGAATCTATCGGCGAAGAAATATAAAGAAATATCAAGGAATTTGTAATTTGTTCATCACAATGATCACCGATAAGAAGAAATTGTTCCAATGACGATGCAAGGTCACGGAGCAGAAATCGATTATTACGAAGACGAGGATGAATTGAAGTCTGAGAAAAGCCCTAGTCGAGTCTGCTCAGAAAGAACCCAAGAAAGAATACATCAAACAGATCACTGACACTACTTAACAAGCAGAAGACCTCATCGACACATATGTCCCCAAGATCTAGCGCCAGAGTTCTTCTGTAGAAGGCTTCATTGTAAAATAATATTTTTAATATTTTTTATCACATAGTTTTTTTATTTTTTAATTTAAAATATTTTTTTAGAAATATAATTTTTCTAAAAATAGTTATTTAATATATTGTTCTTATTTTTTATAAATTACTTTCATTATTTTTTATATTAAATAAAATTAGAATATTAATATAAAAAGTAAAAAAAGGAAAAAATAAAATTAGAAAAAATAATTTATCAAAAAAATTGATAAAGGAAATTAAATTTTATTATTTTATATTAAATAAAATTGAAATAAAAAAATAATGGATAATTTCGTAAATATCAAAGAAGGATAAAGATAAATTTATCAAAAAATTTCATTTTTTTTTTCCATTTTCATCCATTTTAAGACGAAAATGATTTCTTAAGAAAGATGAGAGGGATTATATCATACTTTTATTTTTTCTCTACATTTTCTACATTATCAAACGACTGAAAAATGCTATTTTTTTTCACTTTTACTTCCCCTTCTCTTTTCCTTCCACTTTTCACTCAACCAAACTAACACTAAATATTTATATTAAATATTACTAACCATACTTGAATCAATTTAGTTCAAATGTTACAAGGGCCCTGTTTAGAGACGGTTTTTTCAACATAATATTTTCTATTCTTAAGTTTCAAATTTAAAATTTAATTAAAAAAATTTAATATTTTATTTCATTAAACTGACTATACTTGATATATAAATTTTTTTTTTTTCACAAAAGAGAGAAGCCTAAAATATTTGTACCTTTTGGTTGATTAAAACTTTTCTTCCCAAAGTTGGATCTTTAACATCACATGGACACCATCACCTTCGCCTATTATTCTTTTCTTTTTTAATTTTATTAATGCTACGTAGAACTCCCAATAATTTGGGTGAAGCTTTGTTCCATCAATAATAATAATAATAATAATAATAATAATAATAATAATAATAAGCTTTGTTCCATCAATAATAATAATAATAATAATAATAATAATAATAATAATAATTAGGTTTTCTAACGGTCACAAGGGCATTTTAGGTTTTTAAACAGTTTTTGACACGTCATTTCGTTCGGTTCGCTACGGTATCTATTTCTACAAGAAGCTTGTAAAGTTAAGTCGATACAAAACCCAGAGTAAATCGTAAATCGTAAAGGACATAATTTTAGGGTTTCTCCCGAAAATTGGGGTTTTTCTTCCCTTTCTCTTCTCCAATGGCTGAGTTGAAGACGATATCAACATCCCTGAGTCTAATCGACGCAAAGAAAGAGAATCTGCGCAAATCCTTCGAAGACCTCAAGAAGGTCTCATCTTTTCTCTCAAATTTCATTCTCACATGGACCGATCTCGAATCTCACATCGATTTACTCAAGTCTTCAATCGAAGAACGCTTCAAAGAACTCCAATCCAAAGAATCTCAACTACAACTTCAATCTCCTCGAACGCCTCCGGAACAGGTAAAAGAACAAAACACCACTTCTCAGAAAGCTCTAGTTGTCACGAATAGTTCAAATTCAGTTCCTGATGATGGTCATGATGTGAAACCTAGAATTGAGTTGTTAAAATTATGCGAGAAAATGGATGGTAAGGGTTTGAGGAAGTTCATAAATGATAATGCGAAAGACAGGCAGCAAATTAGGTTAGAGATTCCTGGCGCTTTGAAATTGGCTTCGGATCCGGCCAAGATGGTTTTGGATGCATTGGAGGGGTTCTATTCGGAGAATTCGTCTTCCAAGGGTGAAAAGGATCCGGCAGTGTCGGGGTTTAGGAGGACTTGTATAATGTTGTTGGAGGAGTTGAAGGTGTTGGGACCACAGATTAATGCGAATGAGAGGGAGAGGGCGAAGAATTTGGCTGTGCAATGGAAGGGGAAATTGAGTCGTAATGGGAAGAATCCGCTGGAGGCTTTAGGGGTTTTGCAGCTTCTGGCAACTTTCAATTTGGCAGCTGAGTTTGATGCTGGGGAGGTTCTGGATCTTGTTGTTAATATTGGGCGGTATCGGCAGGCCATGGAGTTGTGTCGAGCTCTTGGGTATTCGGATAGAATTTCAGGTACGTCTCCCGCATATATTATTATGATGCAATGTAGTTGTATGCTTATTACTTCTTGTTCTTTAAAATATAATCACTTATAGCATTTAGGTAATGTATGGTAGGGGGCAAAAGAGCGCTTAAATGCTTAATAGCTTCTACCCTCTTATGTTTGGAATTCAAAAGTAAAATTGGGTATTTTTTTTTCTTGGGTGGAATACAATTCCGTAAAAGTTAAGAGGGGTTCTTATTGTGCCTGTAAAACACTATATCTACCCCCACCTTGGGGAAGCTTTTGCCCTATCTTTGCCATGAATTTTGGTCTTCAAAAGAATCAAAACTCCTTGATGTTTTCCTTAATGCCACGATCTCGCCCTAAAATCAAGTCTAATTCTCTCCCTCTGTAGAATTTGGGGATGATTTCTCTCCTCTTTCCTTTTTCCCTAAAATTGAGTGTGATTTTCTGATTCCTCTCTCTCTCAAAAAATGTGAATATTTTCCCTTACCTTAATCATAACTAATATTGTAAAAATATAGTTGGGTAAAAATCTATTACTTAATGTTAATATCAAACACAAAGAATGGGAAAATGTTACCTAAATATCATTTTTTTATAGAAAAAGAAATCATATTAGATGATATGTAGAATGTACAATAACTTTAAGAATAAAAAATCGTCAGAAGTGGGGGAAAAGAACAATATGTAAGCTAATGGAAAACTCGTTTCCAATCCCTCAACTTCTCTAAGCTATTATTTTTTATTAACTTTGAGCATGAACCCATGGAGAAGTATAAATACAATTTTATCCCATTAAAGATAGGAATTAATGGCATGATTTTTGAAGATTCTAGCGTTTCACTCCTGCCATATGCACCAATGAACATGCACCAATGCATATCTACAAAGACAGCAAGCATGTTTCTGCTGTCTAAAATCTCTAAATTTCATAACAAACAAATCAAAGAGTCTCCTGATACATATCCAATCATTGTCTTACATAAAAAATAGGCAGTTCTAATCCTGCATAGTTGAACAATGGAAAAAATGTGTTCTTTAGTTTCGTAATTGTTATAGTGCATGACACAAATATTCAAGGTCTCTTGTTTTGTAGCAAGTCGTTCATATTGATTTTATTGAACTCCATGGACCAAGCAAAAGCCTTAATCTTTCCTGAAGCCTTTGTCTTCCAAATAAAATTATTTAAAGAAAAAGGAGGATTTTGAGGAAAGCTAATAAGATGTTGAAAAAGAGATTTGTAAGGAAAAGCGCCAAAGCATCAAGGCTCCCAATTCTAGTGTCATGAACATTGTGGGAAGGTTCGTTTCCCCATAATAGGAAAATTAGGAAAGAAACTCTACAATTCCTCTATGATTAAGAGCTCTTGAGATGTAAAAATTTCAAGAGATTGAATGTTCCTCCCAATTATAAGAGTCTTTGATACGAGTCGAATGAATTCTAGATGAACTATAAAGTTGAGGGAAACTAATGGACAAGGGAGGGTCCCAAATCCAAGGATCCTGCCAATATGAACTATAAAGTATGATATAACTGCAATATAAATTTCCAAGGACTATAATGAGAAACTCTCCTAGCATTCACATCCTCATCCATTTCGTGAGAGACCATATTTACTCGTGGTAGCATTTTGCTATAAGGGATTAGGCTCTAAGGGGAATTTTCAAGTCACTTGCTTACCAGGAAATGTTCTTGGTTACCACGGTATCGAAACACAAACCAGCCTTAGACTTAAGTTTTGAACCTTGATCCTAATTCACCAAATATTCCCTTTTAGCCAACCCACTTCCTGACCAAAGGAAATCCTTCTCAATCTTGTCTACTTCCCCAATGGTTATCTCAAAAAAGGAAAGAAAATAGAGGGTGGTGTTAGAAGCACATGCAAGGACAAGTATGTATGCCCACCTAAACTAATAAAAGTTTCATTCCACCTGTTTAACCTCCAACTCAATGTTTAAATGGGTATGGTGTACTTGGGTGATGGAGAATTTAAGGAAGAAACTAATTTGGTATTAGGGTTGTTATATGCTCTTAAATGACTTGACATTTTAAAGGAGCCAAACTGTTGATCTTTGCAATTGTGCATATACTTGTATAAAGGGGAAAGCTGTAGTGTGCAATTAATCTATGTGTGGAATTATAACCATTTTCACGCTAGGCTGATATTTTCTTTTTGCACCAAATTATCAAGAGACATCATTTTCAGCCTTTAGCCCATTAAATGATTTTCAATTTACTAAAATATAGCTTGATATCAAAAAAAAAAAAAAAAACAAAGATACAGCTATTGTTTAAGCTAACACTAGACCATCCCCCATTAGTTTTTCATTCCTTTTTGCTACCTCAACTAGAACCCTGGAAGAGTATGTGTAAGGTGATGTTATTGGCACCACCAAAAGAGAACAGGGCCCCTCTCAAGTTTCAAATTAAACTCTTATCAATGTTGGAGGCTGTAGGATTCATATTGGCTATCATCCCAAAGTAGCACCAAGACAGGAGAGAGGTCAACTTTTGCTTTTTCACATCTAGCAAGGGAAGCAAACTTATTAATGTTAACAAATTCATTGTTGACATGTAAGCCAGTATTGTTAGGCATGTTAGCTCCTTATACAAGATATCTTCTCAAATACCGCAAGAATTTTGAATGCTTTGCGAAATGAGATATACTTTTGGATGGGAAGAAAATGTTGGAATTGACAAATAGATGTGAAAGTAAGATGTTATCTCAACCTCCATCTTCACCATATGCTTTTTTTCCCCCCTTCTCCTTTGAGTATATCCCCTTTGCTAATGGCTGCCAACTTGTTGCAAAACCTTTTAATATTCTCTATTCAAACACCTTTTTCTTATGTTGCCACTTGTTTAAACATGTGTGGAAGTGGAGGTGTGGATTTTCTGCATGAAATCTTCCTCTGCAAAACTAAGTTGCTAACAATTTTGGCTTGGCAAGGTCAGTGTGTGGATCAGGGAAAGAATACCTCAGCAATGCTGGGGCAGATATGATTTTTCCCTAGCAGGGGTTGATATAATTCTGCTGGGAGTGACAAAGTGTGGTGTCCACCTGGTCATGTAGACAGCCTTATGTGCTGATGGCCTATAGATGACAATTCTCTTACTGCTATTTCTAAGCAAATTGAAAACTTTATTTTAGCTACCTCTACCTTCATGAATCTTTTGATCTCGTGGCTTATATATGTCTATGTACATATATGAAATCTTTATATTCTTTCTTCTTATCCTAAAGCATTGATTCTGTTGTCTTGGGTTATGGAAATATGAAACTTTCTTCAGTTTGTCCTGCCCTTTGAAATAACAAAAACTTAAAGACTCTGATCCCTTTTGGACAAAGTCTATATCTGAGGGCATATAAGATTAAATTTGGCTTAAGAATACAATGATGCTGAAGAAAAGGAATATATGCTTGACTGTACTAGTTTATTATTAAATCATACTTGACTTGAGACTTTTTTTTTTTTTTTTTTTTTTTTTTTTTTTTTTTTAATATTAGTATTGTTTAAGGTTGCACTGCCAAAATGCTAACTGTATTTCTTCTCAAGCTAATTGTCTTGTAGTTTGGTCTTGTTCATGTCTGGTAGCATTAAGTTTCAATGGCTTGGGTTTCCGTTAGGTTTATGCGCCTTAGAGTGCAATCTGACATGTACTTCTCTGTTTCCAGCGGTTGTGATCCTTTGAACAAGCTAAATTCTTACCAATGGATTTCCTGAGCAGGGCCCTTTGTATAGTTTTTTGTTGAGGTGCACAGTATCTGTTATTTTCTGTTCATGATATAAAATAATTAACTTAAAAATTTTCTTGGATATTGCGCTCCTTATTAAATTGCTTTTGCAAGATATTCAATTTTACAAATTTATTTTTGAAAAAAGGTGTAATTTTGTTGAATAGTAGTGAATCACATACCAACAAATTGAACAGTATATGAGTTGCTTATACATGACAAGCCTTAAACATCCACAAGATGGTGGAAGTTCTTACCATATTTGACTGTAAGTTCTTGCATCCTTTGTATATGTATAGTGGCCACATGGTGCAACCATTTGATCTCATTCTGGTCTTAGTTTTGATTATTCATTGTGAATAGATTTTATTTATTTATTTTTAATTTGCTGCAAATCATATCATCTAAAACTATGAATTTTATTTGATTAACTTGCTAAATGAGAAACATTTTCCATATTGTTGACAGATTCTTTTAAATAATGTAACTTATTAGGGTATCATTAATTGGTCAGTTGATTAGTTATGCTACGATACATTCTTCAACAATTCAGTTATGATTCTTATATGGTCTCCAGATGCTTCTCTGTATCACTCTTTAGTTATAGTTGGCATCTTGAGCTTAACTAGACAAGAGACGACATCCATCCATGTTTGAGACCTTTTTGGCTTCATATACACTTATTTGGAAATTGTTGTAAAATGCATGTGCCATGCTCTTTACTAGGGTATTATTTCATTCCTCATTAGTCCTACCTTCAATATCCAAGAGTACTGATCTCCATGGATGCAAAGACTCATATTGAGACACAAATGTAGACTCTTTTTGAGATTTTGGTGTTTAACATGTTTGACAACCTGCATCATTTTGAACTTATATATTATGCCTAAATAGAGTGATGGGTAAGATATATTGGAGCGGAGCAAGTCTTCTGTTCATCAACAACAAGAATAGAGCATGCATGCTATGAAGACCTGTCATTGTATTGGAAATCGATATATAGATCAAAATTGTTGTGTAATGCTGTACCTACAAATCAAAGTCAATACAAGCTTTACAAGCTCCTATGTGGCGTAGTTTTATTGGTTGACATAAAGCAGTTGATATTTTATGGTACAAAATTTCAACCAGTAAAACTCTGCTACATATATTGGTTTGTAGGAGTGGCATTCCTCAATTGTTATTGTTCAATGATGGACAAAAGTTGGTCCCTTCTCAACTTTTTCGCTGAATTTCAAATGATTTTTCCTATTGACACATTGAAAATTTCAAGTTCTTGGTAGAAAAAATGTGATTGAAGAGCAAACAAAAGTCTTTGATTTAGGTATTTGGAGCACAGTATTTAATTGAGTTTAGATTTCTTACGTAAGAGGTGATTTGGTGGGTAATGATGGCAGGATAATTCTGTGAATCGTTTGAGGCAATTATTGTTTTATTTGATTTTACACAGATCTGGGAAGTATTGGATATGCTTATAACTCTGCCCAACTTATACCTTTTTCTAGGTGAACTTTGGACGAGACACCTTCTCATCCTACTTCCATGTAGAAATAGCTAAAGTTGGCTGCACTCGTGTCAGTGCAGACCTTCACCTAAATTTAGTGCTTGTAATGTTCAAAATATCTAAAAGCTTGTTTCAGTCCACTAGTTCAGCTCTTGTGCCAAAATCACCTGTAATTCACATGTTTATGCAACCAAATGTGTATCATTTGGTTGCCTCCATCTTCTTTGGGGGGCTGATTCTGATGGTAGCTGCACTACTTGTGGCAGATCTTGTACAAAAACTCATTAACAATGGGAAGCAACTTGTAGCTGTCAAATTTGTTTATGAATTTGGCCTGGCTGAAAAGTTCCAGGTAGTGACCCTTTTGAAAGAATATGTGAAGGAAGCTAAGAAGCTTGCTCAGAAAATTCGCAAAGAGAAAAAGAGTTCTCTTCAGGCACTGGTAATATTGCAATTTCTTTTTGACTCTTAGAATACCCTTGTGAGTTCAAGGTCAAGCAGTTATCTGCTCGCATATTTATGAACTCTTCTTACACAGAATGAGGCCACAGCTAAAGAAGTCAGTGCCCTGAAATCGGTAATTAAGCACATCGAGGATTACAACCTTGAGTCAGAATACCCTAAGGGAAACCTTGAAAAGCGTGTTGAGCAGCTAGAGAAGCAGAAAGCAGAAAGAAAACGCTCTGCACCTACTGCATCTAAGCCTCAGCAATCACAGCGTATTGAGCAGCTAGAGAAGCAGAAAGCAGAAAGAAAACGCCCTGCATCTGCCCCTGCATCTAAGCCTCAGTATTCACAACAGAAGCAGCCTAAGACCTGGCAGATGAGTGGAAACAAGCGTCCTCGAGTTGCTGATCATTCTCCGGTGTCTGTGGCACCAGTAGCTGCAGTTCCAACAATAGCTGCTGGTGTCAGTGCCACTGTTCCTCCATATCAATCATCTCACACTGTTCCTCCATATCAATCATCTCTCATATCTTCTGCAGGTTTATGGCCAGAGCGATCTGCTCAATACTTGAGCTCATCGGCTGGGCATTATGGTTTGGCAGGAACTTCTTCTGCCATTGGATATTTTGGCTCATCTGCTGGGCTCTATAGTTTGGGAGGAACCCCCCAAGATTTTCCTGGGAACCCCAGTCCTGCCAGGTCACGTCTATATTCTTCGGAGGCACTCACGGCATCCGGTTATTATGACAGGCCAGCCAATTATGGTGGATATAACTACACAATCCAACACAATCCTTCTTACTACCCTGATTAGATCTTAATGATCTGTCATTTGTGGTAGTATGATTGGATCACACTATCTGGCCTTTGCCAACTTCGTGGCATGGTTTAGGCTTGGGACATTATGATCATCATGATCATAGTGTAGGAGCTAGAACTAGATGTTTATCTGCTGCTGTCTCTTTTTTTTTTTTTTTTTTTTTCTCTTTCTTTTCTTCCCCCCCCCCAAAAAAAACAACATTTATGGACTATTGGTTTGAAATGAATATTTTATCAATCGAGTATGCCGCGGTTTTATTTCATTTTTTCTTTCTTCTTTTGCTGTGTTTATACAGAAAAACCACATGGGAGCAGAACTTTTGTTTTTCCTATGGCATTAGGTGCAAGTTCCTTGGCAATTGTGTCACATGACTCATTTGATAACCGAAATCCTAGATCTTACTATATGCTGTCCCTAAGAAGGGGATCTTCACCTTATTAACAGGTACAGGATCACTTTTCTTGGCTTGGTGTCCTTAAATTGTTGTGAAGGATCATTTTGGGCATTAAGTGGTACAACAACAAATTGAGATTTAATCTCAAATCTTGGTGTTGACCGTGTTGACTATCTCAGATTAATATAGGAAAAAGGAAAGGGGGAAAAAACTATCTATAGAAAATTAATGATGATGATGATGATGGTATATTAATTCAACTAATTTGGATTCTTCTATATCACTTATTTCTTTTTAAAATCATTTCTTATGTTAAATTCTTGATACTCATATCTTTAAAGAAAACTTATATTCATGTTTTTAACAATCTATCATAACATTTCACTAAATCTACTACATTTAAAGTTTCGCTTCTAACTCGTGCATTTTTTTGTGTTTGTTGCGCATGTCCAAAGCTCATTAGGTGAAATTCTCTTATTTTATTCAGAATTGAACTCACTCTTAATTTAGTACATATCTATTTATTTCTAATCTTATTTTTTTTAGTTTTACTACAAATCTATCTGAATATACTCATTTCAGTTATGACCAAATTATGTTTTTATTATTATTTAATGGTCCAATACTCAATACGATATAATAATGTAGGTTTTGTTGTGATTCTATAAAACTTGCTTTTCAATTGCAATGGTATCGTGCGATTGAAAAGAACTCTATATGTATTTCTCCACTTGTTTGAATTTTATGACTAACTTCCTCATTTATATTATTATCGTTTTAAATGATGGATCCAAGGTGTAAAAACATTCACTCTTTAGTATATCATGTTTCTTTAATTTAATCGTTTCTCCATTATCTTGATAACTAACCATTATTTTGATAACTGCTACCAAATGTACACATTATATATTCAGTTTTTGACTGATTCAATCAAAATCTTCAAAATCTAATCTCTCCATAACTATAGTTTAGCGATAATACTCTCCCTAGTTTTATCGATCTGCACTATACCATTGATAAAAAGCATACACCATCATTTCATTATGAATATTTTTCATTATTTCATCTATCACTATTACAAAAAAGAAGGGGTTTAATACTGAATTTTGGTAAAATCTAATGTTAATTGGGAAGTTATAATTTAAATTCTCACAAGTTCTTAAATTGTTAACAATTCTTTCATATATATCTTTGATGAAATTAATGTATATCATTTTGAATACTTATCATTATTACAAAAAGGAGGGGGTTTAATGTTGAATTTTGGTGAAATTCAATATTAATTAGGAAGTTATAACTTAAATCTTCGTAAATTCTTAAATTAATAATAACTCCCCAATACATATCTTTGATGTGATCAATATATGTCAAGGAGATTATCTTCATCAACACCTAACATAGTATGTCTTTGAAACTCTATCATACGTTTTTTCTAAATCAATAAATACCATATGTAAGTTTATTTTCTACGCTTTAAACGTCTCCATCAAATATTTAAGTAAATGTATGATTTTGGTTGTGGATCATTGTAGTATGAACCCATATTGATTTTGGGACGCACTTATTTCAGATTTCAATTTATATTCCATCACTCTCTTCCGCAACTTCATAATATGATTAATAAGTTTAATTTTCCTATAATTGAAATAATTTTATATGTTATCTTTATTCTTATATAGTGGTACACTATACTCTCTCTCCACGCTTGGTTATTTTCTTGATTTGCTAAATTTTATTAAAAGATCCATCAACATTCCTATCCACACTTCATCCAAACACTTTTACACCTTAATAAGGATGCCATGAGGTCCAATGACCTTATTATTCTTCATTTTTTCAAGGCCTCCTGTATTTAATGAGGACAAATCTTGTGTTTAAAATTCCTATTGATCTCCTATGCAGGTATCGTAATATCTATGATATTTCTTATTCTTTTAATATTAAAGAAGTTATCAAAATAGCCCCTGCAACGTTTTCTTAGATCCCCATTCCTTACAATCACATTATTGGTTTCACTTTACCATTTAAATCTTTTTTCTTATTATCTCTTAGTTTAGCAATTCTGTAAAACTCTTTTTTTCCGTCTTTAATTCTTAGTTTCTTATATAATTCGTTATATATCTTGCTCATTGATTCGTGAATAATTTTCTTTATCTTTTTTTTGCAATCATGTATCTCTCAAACGCATCGCTATCTATTTTACTTTTAAGGTTCCTAGAGCACTCTGTATTGCTTTGTATAGTAGAATTTTCTCATTTTACTATCAAGATTCCTTGCCTATTGGCACCCAACCTCTGGATATGCCAAAGTTTTCATAAATGGCTTCAAATCTATCATTATTCTTACCTACATATTCATTTATATGTTCTCTAATAAATAACTCCTTTTCATTATGTGCGACTTGTATAAATTCATTTAAATCTTCCCAGAACTGTTATTTAATTGTTGTATCTATACCTAGTTGAGGTGTATAAACACTCACTATATTAATTATGTATTTTTCACTAATTAGCTTGAGAGATAAGATTTTTTCTCCTTTTGTTCTTATCTCCACTACATTCTCTCGTAAGTTCTTATGGACAGTTATTGCTACCTTGTTCTTAGTGTTATTCTTACCAGTATTCCAAAGCTTATGATAACAAGACTCTATTGCTCTAACTTTCTCCCCTACCTACTTAGTTTCTTGAAAACATATAATTTTAATTTTGCTTCTAGTCATTATTTTTTTTATTTCTCCTAACTCATTGGTTAGGGATTTTATGTTTCAAGTGATTAGACGAATTCTATCATTGTGAACTAATTTCTTTATCCGCATTCGTCCATATAAATGCGGGCACTTTTGCCTACTTGTCACCACATCCAAGCAGCGATGTGAGGCGACACTCTAGCAGCCCTTGCCAACTTTTCCCTACACTTGAGATCCGATACAGCGTGTCGTTGAGAAAGGAGTGCTTTGATGAATTTCCTATTTTGGTCTCTCATAGTGTTGAAAAAATTTTTACGTTGATTGTCAATCTACCGCAATTCTCCTCCTTTATTCGTGTTTGGGATCGGTTATATTAAAAGGATGCTTATATTTTGAGATCAAATACCGGCGAAGTTGTATTAAGTGCTATAGATGGGAGATAAAATGGAATTTCATGTTGATTCCATATTGTGTACCTTACCTATCTTTTATATCCTTGAATTTATCTTGATATCTCGTTTGAATTTCTGAGACTTTTAGCGGTTTTTAAACTGGATATGTTTCATGTAATTCGTTGCTGGAGCTATTTCCCAACATCTGATGCAAAACTTATCTTGAAGCACCCACAACTTTTGCTGTCACTTTTGTTGCAGTTATCTTTGAATAGCTGGGATTTCTAATTATGTTACCCATTATTTTCATGGATATAATCCCAAGTAATTGTCCTTAACCGGATTGAAGTTAAGGACCAGCTGTGTATATGTAATATGTGGACACATTTTCTTTTTCATTTTTGGCTGCTAAAGGAGATATGGGGTGGGGGTTTCAATTTGAACTTTGACTCAGAAAAGTTCAACTCTCACCCTATATGACTGATTGAGCTATTCCTCATGGTGTAGTTCAAGATAGGCCAAGTTTAATTGTTCAATCTGTATCCCTATCATAGGTTATAACAACACCATTCTTAGTATCACAGTTGGCTTGCCAGTTAATGATGCCATTGCCATGCTCCGTATTGAGATTTTATGCTCAGGCAGGGTCTGGCTTATGCCTAATGTGCTTATGGGGTAGTTAGGAAATTTTCGTAGTACATTGTGCAGTCCTTCATAATAAACTATCTGGACTCTGAAATTTGCTTTAGGTACGATTAATGAATGATTGATGGGGAAGACGACATGGTTGCCATCTGACCACGATGTCTCCTTGCATGTGCATACCACTATATTAGGTGATACTGTAATTAGGAGAACTAACTCTGAGCTTTCTTTTCTTCTTGTAATTTGAAGGTTCTCATTAAGATTTTGCCACATATGATGTCTTTCTTTTCCGAGTATACTTAGGTTCAGACAAGGTTAGATTGTAGATCCACCTGTAATCTAGGGGAAACCTGTTCTGAGTTCTCTGTAACCCATTCTGAGCTTGGCCATTTTCTTTTTTTCTTTTTTTTTTTTTTGGGGGGGATATTCTCTTGCTTACTTGTGTTTTCAAGAACTACTATTCTGGATGCGCAGATATCCCATCTATGTAATTGCAGTTAATTTTCCTTATCAATGCTATACCCTGATAATGATGTAACCTTCCTGTACTACTTTATTATTACTTGGTGGACAACTGGATGGCAGTCTGTTAAATTTTGATTATTTATGTTTTTGGGTGAGAAATGTTTGAAGTTATGAACCCAGAAAACCATATAATGTTCTAGACTTCCATCTTAGGTGGTTGTCTACCAAATTCAAAATTTGATTGGCTTTTATTCATCGCTCTCCTCAAAATTTTGCCAGAGCAAATTTTTAATTTTGAATCCTTTGATGCTGTGATTCTGTGGCATCATCTTCAGATACAACTTTAGGTTTTCCTTCATCCTACTTTGCTTCAGTGGGGCATGCAGCAATGACTGCTGAGCATTTTCTTTTGCCATAGACTGTTTTATGCTTTTTTTAAGGGATCAATCTTTTGTTATACTTTTTAATCTGATGAATTCCGGAGGTGTTGTGGTTTTATGCATTGTTGATTGTTGGGTCAACTCTCTACTCTTTCTCGATGATCTGATCTCGTTTGCAAACTGATTTGCCATCTTTCAACTTCTTGTAAACTAATTTGGTCATGTCATTTCCGTTCTTTGGGAGTAGATAAATTTCAGTCTTTACGTGTGTTCCTTCTTTAGCTTTTCTTTCAAAGCCAGATGCATCTTTCCACTTTAACTCCAATCTGGAGTGCCTCTTAGATGGTCGTTTTGGGGATCTAAGTCGTTTTGGGGATCTAAGATGGAATCAACATGAAATGTCCTTTTGGTGTCTCATTTCTTACCCATTTTCTTACGGATGTTCATCTTTTTGATTATCTGAGATTGGAAGGCGGATCGTCTATCCAATATCTCGTTTTTTATTTTTCTTTTCCACGGAACAAGACTGCAAATTGTCTTAGAAGAACCTTTTGGCTTGGGTCATGAACTACCCAGATTTCATATATGTCTCGCATTTTTGTTGTGAGAGCTGCATGTCATGTTTAGATGGGGTGATTGATTGATTTCCATGGGACAGAATTTTTCTGCTGGGATTCACAGGTTCAAATACTTGGGCTCTCTTTTAATTAGGTCTTGGTCAGGTGACTTGTGAATGAGTGACTAGAAAAAACCTGAAAGGCTTTCATTCTTTTTCTATCTGATTACAAGAATGAAGGTAAATAGTCTATGAAGTCCTCATTCTTGTGGGTCTGTCTTTATGGGATCCAGACTCACTTCTTTTTTCATGTTATTTATTTTTGTGCTTTTGCAGAGAGTAGAGTGAAGAATTTTATGATTGAAATACCTAAATATAACAAGGGGGCCTTTTGGTCCCTGTCATTTAATGACCAAATAAGTCATATGTTAGTTTGGTTATTTTGATAATGAACGTTTTGGGTTGATGTAACATTATTCTCTTGTGAATGCATGTACTTGGAACTTCTCTTGCCTATTCTTTGAGGATAAGGGTATGCTTTGAGGATAAGGGAATGATTGATTATTCTGTTTGGGTGCAAGGAGAGGATGGAGAAAGGAAAATGATTTTTCTTCCTTTATACTTTTCCCCTCCTTGAAATACAGAAGAGATGTCATTTTTCAGACGTTATAAGGTAATGCTATATATATATATATATATATATTATTGTCATTTTGTTTATGAAACTAATACAAAATGTGTGCAAATTCTTTTTATTTTCCTTCCCACTTGTATTGTAAAACAAAAACAATCCCATATCCTTGAAAAAAATCCTTGGTCCAGTCAAGGAATGAATTCAATCTTGTTCCACATACAGAAAAAGGTGAAATCTTTGTAAACACAATGATTTGAGCCTTAGATTGAGATGAAGATGAGGATGTAACGGAGAGAGAGAGAGAGAGATGAAATAAGCCTTTTTTTTCTATATATAAATTATTTGTATTTGATAATTATATTAGGTTTGATTAAATTCATTTCAAATTGGGTTAGATCTATAAAAAATAAAATTCTTTTGATATATCGTATAAAAGATTCAAATTTAAAATATTATTTAAAAAGTATCAACGTCGAATACATTGAAAAAATGCCTCAGGCAATATATTGTAGTGGGAATCCAAAGCAACGCCTATGCCGATCCTTTGATTTTAATACAATTTATTTATTTTATATCGATATTTGAATCTTGTATTACAAGATTGAGAGAGAATAGTTGTATTTATTAGACTGTCTTTTTAGAAATCGATTTTAATACAATTTATATTTTAAAATAAATAATGATGATTCTATTTATTATTTTTATTTTGAGATTCATACACAAATCTAATAAATTTGCATTTCATATGGCAAACCAACGCTCCAAAATTTAACATTCCTCTGGTTTAACTAACATTCTTCTGGTTTAATTATCGAAGAATTATTATATTGTTAATAATAATAATAATAGATATTTTTTTTGCCTTAGGATGGTTTAAATGTGAATTTTTTATTTTATTAAAAAATTATGGGTAAAATTAGATGAATGATTAAAGAATAGAGAATAAATTAATATAATCTTTTATTTAAAACAATAAAAGTTAAGAAATGAAGGGTCATATCGCCCTTTTACTCCTTTTGTTCTCGTATGGATAATAATAATATTAATCCATTTATATTTTTACTGTAGTAACAAACGACGTAAAAATAAGTGAAAATGACGTCACAAGCAAGCCAAATCAAGTCAACTGCTTTTCTCTCTCTGACAAAGCTACATTCACACTTTACCCCCTTTTCTCACTCGCTCTCTCTCTCTCTCTCTCTCTGTAGCTAATATCATAGAAAGCTCCTCTCTCTCTCTCTCTCTCTGCGCTTCGTCAATGGCTACCACTGCAAACTCCGAGCAACAGCCAGAAGCCCTCGAGCTCCGATTTGGAAGCTCAAACACTGAATCTTCACTCTCAAACGAAGATCCAAAGGCGAAAGATTTCTCCGGATCTAATGGTGCCAGATACAAGCTCATGTCTCCCGCGAAGCTTCCGATCTCTCGCTCTCTCTCTTCTACTCTCACGATTCCTCCCGGTCTCAGCCCCACTTCCTTTCTCGAATCTCCTGTTCTTCTCTCCGACATCAAGGTCACCACTTTACTTACTCTCTCGCTTTCTCCCTCTCGGATTTGAAGTTTTTATATTTGTATTTAAAAAAAAAAAGGAAAAATTGTTGATTTTTCTGTAATTGCTTGCATAAGATGCGCGAATTCGATTTGGATTGGAGTTTTATTGTTGTGTTCGAATTGAAATTTGTGTTGTGGATCTTTTTCATTTTTTGTTGTTTAGAGTTTGAGAGCTTAAGTGTTTCTTAGTTGCTTTAATATGCAAAAGATGAAAAGAATCTTGTGCTTTTTCCTTTGGGTTTGGCTTATCTGTTTGTCTTGTCTCTTGTTTGAGTTGTGAGATTGGATTTGGAAATGTATGTTTGTTAGCTCTTTTAGTGGATAACTCTCTCAAACATCAGACCTGGAAGATTAGGTATTTATGTCAAATATTAGTACTTTCTATCTATGTCCTTTTTCTCTATGGTAATTAACATTTAATGAACATGATATGGAGAATTAAGTTTTGCTTTTGGAATTCTTTTCATGTGTGATGTGTTCCGAAGTTGCTGCTATTGCGATTTTTATCTTGGATGCTATGTCTGTGTGAATTCAAAGGATTTACCTTGAAAAATTAATGATTATGGTATTTAAGGACTGGTCTGCTCAGAGGAAATTTAGTAAAGGGTTGACTGAAGTCGTTTTGTTGGTAGTAAAGAGAATTTGTTTAGGCACCAACGAGGTGGTAGCCTAGTGGAACTTGGATAAGATTCCGCATTGATGATATCAGAATTATGACCTTACTTGCATTGCGGTAGTAGAGTGTGAACTTGGCACCGCGTGGATGGGCCTTGGACCTCACCGGTGGGCCGCAGAACTGGCCCGACCTTAGTGTAGTAGTTGTGGCTCAAATTGAACACTCTTTTGTATCTGAGAATTCCTATGTTTACACCCAAGGAGATTCCTACTCAAATTGCCCCTTCTCGCACTTTTGACTAGCAAAAGTGAAGAACACCAGATATTTTTTTTGCCATGGAGCCAGTATAGGTGGAATGCCCTACTTGCTACTCTTTGTGAATTCTTTGGAATCATCTTTATTTCTCCTCCATTTTCCGACAATGTTGAAGAATGTAACCTGTGTTATTTTTACATTTCCTATACTGGACATATTTTTTTGAGATTTATTGGAAATTTGAAAGCATATCTTATTTTCCATTAGATGCTTTTCCATAATGTTAAAGTGGGTGTTTTTCCGACTGTAGCTTTTATAAACTCTCATTTGGTTTGCAGGCGGAGCCTTCTCCGACTACAGGTTCCTTTTTCAATGCACATTTGATGCGTGATTCTGTTGGTCCTGCCAAATTGTCAATAACTACAAATTCCTCAAACAACAATGACTTTGATGAAAAAGAGTCTGCCCCCTTTGAGTTCAAACCTATTGCTAGTACAAACAGTGCCCCAGTTCCATCCTCTATGGTGTCCTTGGTAATTTTTTGAATGAACCCTCATCTAAATTAAAGTTGGTGATTGAAATGTTAATGATCAGTTCTGATTTGATAATCTAACAACTTTGTCTCTTTTTAAGGTTTCTACAGATTTGTACAATAGGCAAAATGAACAGTTTGCTCAAATTTATAGCCAGGGTGGTCTTCAATCATTTGATTCATCATCCACAATCAAAAGTGAGATACCAGTTGCAAAAGACTTAAGTCAATCGACTCCTCATCAATTGGTTAGTTCAGGGGCTACTGCCACAGTGGAAGTTGAGTCCAGTGCACTAGTTCATGCAGGGGATTCCAATGCTGGTGTTCAACAGTTAAAATCCGACAAGGAACTTGAGTCTTCCAGCATACATGAGAGAACTTCTGAAGATGGATATAATTGGCGCAAATATGGGCAGAAACATGTTAAAGGGTGTGAATTCCCTCGCAGCTATTACAAATGTACATATCCTAATTGTGAAGTAAAAAAGCTGTTTGAACGCTCACCTGATGGACAGATTACAGAAATTATCTATAAGGGTACTCATGACCATCCCAAACCTCAACCTACACGGCGATTTGCTGCTGGTTCTATGATCTCCATCCAAGAAGGATCTGATAAGGTGTTACCTTCAATTGGTCATGAAGGTATAAGAATTTTCTCTCAGTTTATGATTTTGTTTTCCATCATTGCATTTTATGCATGAACTAAAATGGTAGTCTTTTTGCTTTGAAGATAAGTCATCTGCCATTCTTGACAATGGGGCCAATGAGTTCTCTCCTGTTGCAGCAAATAATGATGATGCAGAAGGAGCTATTTTTCTGGGTGATGCTATTCCAGAAGAGGGTGATGACTGTGATCAATTTGCAAAGCAGAGGTATATTGACTAAATAAAATTTTCTTCAAAGGTGCTATCTTGTAACCTCTAACTGATGAAAAATCCAATCAGAAGGATAGACTCTGGCGAAGTTGACATCACCCATGTTATCAAACCTGTTCGGGAGCCTCGAGTAGTTGTGCAAACGCTGAGTGAGGTTGATATACTGGATGATGGGTATCGTTGGCGCAAGTATGGGCAGAAAGTTGTTAGAGGCAATCCTAATCCAAGGTACCTTTTCAATTCAATGTCAAATAACCAAATTGACTCCTAGTTATGGATGTTTCTGATGGGTTGTTCTGTTGGTAAATATCGCATTCATTTATTCTCTTAACGCAATTTATGCCTCGTTTATTACTGCACTTATAATGCACACGTGTCATGTAACTATCAGCCACTTGAGCCTACCATAGCAGGTGCTGTTACCATTGCTTAAATGCAATGATTATTTTAATCTTAGTTGAACTTTTGAGGAAATAGTATATGTGCAAAATAGGATATAATGGATCTTCCTGATAAGGATGTTAAATCGATAAAGTGATCATACAGGAGTTGAAAAAATTTAATCTGTGCATTTGATGAAACTAATCTGCTTGTGTCATGGATGAAATGGTGATTGAAGACTTGTTTTCTGAGAGCTGAAGGACAATTAAATCTATATATAAACTGAAAGGACATGGATTGAATTTGGGGAAGGGCATGATTCATGCTACCTTTCTGTTAACTGGTTTAAGAGGTGGCTAGACCGTTTAAAAGGATTCACTTGGCTTTATTTGGTATCATGAAGGAAACATCGGGTTAGAATCTACATTACTTTTTACTTCTTTCAGTGTTCTGTTTTTATTCTTATTTTATTCTTGTTATGGTTCTATAATTGCAGGCCAATATGTTACTTTTGCTGTTTCCCTTTTTAGGTGTGATTAGTGTGGCAAAGAATGTGCCTTAGCATCCAAACTTTATAAATCCACTTACTTGAATTTAAAGTCGTTAGCTCTTTCCTTTATGGAGAATGTGATATATATATTACTGGTGATTATTTATTTTCATGTGACACTGATGCATGCATCTAGATACCACTCATCTGTATTACTTTCCTTACCTGCATATGCAGACACAGAGTCTCATTTCTGGGAAATTCAACATCTCATATATCTAGAAACATAGTGTCTTCTATGTGCTTTATGTATTTATCCTATTTTAAATTTAGACCTACCGAATGGAGGATTATCCAAGTTTTCTGTAATATAGTATGAATAATATGTTTGTTAACTGCACATGATTGTTTGCCTTAATTGACTTTTTACCTTTCATGTGGTGGAAAACGTTTTATAAATCTAATGATCTAGTGCCCTGGTCTTGTGATAAATTTTGCTATCTTTGTAAATTGGCATGTTGTGCAGGAGTTATTACAAGTGTACAAGTGCTGGATGTCCAGTGAGGAAGCATGTAGAAAGGGCATCCCATGATCCAAAAGCTGTTATAACCACATATGAGGGAAAGCACAACCATGATGTACCCACTGTCCGAACAAGCAGCCACGACACAGCTGGACCCACACCTATGAGTGGTATCTCTGGGGTTCGATCTGAAGAGAGTGATACAATTAGTCTTAATCTCGGTGTTGGTGTTGCCACTGCCGCCGAAAACAAAACTATTGAGCAGCAGCAGCAGCAGCAGCAGCAGCAGCTGATGCTAAATTCCGGACCTTTCCCACGCAACATTTCCAATGCCCATTCCAGCCTTAATGTTATTCAGCCTACTCCAGTTTTCCCATTTTATGGTAACATAAATGTTGGAATGGATCATTATCGATCTAGAGAAAATGGAAGTGAACTTGTAAAATTTGAGCCTCCTGCCTTTGGTCTTTCCTCCAATCCATATCCACAGAGCATGGGAAGAATACCAATGGGTCCATAACTCCGGTGCTACATGACAGAGTGAAGGAACATACATTGCAGTTATTTTTTGCTGCTTGAATGGACAAAACCAGTAGGAAAGTGCCTACAAATTCAGAACCCTGACAAGAATGTTGAGAATTGCCTTTGCCTTCTGTTCTTGCTGGCTGTTTATAACGCGTGGCATAACTTCTGTACAATATATGTGAAACTCATACAGTGATATTTTCTGACCTGGAGTACTCTGTTGTAATCAAAATGGTGCTTTTAATTTAAGTTGCTTACAGGATCTGTTTGATGCCCTATTAGGCATATTACAAATTCTGTATTAACACTTACTATTGGACACAATTTTGGTGGCATATGGCTAAAGCCTTAAATTTTCAGGTTGGGTTGTTGCTGCTGTGACTCTGACAGTGAATTGGTGCTTTGTCCGCTTTTATCTGATGTATTCGTTTCAAGGCATTAACTACTGATTTTTTTTTTTTTTTATTATTCTTTTTTTTTTTGGGTTACGGGTGACTTTGAGAGCTAATTTTGATACGACGGTAGAATTATTTTTTTGATGGCCTTAAGGTCACGGTTTCGGTTTCTTTGTAAAAGTATAAGGAGATAAGGAGAAGGTTGTGTATATATACGTTCATTCTTCTCTTATCCTTACACTAAGTTGGAGGAGCACTTTGTACACGAGTAGGCCTTTTTTTTTTGGGAGAAAAAGGTAGCGTGCCAATTAATGTTTTGATTTCTTCCTAACATCATTACCAGAACCGATGTGTAAATTAAGTTATAATAAATATTCTTAGAGCAAGTTGGGTATAATAACTATGCAAAATGGGTGATAATGTTTGGTATTAGTTATCGTTGTGTACCAAATACTAAATAATTATAATGCCCTAGAAAAATTTTGAAGTATACTTTGGGAAACAATTAACTTTAACCAGAAGAATTTGAAATATTTGCCGGGTTCTTTAGGTATTTAAATTGTGCAATGAATTACTTTTTTTATTGCATGCCATTTGAAGGAGAAGAGTTTTCAAAAAAATAATATAATGACCACAGTCTCCCTTTCTCAATTAAAATTTTTTAAATCTCTTTGTTAAAAAAAAAGAGAGAAAAAGTAGAGCGCAGCCCATGATTGATGTCCCAACAAAATGCATTTACATCTTCAAATTTTGTGGTGCATGTGATTTGAGAAAGCTACTCTATAATGGATGTGATAATTTTGGTCAGTTTTCTGGGGGAGATCAATGGTGTAGATCAATTAACTTTTCTTTGGAAAAATCACCTCAGAATGAAACAAATGCTGATGATTGAACGGGTAGTACAAATGGTAGTGGAACGGATTTTGTGAAGATTTTTATTTTCCTAAGTCTCGTCTGTTTGCAAGACCGAAAGGCCAACTGCCATCTAGATTTCTGGAGCGTTCCGCTTAAGAAATGGGCATCATCATGTATACAGCACTGGCCAAAATGGAGCTCAAATGGAGACAGTTCTTTTTTTTGGGGGGGGGGGGGGTGGGGGAGAGGCAATAAATATAACTGTGTAGACAATTTCTTGGTTTGCAAATTTCTATTTTGCAGAATGTAGAGATTCCCAAAGAAACAACATTTTTTTGGGGGGGGGAGAGAGAGAGAGAGAGAGAGAGATGAATGCAATGTGGGTATCAATGAAGGAGAATGTAAGCCGCCGAAGTAACCAGACAGATGTGTTCATAGGCCAAAAGGGGTCACAGACAGAAGCTATTTTTCATAAGGGAGAAACAGCACAAAGTGAAAATGGGACCCGCTCAACAGAGACATTAAGGTGTCAAACTAGTCTTCTGAAAGCAAGAATGCTGAAGGAGAGGAAACTTCTGGAGTGCCAAATCCCATGTCTGAAGTAGTTTTCACACAAAACTACATTCGCTATCAATATCACATTACATTCTCCAACCTTAGCACTAGTATTTTTTCTCAACACAGCACAATAAAAACTAGAAAAAGCACTCTGTTATAGTTGTGCTCGTTGGTGCAATATCGCAGTTGCTATATGTTTGTGATTTCATTCTCATTTTGAATTAATCCCATGAAGAAGCAGAAGTCTTTCATTATACCGACCAGGACAAGCAAGCAGAGAGTAAAATGGTAAGATTGATTTCCTTTAAAATAAATATATCAAAATGCTTTTTATTTTGCAATCAATTATAATAACAAAAATAAACTTCTGGGTCCAAAACTTGTAGTTTAATTGTAAAATCCCCCACTGAATTAGATTTTGATTGGTAAGGTATACACAACATGGTATATTTTGGGGTTCTATGTTTTTTCCCTTTCCGTATTTTGTAGTATTCGGTTGTCTTTTCTTCATCTAAACTGACAACCTTATTCCGAAGTCTTTGTTAATCTAGTATTGGTTAGTACTTGTAAGTTTGTAAAAGAAGGCTCTTTGGTCTTTGAGTCATTGTCCGGAAACTCGAGGTATTGCAAGCAAAATCCGGGGTCTGTAGTTTCCTGCATACAAAGAAGTTTCTTTGGTCTTCGAGTCATTGCCCTGAAACTCAAGGTATTGCATACAAAATCCAAGGTCAGTAGTTTCCTGCACACAACGCTCTGATTTCCTGTACCATTGCCCAAGCAATAGTTGGTCAATTTCCTGACAAGCATGTTGAGGATTGCCTTTGCCTTTCGACGCACATGTTGTTTTAGGAGTCAAAAGACTGCCAGTTTTGATTAGTTTTACTTATATCTAAAGTGGTTGCATGTCTGTGTCCTGTTCTACGCAGAGCTTGACAATGGAGACCCATCAAGAACTATAGTCCAGACAATCTTCCGTGGAGCTTATCAAAATCTTCCATGGAAATGACGCAACAACAGGAAGAATGTCGAACTCAAAATCAGAAACTATAGACACACAAAACCCTAGTGCTGTTCTTCCTTGCTTTGTAATAGTCTTCACCTAATTGCATGTGTGTAATAAATGTAAAAGATTAAGAATATTCAAACCACTTAAATCTGGGGGAGAAACCAATTTTATTGAATCATGTAATGCATAGAAAGAGTTTTGCAACTATTACTGACAAAGCGTTATGGAGAAAAGGGTTCTACCAGGGTCCAGTGACCACTCTTATGTATGTAGTAGTATGCTGCCCCACTTCATTGAGATTTTGCTTGGTGATGGGCTTCACTGCCATGCGCAAGAAGCAATGAGAGCTTTGTTCATCCAACCGAGATAAAGAGCCTCATCTCTCTCTTCCAGAGAATAGCTCATGCAGTAGTTTGCCAGCAGAGTCTTAATTGTACCACTTACTAAGGGACTTAAAGGGTATGGTTTAAATCCAGCCATCGTAAATCGTAACCTCCACTTCCCAAGAAGTTCATGGCGCTCCACTCTCTCAGCCCCTTCACATGCTATAATGTTTACTATATCCCGAGCTAGGCAGTGCTGCTCCACATTGATTCTGTCTTTGTGCTCCCTTGACATAGCCACATCAATTGACTCAAACATTGCAAGATAATAATGTAGAGTCTCAAGAAATCGAAGAAAGAAAGGGGCAGTGTTAGTGTTTGATTCTTGCTCAACAAGGGTCACTACTTTCGGAGACAAGCTCCTCACCATTCTCAGTATCCTGTCTCTAGGATTTTGAGTCGTCACGCTCTCATCTGGCATGTGGTGAAGCATTAAAGCAAAATTCACAGCCAGGGCTTCACCCGGTTGAATACCTAAATGTTCAAACTCAACTTCAGAGGCAGAAACCTCTACAGCACGGAATTTAAATGGAACATTGCACATCTGGGCCAGTTTTGATAGCCTCTTTGCCACGATATCTAGTCCTCCTGCCCGAGCATGAGCAGATGTAGAATCATCAATGCCGGTGATGCAAATGTGTGGGGGTCCACCAGGCCGCGCGGCAAGAGCCTGAATCAGGGAAATCCACTGAGTTCCTTGTGCAATCTGAAAATCAATTATGTGGACTCTATCTTCATCCTTCATTGCCTCAGCAATTGCCCCATTAGCAGACATATATCCGAACTTGAAATATGGGCAGATTTCATAAAGTAGATGCATGTAGGATAGAAGATCGTGACTTGCAGGTTCTTTGCACCTGAGAGATTTGTAAATTGCACTTCCTGATTGTGCAAACCTAGCTACAAACCCTTCCAAGATGTAGGCTCCAAGTCTTTGAATTGGTTCCCCAGATACCGACACCATTGAACGTAACTCAGAGATTAAACACTCAGTAGTCAATATATCATTTTCAGATACCGCTTTTGCACAGGCAATAAGAACCTCTTTGAGGTCTCCATGGGAGATCATCTCCATAATCTCTTTCCACCCATCAGTCTCCAAAGAAACTTGAGTTGGTCCCACAGTGTAGCTTTTCTCATATATGCCAAGGGTATCTGGATCAGGTGCATGCATTAAGCTTTCTAATTCTTGTAGCTTATGGTTGACATCTTCTGATACACAAGACTTTTTAAGTGGACTGCAAGGTGCATTTTCTTGTGAGAGGCATGGATCTGGGTGTGACTGAGAGTCATTTGGTGAGACGGGACTTCCACTGGGTGAGAAACTAACAGTTGATGGAGAGTTGGAAACTAGTTGACAGCCATTTGTTGAGGATGATTCCAGGGTGAGGTATGGTTCTGAAATCTGCCCTGAAGAATGTGTCCTTATGCTGCCATTATCTGAGTTTAAGCAATGGACCGAGCAATAAGTGTCTACATCTTGCACAGGCTTCCTATGGAACTTGTTGATTCCACAAGGAACTGTCTGAGATTCTTGCATCGAAGAATCACCGTCTGATTCAGCAGAACAATTGGCAAGACGGCAATGTTTAGATCTTCCAAGTTACAATGTTGTCGGAGTTCTACTCTTTGAGTTTTTAGGTATGAACATACAGCAATGCAAAAAGTGATCAGCTTTCTAGTTTAGCAATGCGATACTCTGCAGAGAGAATAACAGAACCATCACATTCCAATTTCTGATGATACAAACAAATCTAAACAACAGATACTTTATAGGAATCACTTGACTATCCATGGGATTTATACAAAAAGTTCTTTGGTGTGAGACATAAATTATGCCAGTCAAACAAAACCTGGGATGATCAGTAAGATAAATACCAATGTTATTCACAAAGAAACTTTGGGCAATTTTTTTGGGAAAAGTTTTGACATAATACTAGTAACAATGACTTTGATGGGCCTAAAATTAGTAATCTAGGTCATTTCAGGTTCTTTTAGGGGCCTAATTCTTAGAACTCATAGAGGAGTAGCATCATCGAGCCTTACAAGCTCACCTCACTTGGAGCGTAATGATTTTAGGAAAAGGAAAATCATATCTTTTAGCATCATTTATCATGCTGTAAAGGGAAATCCCTAGCTATTGTCCTTCTGCATCATTAATCTAAAGATGAAAATTTGCAACCGGTTGCACATTGCTTAGGTAATTAACGATGACAATTGAGAATCATGGTAATAAACTAAGTGGTGTATGATATGAACACCAAAGCATTTGACATGGCAAGAAGAATGAGGATGGATATAGCTAAAAATATTCATCAATAGGACATCTCATGCATATAATAATACCCATTTCCTACTCAAGCTAATCTTCTTACTAAAAGTAAAATTACATTACTTTCAAAAGAAAAGGCCGCAAAACAAAGTATTTGAACCTAGAAAAAGTGCACCAAACATGACAGCCACTTATGCTTATGAGGTCATAAATAAGACCAGACCAGAAGATTCCAAAGGGAGAAAGAAACCCATACCCTGCATGTATGCCATATGCAACATGTAAGTCATTTTGGAACTAAACCCAACTCAGATGATAAGCTACCCAATGAAAGATGGAAGCCAGCAGGATGCAAGAAACCAAAGTTCATGTTAACCAACTGATGCTTTTAAGGAGAAAAAAAAAAAAAAAAAAAATTCAACATAACCTTTTCAAAAAAAAAAAAAAAGAAAAAAAACTCTGAAAATGGCATAAGCAAATTCACTGCAATGACAAAAGAGATTCAGGTCTGGATGTTTGTAACACGACCACCCCCACCTAACATCATGTGCCTTCATTAGCAATTTTTAAGAGGCTAGCTAAAGAATACTGTTGCAGTTCATCAAAGAGCTAAAAGCCATTGGGAAAATTTCAAAAAACACACATCATATATCTATTTGAGGAAAAAAAAAAGAAAAAAAAAACAATGCAAAAATGTTAAAGAAATTCCTGGAGGAGGGACTGGGAACCCCAAAAAAGAACCCAGTAATTGGACAGTGATTCTAAGGATTCAGAGAGCCCTTCAACAAATACATGCAGAACAAAAATACATAGATATGGGGAGACGGACTAAATTGCATGAGGAAAAAAAATAGAAAACGAGGTTGAGGACCCAAAGCCAAGGAAAAATTTAAGAACAATAAACACCTGCAGACACGTAAAATTCATCAAGAAAACACAATACTAAAATTTATATCCAGTGAAGATTTCTTTACAGCATCCACAGCAAGAAAATTTTCTTTCACAAGATTTTCACCAACGCCAGTTGCCGCAAGCCTCCGAAGTTATCAGATGAAACATTAAACATCATCTTTAATTTAACCAAAAAAAGAAAAGACAAAAGGAAAACGGAGGAAAACAGGAAATCTTAGGAGTAACGAAAATGAGAGCAAAAACAAAAGTTTTGAAGGAAGACCCACATGAATTTCAACAAGAAATTTGCTAGCCTGTGTTTAGACACACACGTTGGAGAGAGACTTTGTTTTCTGCTTTGCTTCTTCCTATCCTTCCCCACTCCCCTGCACGTTCAAACATAACTTCTCACTCACCAAAAACTGAGGAAGAAGACGAATTTTGCCTTCTGTTTATAGCATATTCTGTCCATTTTACCCTTCTTCATTCCTCACAACCAAAATTCTGCCATAACTCGTCAAATTACTCTAAAACCCCATATTCCCTCGCCCATCAATGCTATTCTATTTAGTAAAATTATATTTTTTTAATAGTTTAATATTGTTTAATAAACTAATAAAGTTAATTGTTGGTAGGTGGGTTGAGAATAATTATTTTTATTTTTCCAAAATTAGCAAGTGAGTGACCAAATAACAGTGTAAATTTAATAAAATAATTTTACTATATATAAGAATGTAAAATAATCATGTTATTGGTGTTGGGGTGGTCTTAGATTTTGAGTCAAAAATTATATTAATTAGGAGGCTATCTTACAATGGTCAAACTTAGTATGACAAGGTAAGCCTTTGCCGACAGCTATGAATGTTTGGCACTGCACAACTCATGAAGGATAATATCTTTTAGTTGC
Source organism: Dillenia turbinata (assembly GCA_037126225.1). Taxonomy (NCBI): domain Eukaryota; kingdom Viridiplantae; phylum Streptophyta; class Magnoliopsida; order Dilleniales; family Dilleniaceae; genus Dillenia; species Dillenia turbinata. Next base: position 5,537,068 of record JBAMMX010000001.1, read on the forward strand.
ATGCATTTTGGATTTTCATTTAAATAAATAAATAAATAAATAAGGAACCTGATCATGGCATATTAATAAATTCATCTCACAAATATGTTGATTAAATTTTATGTATAATTTAAAATTTATTCAAAATTTTAGCTAAAAAAGATAGTACTGACAAAAGAAATGGACCACGAATAACCGTGTTTAAATTTTAAAAATAAATATATATTTTAAAAATTATAATTATAAATGTTTGCTTCTAGAAACTTCATCTCATTACAAGTTTTTGGCATTGTCCGGGTTGAACAAATCTTTTGCAAACAGTATTTTAATTTGATTATGAATATTCAAATAAAGATTTTGATTTTCTAGATTGTGGGATTGAAATTGAGGTGCTAAAATGGAATAATAATAATAATAATAATAATAACAACAACATGTTTTGAATAGATTTTTTTTTTTTTTTTTTTATACATATTGAGACTTGAATCCGAAACTATTACATGGAGGAAGGAAAAGATGTCACTTTTTTTTTTTTTTTTTTTTTTTTTAAATTTTTTAAAAAAAAAATAATAAAAAATAAAAAATTTATATAAATAAATTATTTAATTTTAAAAATTTAAAAATAAAAAAAAAAAAAAAAACAAAAAAAAAAAAAAAAAAAAAAAAAAGAAAAAAAACAAAAAAAAAAAAAAAAAATATTAATAATTTTTCATAATAAAAAAAAATTTCAAAAAATTCCCCCCCATACTAAAAAAAAAAAAAATTAATAATTTTATTTTTTATTTTTTTTTTTTTTTTTTTTTTTTTTTTTTTTTTTAAAAAAAAAAAAAAATATTAATTTTATTTTTAAAAAAAAAAAAAAAAAAAAAAAAAAAAAAAAAAAAAAATTTTTTTTTTTCACTTTTCCCTTTTTTTAAAATTAAAAAAAAATTTTAAAAAAAAAAAATTAAAAATTTTTTTTTTTTTTTTTTTTTTTTTTTAATTTTCCTTTTAAATTTAAAAAAAAAAAAAAAAAAAATTTTTTCTTTTTTTAAATTTTCTTCCGCTTCACCAAAAAGTTGTGAAAAAAATCATAAATTTTATAGGTTGATGTAGAGCCGAATCAGTATGGGAAAATTATAAATATACGTGTGCATACACGTGTGTGAAGTAAAAATATTTTAAAAAATAAAATATAACATATATTTAAAATTATAAAGTTAAAAGACGAGAACAACCAAATAAACACTTACAATTATAATATATATATTTATATATATTGTTTTACATGAAGACAATTGCTACCCTAGCTTCTAGTCCCTCCCACTGCCCATGTGTGTGTGTGTGCGCGCGTATAAATATGATATACATAAGCTCATCTTTTCTGTATTCTTATATTAAGCTAGAGAATATTTTATTTATCTGACGAGCCTTTATATCGTCGAATTTTAATGAGAAGACTATATTTAGGAACTTGAAGGTATGAATTTTCTTTTATAAAACATTTGTATCATTCCTTTTGCTATTAAACATTTTTTTTCCATTTTAATTAATAATATATATAATATCCGCAGAGGGGATTGGGGGTGGAAGGAGGGGCGTTTTGGTAAATTTGGTAAAATTTGGAACAAGACAGGTAAAGGAATGCCGCCAAACGTGGGGGTCGTTGGACCCACGCGGTTTAACAGCATCAGATATTCCCATGGTGACGCACCTACGCTAAAAGTACTGCGCTGCCGTCGCAAACTTTGACCTTCTCCACCACGTGTCCACCTCACATTGTATAGATTGCTTTAAATGCAATATCCCACAATTTAATGAAACAAACATAGAACAAGTGTTGAAACCTGGAGCGAAATTCGAATAAGTGGTGTCAAGAGGTTAATGGTCAATGGATTGATCCGATCGTACCATATCAAAAACTCAAATAACGTTTGTATGAAATAATAAATAAATATAAATTTATATGATATTTACATAACTTTTATACGTAGTGTGATAGAAAAAATTATTGATATATTCATTCTGATCACAGATTCAAGTATGGACAAACACAATTTTTTCATTTTTATTTTATACTTTAAAAAACTCAAGTTGGACCGGGTCGATTCAATCCCGACTCAGCCAGTTCAATCAGGATTTTGATCGGATTTGATCGGTTTTTTCAGAATCCGATTTTGTGGGAAAACCTGAATCGGTTGCTGGTCCGATTCTCGATCAAACCGGTCCGACCGATGGATCCGATCCGAGTTTCAAAACACTGCATACAACGAATGAAGATACGATAAATTTGTTAGCTCCACATTCTTGGCTTATTTTAAATTTTAATAAAATTACAAAATTGACCCCAAATTTAGAGTTAAGTTTGAATAACTACTTTATTTTTTTAATTTTTTTATTGAATTACCTTTTTTCAACTTTTAAAACTTTTAAAAACTTTCTTTCAGCCTTAAAACTTACATTTTTATCATTTCTATTATTTTTATTATATTTTTTAATTTAAAATCATGTGCATCTTGAGTCTCTGAAAGAATAGTTTAGTGATCACATCTCTTCTCTAATCTCATGATTCAAGATTCAAATATCTTGTGTAAAAAAAAAAAAAAACAATCATGTGTATCCCAAGTTACTTTTAAAATTGATGGTAATGTTTGGTGAGGGGACAGGAAAATAAGGGGAAAAAAAAACTCATTTTTGGATATTCAACTCCACTTATAAATGAAGCATGAGGGTCGAGCGTTAGTGTTCCTAATAAATGTTGAAAATTTTGTTTTTTCAATTATAACCAGCCACATTTATTGAAAGAAAGAGAATCAATTTTTTTTTTTCTTAACTTACCAAATTTGTTTATTTGTGTCATTTGAGGGAACATTGGGTATTTTAAATGTTGAAGTTGTGGGGTTCGATTAGGTTTAGATATAGTCAAGTTTGTCCAGAACAGTTTAAATGGTAGAGTCTCTTCATTTTTATCATGTCTTCCTCGATTCGATCCCGTTTAATTATATCTTTTTGTACAAAAAAATAATCAAGTTCTCTTTCCTTTGTGTTTAATTTGTATAATTTTGAAATTTGTCGTGTCTTTTTCTATCAGATGATTGGTGATGAAGAGAATTTACAGTAAGAAGGATGAGATAAACAATTACAATAGGATTCTTTGTCTAAAAATTTTTAAAAAGTTGGAGAAGGTAAAATTTACACCAATGGTTTTCATATGCTCAGTGGATAGAGGCAAGCGCAAGACTTTGAGATTGTTTAGATGTGGGGTGCTTACGTGGTGTATTTGAGGTATAGGACATGTACTTGTAGAAAAGTCGAATTTCATTGGAGTCCCTTGTGCACATGCAATGTTGGCAATGGAGGCATCTTGGAATACTGTGTGGACAAAGTGTTTAGGAAAGTAACATTTATGATTGGTTATGAGTCCTCCAATAGTCGTGTACTTGGAGAATAGTTTTAGTGGAGAATATTTTAGCTGTATAATGCTATCAAACATTCTAGTATGATGCCATAAATAGGAAAATCTTAAAAAAAAAAAAAAAAAAGGAAGGAAGAAAGAAGCAGGGAGAACTCTAATCTAGGAAAAGTGATCAAAAGGGAAACCATCATCAAGTGCAACAACTGGTTGGAGTTTGGCCACAATGCTAAGTCTTGCAGCAACAACAGTGGACCTTAATAACAAATTTTGAAGTTAGTCGTTAGAAATATGGATAAAAGAGAAATAAAATATATATAGTTAAAAAAAATTTATACAAACTTAAAATGATAAGAGAGATGTTTTAATTTATTTAAATTCTTTTATATTACTCATTTCTATCTAAAATCATATTTTTAATTAAACTCATAACTATCATGTTTTTATAAATAATTTGCATCTAAATTTTCAACGATCAACCTCTACGTTTTACTAAATTTCCTATACTTAAATTCTCAATTTTTTTAATTGATACATTTTTGGGTTTTCCTTATACATGTTCAAACTATTTTAGGCGATACTTTCATATTTTATCCATAATTAAGCTCACTCCCAATTTAGCGCGTTTCTCTTCATTTCTAACTCTATCTTTTCTAATTTTACTACACATCCATTTAACTATTCTCATTTTAATTATATTCATTTTATAGTCTTATTGTTGTATAATAGACCAACACTCTGTGTTATATAATAGTGCAGGTCTTATTGTGGTTTTACAAAACTTCTCCTTTAAATGCAATGGTATCATGCAATCGCAAAGGACTCTAGATGTCTTTATTCATTTCATCCAACTTGCTTGAATTTCATGACTCACATCCCTATTTATATTGCCATCGTTTTGAATGATGGATCCAATATATAAAAAACTTTCCCTTTTTGGTAGGACATTTTCTTCTAATTTAATCATTTCTTTATTTTTCTGATAATTGTCATTAAACGTATATTTCATATACTCAGTTTTTGATCAAATTAATCTAAATCATTTGGATTCTAGTTTAACCCTCCATAAATCCAGTTTTGTACCCTCACTCGTTTTATTGACTAACACTATATAATTTACAAAAAGTATATACTATGAGATTTTCTCTTGAATACTTTTTGTTATTTCATCTATTATTATTACAAAAAGAATTGGATTTAATATCGAATTTTGATAAAACCTAATGTTTATTGGAAAATTATCACTTAAACTCTCGTTAGTTCTTACATTTGTAACAGCTTTCTCATTCATATCTTTAATGAGATTAATGTATTTTAGGAAGATCCTATTTTTTATCAACTCTAATCACAATACGTTTCTAGAAATCGTATCTTATGTTTTTTTTAAGTCAATGAATATTATATATAAATCTCTCTTTTTTTTAGTATAAAGAAATATAATTAAGTAGAATCAAATCGGGGAAAAGAAGTTGGAAGGGAGAGATTCTACCACTTGAGCAGTTTTCGATGGACTATATGTAAGTCTCTCTTTTGTATTCTAAATGTTTCTATCAAATATCTTAGTAAATGAATTGATTCGGTGGTATATCGTACTTGTATAAATCTAAAATGATTTTAAGACACACTTATCTTCACTCTAAATCTATGTTATATCGCTTTCTCTCATAACTTCATAATATGAGTAATAAGTTTAATTTCTATGTAATTGAAACAATGTTAAGTCTTGCAAAACCCCTAATTCAGATAGAAAGATTTTCAAGAAAAACTCGTATTTAGAGTAGAGAGAAGCTGCCAGTAAATTGAATATTATTTTTTTTCCATATTTTCTTGTAATTTTTTGGGTTTGAACTTGTTCACTATTTTTCTATTTTTCTGTAATTTCTTTAGTGAAAATAAGTCATCTGAAAATCCAAATCTGCGGCAAGTGAATGTAAGTGATTGAATGATCATTCTTTTCAACATGGCCTAGGTTTTAACATGGAGATTTCTAATTGTAGATTTCTAATGCTATCTTAAATTATTTGACTTGAAGACAATTGTACAGTTTTAATTTGGTTTTCACAAAAAAAAATGATTTTGTGTGTATTATACTAAATTAAATTTAAGTTGATGGTTTAGGGTAATATGAAAACATTGAATGTTTAACAATTAGATCCTTTTTTTTTTAGTTTATTTTTCTTTGATTCTTTTTTTCTTTTTTAATGTTTGAAGTTTGATATTTTAAGAAATTTTACTTATATTTGTATTTGTCTACATAATTTTCTTCTAAATTGAATTTATATGAAAGTATTTTCAACTCATTGTTGTTATTTCTTTACCAATATATCGTCAAATGTTTAAAATAAATGGCTAAAAGAGAATAAGAATGTAGTGTCAAAGTGAAGATGACATAGAAGAAGCAAAATGGTTATTTTGGGATTGAAAAGGTAAAGTAAAACAAGTAAAAAAGATAGATTGAAAATAAATTATATTAGTTGAATAATGGTATTTTGCTTAGTTTAATACGCAAAAAGTTAGAAGTGAATGTTATTAACAATTCTACGAGTGCCAATAACACTCTTCGAAGCATAAATATAAATAGGTAGGATTGGCAAGTGGGAGCTTTTGGAGAGGAGAGAGTGAAATTAAATCTGGAAGATTTGTGGAGTTTAGAGGAAGAAGAAGAAGAAAAATTCTTTCAAAGGCACCCCCAAAATTTTGGAATTCAGAGATTTACTTTGAACCCACCCCGAAGGGTAAAGTAGGAGCAATATATAATACCTTTGAATTTACGTTCTCTAAGAATATTTTCCTCTTCAAATGGGTTGACAGCCATATGGCTGCATGGGAGCTCAGAAGGGAGAGCTTAAACTATGAAGACCACTCTCGTGTACTTGACTTCTTCAAGTAGGACGTAGAATTGGAATACCCTGTTAGACTTTTGCATCTCTTCAAATTCTCGAGTATCATTTCATTGACAAATTTGAAAATGGACTAAATTGAAAGCCCCTCCACCCACCCATAGGCACTCGGCTTGTGGGTAAAAAGTTTTTTAATCAAATCTCACATTCAAAATTTAAAAATAAAAAAAAATTATATTGTGAGAGTTGTCTCTTAAAATGAACTTAACAAACGTTCGAATTAAATTAATTAGAATATAATTTCAATCGACATAGAAAAAAAAAAAAAACACCTCGGAAGAAACAAGTTTTAGTACTGGCTTGTATAAAAACGATGGTAATATGCATCATGGTAAAATTGTTTTTTTTTTTTTTTCCTTCCTTTTCTTTTTGTGTCTCTGTTTCTTTCTTAATGAAAAGGGGGCAGGGTAATGTTAGAGCATACAGCTACATTTTTAGGTGTTATTATAGAGGATTTTACCCACCGTAAATTGTCTATTTAAACTATAATTACTGTTTAATAAGTGAATCTCTTCTTATAATGCAACCATAACTATAAGTTTATCTACGATATGTATGATTGTCAGGAGTGAATTTAGATTTGAATTTCTTAATTATATTCAGATAAAATAATGTATTAATAAATGAGAAATGACTAAAATTTTATAATTTTATGAGAATAATTCAGTTTGTTACAATTAGAGCTCACCATTTTGTTTGATTTTTGTCTATATTTATGATGTGAATCCGTTGGGTGTAGAAACCATAAAACCCACGAATAAGTTAATTTAGTCTAAAAATCGTCCCAACGAATTATTTGAACCGGTGGAATTAAAGACTTCAATCCTTACCCTAAAGGAGGAAGAACCTAAGGTATATGATTTTAGATCCGTTTCTCACTAGAACAAGAATTTTGGTATAAAAATAGAATGAATGACGCCACAACCTAGATGATTTAAAGTTTAGATTGATAAGTCAAAAAACAAAACAAGACTCCTATTTTGAATAAGTTCAAAAGTTCTCAAAAGAATAAGACGTGTGAAAAAATCTCACAATTTTATTAATTCTCTCAAAGTTGTGTTTTACACAATGTGTAATGACTTATTTATAGACTAAAGGTGAAGATTAAATTAATAACTAAAAATTTAGTAATTCTCTAAACAATAAAAAATTAGGAAACTAAAACATGAAATATAAAGAAAAATTAGGAAACTAAATAGATCAAACTATTTTGACCAAGTTTTGTTGCTATTTTTCTTTATTTTTGTCATTCCTTGGTCTTTGATAGTTTTGGATCCTTTATTCTTTCAATTGGGCTTGTATGAGTATAATTAAAACCCCTTTTGATTGTTCATTTATTTGGACTCCAATTTCTTGTTGTAAAACCCTATGAATTAAGTTATTCAGTATTTTTTTAAACTTTTAACTCGAACTTTTATTACCGGTCCAACTGAAACTTGAGTTGGATCTTGTGAATTCCTTACAACCTCCTTCTTGAGAAGGATTTGTCCTCAAATCATCACCTACATCAAAAGGACTCAAGTCAGTAATATTAAAAGTAGCACTAACATTATACTTACCTAGTAAATCAAGTCTGTAAGCAGTGTCATTGATCTATTCCAGCACTTGAAAATGATCATCTCCTCGGGGCAATAACTTAGAATGTCCTTGTGCTGGAAATCTTTCTTTTCGCATATGTAACCAAATCCAATCATTGGGTTCAAAAATCAACTTGTGACGTCCCTTGTTAGCCTGCTTTGTGTATTATTTAGTCCTCATCTCTATGTTGAACTGTACCTTCTCATGAAATTGTTTCACAAATTTTGTATTTTTTTTACCATTTAAATTCACTTATTCAGAAACAGATAAAGATAACAAATCCAAAGGTGTTAAAAGATTAAAACCATAAACAATTTCAAAAGGTGAGAACAATAAAAAAAAGGAAAAAAAAACGATTATAAGCAAACTCAATATGTGACAAACATTCTTCTTAAGTTTTAATATTTTTACTAATGACAGCTCTCAATAAAGTAGATAAAGTCCTATTGACTACTTCTGTTTGACTATCAATTTGAGGATGACAAGTTATTGAAAATAAAAGTTTTGTTCCTAACTTGCCTCATAATGTCTTCCAAAAGTAACTCAAGAACTTAGTATCTCAATCTGAAATGATTGTTCTAGACATCCCATGTAACCTTACAATCTTCCTAAAGAATAAATCCGTAATATGAGAAGTATCATCAGACTTATGACAAGAAATAAAATAAATCATCTTAGAAAACCGATCTACAACCACAAAGATCGAATCCCGTCTATATCTACTCCTAGGTAAACCCAAAACAAAATCCATCAAAATGTCAATCCAAGGTGAACTAGGAATAAGTAGGGGTGTGTAAAGACCATTAGGTTGAACCCTAGATTTAGCCTGCCTACAGGTAATACATCTACCACAAAATCTCTCAATATCTCGCTTCATGTATGACCAATAAAAGTGTTCTTATAAAATAGCCAAAGTTTTGGCGACTCCAAAATGTCTCATTAACCTTCCACTATGAGATTCTAGAACTAACAAATCTCTCAATGAGCAATTTGACACGCATAACTTATTTTCTCTAAACAAAAAGTTCTCATGCCTATAGAACTTACCATCTGTAGATTTTTCACAAGCATTATAAATTTCTCCAAAATCGTGGTCATTATGATAAAGTTTCTTAATATACTTAAAACCAAGAAATTTAACATCAAAAGTAGAGATTAAGGCATACCTGCGTGAAAATGCATCCGCGACCACATTCTCCTTACCTTGTTTATATCGAATGACATAAGGAAAAGTTTCGATGAATTCCATCTATCAAGCATGTCTTTTATTCAGTTTATGTTGACTTTTCAAATGCTTCAAAGATTCATGATCCGTACGGATCATAAATTCTTTCAGCCACAAATAATGTTGTCATGTCTCCAAAACTTGAATTAAGGCGTACAATTCTTTCTCTGTGGAAAAGTAAAGGACCCCCGTTAACCCCTCGCTAAAGCACGCAAGTGGTCTTTCCCTCATGCCCCCCCCCCCCCCCAGAAGCATCACATTCAATTTTAAACATTTTAGAAAAATTAGGTAAAACAAATAAATGAGCTTGAGTAAATTTATGTTTAATAAGTTGAAACGCCTTCTCTTACTCTTCACTCCATTTGAATGTAACGTTCTTCTTGATGATTTGTGTAAACGGTGCAGCGATGGTGCTAAAATTTTTCACGAACCTTCTATAAAAACTAGCAAACCCATGAAAACTTCTAATATCACCGATACTGAAGGGGGTCGGCCAATCTTAGATGGCTTTGATTTTTTCTTCATCAATCTCAATTCCTTTAGCACTCACAACAAAACCTAGAAAAACAAGCTTATTGGTGCAGAAAGTACATTTTTTAAGGTTAGCATATAACTTTTCCTTTCTAAGTACATAAAAAATTGAATGCAAATATGAAACATGATCATGCAAACTTTTACTATAAACCAGAATATCATCAAAGTAAACAACTACGAATTTACCAATGAAAGCACATAAAACATGATTCATTAAGCGCATGAATGTACTAGGAGTATTGGTTAATCTAAAATGCATGACTAACCATTCATACAATCCATATTTAGTTTTAAATGTTGTTTTTCATTCATCTTCTTCTTTCATTCGTATTTGATGATATCCACTATTAAAGTCAATATTAGAAAATACACAGGCACCATGCAATTCATCTAACATGTCATCTAATCGAGGAATAGGGTGTCGATCTTACCGTTATATTGTTGATGGCTCGGCAATCAACACACATCCTCTATGTCCCATCTTTCTTAGGCACTAAAATCACCGGAATTGCACCTGGACTCATGCTTTCTCTCACATGTTCTTTCTCCATCAACTCTTCGATTTGCCTTTGTAGTTCCTTTGCCTCTTCTGGGTTGCTTCTATATGCTGGACGATTTGGAATTGATGCACTGGATACGAAATCGATTTGATGTTTAATCCCTCGGATCGGTGGCAATCCTTGGGATAGATTTTCAGAAAATACATTTTTGAATTCCTACAAAAGAAAAACAACAACACTAGGTAAAAAATGATTAAGTTGGTCAGTGTTTAAAAGGGATTCATTGTATATAAGTACAATCATTGGCCGTTTTGAGAGTGTTGCTCACTTAACATCACTTGTTTTGATATAAAAATTCATTTGTTTTCTCTCGGATTTTACCTCATTGGCTAAACTTTTCTCTCTTTTTTTCTTCTCCCCCCCCCATCTCCCCCTTCCCTCTCCTTTTCTCTCTTTTTTCTCTTCTCTCAACTCATTTTGATCTCTCTGTTTCTTTTGTTCACTCAATTTTTACAATCTCACTCGGTCTTCATAGACTTGTGATGGTGTCATCAGATCAGAGTGATTTTTCGTTGATTGAACATGAATGAATACTTGTTGGTAAAGCCGTCATGTTGTACATGTCGATCAAATTGCCAAGGCCTTCCTAACAAAATATGCCCAATCTGCATTGATACCACATCTCATAATACATCATCCTCATATTTCCCAATTCGGAATGACACAACAACTTGCTTTGTAACCCTAAATTCTCCACTATCATTCAACCATTGTAGTTTGTATGGTTGGGAATGTTTAGTAGTTGACAAAATCAGCTTTTCCACTAAAGTCGTACTCGCAACATTAGTAAAACTACCACCGTCAATAATTAAAATACATATCTTATCTTTCACATAGCAACGAGTGTGAAAAATATTCTCCCGTTGTACTTCTTTTTCATCTCCTCCGGCTTGTATGCTTAAAGCTCGATATGTAACTAGTGCTAACATCTCGCTATGTTCAGCCCCGTACTCCTCATCTCCGATGGTGGCATCTTCCAATGGTGGCAAACAATCAATGTCAGCTTCATCTTCAGACTCGATTGTACCATTTTCCCAAATCATCATAACTTGCTTGTTTGGACATTGGCTAGCTATATGTCCCATTCCTTGACACCTAAAGCATTTAATCTCACTAGAACGAGTTGAAGTGGAGACTGCCTCACATTAAGAAATTGTGGTGGAGGCAGTTGGTTTGTGTTCAGATTTAACTTTGGAGGTGACTAAATTTTCTTTTTTTTTTGGATAGCTCATTCTCCAAGATATTGCACTCGGAATCTGTGAGGCTGGTCTTAGCCATGTGCTACCCCTCTTGAACTGCCTCTCAACCTTGATTGTCATATATACTAAATCCTCCAACTCCACATAATGATGAAACTCGATCGTGTTAGCAACCTCTCGATTTAAACCATTCACAAATCTAGTTATTGTCGCTTCTCTATTTTCTTCCACATTGGTCCTAATCATAGTCATCTTCATCTCTTTGTAATACTCGTCTATGCTTCGGTGACCTTGGTGGAGACTCTGCAACTTGAGATATAAATCCCTATAGTAATGACTCGACACAAATCGTCGTCTCATCACCCTCTTCATCTCATCCCAAGTTTCAATAGATCGATCCTCATTCCACCTTCTATTGATGCACAACTAATCACACCATACAATTATATAATCAGTAAACTCAATAACAGCCAGTTTTACCTTCTTTAATTCAGAATAGTTGTGACAATAAAAAACCAACTCAATCTTTTTTTCCCACTCAAGATATGTTTCGGGATCACTTTTACCTTGAAACGATGAAATTTTCATCTTGATACAACCTAAGTTATTGTCTACCCGATTCCTAACTTCTCTATCCCAACTCAGTCTCCTATGACTACCCACTGATAACCTATCAAACTCCTTCTTTAACCCATCCCCTTCAAACTCATCCACAATTTCAGTTTCCCTTTGTTGAAATCTATTTCTTCTTAAGGGGTTCGGCCCTATTGATGGTTGACCCTTTTACGATCCCTCTTCTACCTTATCCAACCTTTCATGTATAAGATCTAACTCCCTTTTCATCACCCGTCTCATCTCCCCCATAAATGCTTGTAGTTGTAGATTTGGTCCAACGTATGGTTGAACCTCCTCACTTGTGTTATCTTTTTTATTTTGAGATATAATTGGAATCTGTAAGACAATGTTAGAATAAAATAGGAAAGGATCTCATCACACTCCCTCACGTGTTCCACTCAAAAATAATGATTCACTCAAATTCACTCGTATTTCATTCTTTGAATTTGGTTTTTATCTTTAATGAATTCTCTATTGTCTTTTACCACTCATCTTCACTTAGTCAAGTTCTTTATTGAACTCGAGAATTCAACTCAAGAATAATTGTCATGTGAAATTCAAAAACTTATATGAAAAAAATACTAATAAGAGATACAAAAAAAGAAAGATCAAGAAAAAAAAAATGAAAAATAAGGAAAATTACAGATTTGGAAAAATTTCAATTTAAGAGAAAATAAATAAAGAATGGAACAAATAAGAAGGAGAGCAAATAAGGAAAGAGATCAAGAATGAAAAACAATTATAGAAAGTTTTGAATTTAGAAAAGTGCACAAATAAGGAAATATTTCAAACTCAACCAAAAAAATTTAGAAAATTCTAATTCAAATTTGGGCCTTCTTCTTTTTTTTTGCCTCTTTTTTTTTTTTTTTTTTTTTTTTTTTACCAATTGATGTGAATCCGTTGGGTGTAGAAATTCTAGAACCCATGAAGAAGTTAATTTATCCCAAAAATCGTCCTAACGAATTATTTAAACCAGTGGAATTAAATACTTCAACTCTTGTTCTAAAGGAGGAAAAACCTAAGACATATGATCTTAGACCCGTTTCTCACTAGAACAAGAATTTTGGTATAAAGATAGAATGAATGACGTAACAACTTAGGTGGTTCAAAGTCTAGATTGATAAGTCAAAGAACTAAACAAGACTCTTATTTTGAATAAATTCAAAAGTTTTCAAAAGAACAAAATGTGTGAAAAAATCTCATAATTTTATTAATTCTCTCAAAATTGTGTTTTACACAATGTGTAATAACCTATTTATAAGTTAAAGGTAAAAACTAAATTAGTAACTAAAAATTTAGTAATTCTCTAAACAATCAAAAATTAGGAAACTAAAATATAAAGTATAAAGAAAAATTAGAAAACTAAATAAATCAAACAATATTGACCAAGTTTTGCTGTTATTTTTCTTTATTTTCATCATCTCTTGGTCTTAGATAGTTTTGAACCCTTTATTCTTTCAATTGAGCTTGTATAAGCATAATTAAGGTCTCTTTTGATTTTTCATTCATTTGGATTCCAATTTCTTATTGTAAAACCCTTTAAATTAAGTTATTCAGTGTTTTTTTTAAACTTTCTAACTTGAATTTTTGTTACTGACCCAACTGAAACTTGAATTAGATTTTGTTAATTGTTTACAACCTTGATGATCTCATCAATTTAGAAGGGCTATTCAACTAAAAGAATTTTCTTTTTCAAATTTTACTAAATTTAGTAACCATAACGAAACTGTAAAAGTTCACAGCCGACATGTTATGGAAATTGGAAAGCATTATAATTCATGACTTGTTGATGGTTAGGTTTTCAAAGTTAAAAATATGAGCAATAATATATAACTCCATATGACCAAACTGAGAGGTTATATGATGTATAACTTGTTTGTACCCATCTGACATGAGCTGGTCAACCAGTTATTTATGAAGAAACTTCAACTTTAAACACTCACTCGATACACAAGATATTTCGGTGATACACAGAATATTTCTCAATCTAATACGGAATAAAGGGAGGATGGACGTACATATCCACAACCTTTCTAGCTTTAAGGAAAGAAACTTCAGCTTTCTTCCCTTTTATTCTCCACATCTATAACTCATTAATGAGCCTTGGAATTGTTTATAGAGGCATTAATCAGGAAAATCTGAATTTATCTTCTTATCTTTATAAGCACACAATAAAAAAAAAAAAATGGCATGTGAGTCATAGATCACAAGAAAGTTACTTCTTGTTCCTTCAAACTATTTGACACCATTTACGTCTAAATTTTTTACCTTTTTTTTTTTTTTCCTCTTTTGTGGGGTGTGATATGCGTAACATGAGTAATGGCCAATTATAAGCAAACACTAAATTCAACTTCTAGAAAAATAAATGAGCCCGAAAAAAAGGCGATTTTGAAGAGCAAAAGAAAAGGACATGTAGACTTATGAGAAAACACCAAAGTGCTGACTTTGATGCACTTCGAATCCAATGGTTTCACTGTCGAAGCCGTGCAGGCCTTTTTCTTTTCCTTTTTTTTTTTTTTGACTCTTGTAAACATTCATCAGCAATTTAATTAATGGAAAACTCTCTCATCTACGTGGAGTCTGAATAATCTAATCCTAATATTTATAGGATTTTATTTTGAGAACAACTTTTTTGATATAAATTTTTTTTTTTATTTCTAAATTTTAATTTTAAGAATTAATTAAAAAATTTATCACCTCGTCCCATTATATCGAATATCCATTAATCTCTCTCACTCACGCTTAAATATTTTTCTTTCCTTAGATTCGTCCTTGCGAATTGAATCCTCCATGCTTTTGAAAATAATGGCTCAAGAGTAAAGGACAAAAGTAGAGTGATTTTCATGTTCCCTGGGGGAGTTGAATTTTGCTTGCCTTCAAACCGGTGTCTTTTGTTTTCTGTTTGGAATTAGGTTTCAGAAAACATAATCATGCACCGGTCCAAAAAGTCAATCCTATAGAAAAGGTTGTCGTTTCATCAGCATCATGTCATGCATTTGTAATAATTTTTCGTTTTTCATTTTCTTATAAAAATTTGTGATGACACCATCTACTTCAACGTGCCAAAAACTTCATCATATACATATTTTTTTGTTATATAACAACACAAAAATCATAAAAATATATACAATTATAAAAATTTGAATATAAAATATTGAGAAAAATATTTGAATAAGAGTTCTTTACTACTCGTATGCCTCTACAAAGACGACTTCATCTTATTTATATGCATTGTCAAAAGGAATCAAAATTAAAAGCATAGAAAAAAAAATTAATTACACATTAATTAAAAAATATTATAAAATAAAAATCCAGACCACCTACGATCGACCAATAAAAATACCTTAAAATAAAACATTTTATTTTTTAATAAAATAAAATTAGATATACCATAATATTTTTAAATTTAATAAATTATTTTTATAAAAATGTGAAATTAACAAGAACAAATTAAGATTTTCTTTAAATATTAAAAATTATTAATAATTTTAAAATTTATATAATTTCACCCACCCAAAGCAAAGGCACTCCTTTTTGTTTTTTCTGACCTCATGATCTAGGTTCGATTTATATTGAACCCATATTGAAAGATCTAAAAATGCTTATCATAGATTATTCTGCCTGCCTCACAGTCACAAATGCATCTATCAACTCAATCTCTCCGAAGAAAAACAAAATTTAAATATTTCTTTCAGTAAATTGAAATTGCAACTAACATTCAAAGATAATCATGTCGAAAGATGGAGACAGAAGCTGGAGTTGATCAGTAAGAGCTTTTGCAGGAAAAAGTTATTTTAAATCTGAAATATTATTGGAGTATTGATTATTTTTTAATTTTTTTCAAGAGATTTTATGTTATTATTAAAAAAAAAAGTTATTTATAGTTGATGAATATTATAAATAAAATAAGGCAAAATATTATTCTGTAGAAATTTGATATGAAATAATTATTATTATTTTTTTATTTAGAAGACAAAAAGAAGTGTACAATATTTACATTTGAATTGGATCAATGAAAGCAAGGTCTTGTCAAACTTCATATGGAAAATTTTAATCCCTTAGTCCAATGGTCTAATATTTATATATATATATTTTGTAATATTAATAGTATCAATTTGCTTTAGAAAATGGGATAAACACAAAATTTTCAAAATATAAAAAATAATAATAATTTTCCGGCCGGCACCAAAGAATTGAATTTCAACGGTATTGTCTTTGGAAATTACTTTGTAGGGTTGACTTCGGGGTGAAAGCGAAATGCTTAGAAAATGATTTATTTTATTTATTTTTTTTAGGAAATTTTAAAGTCAAGTAATACGAGGTAGGAGTAGGAATTTAACCTAACATTCTATATTTAATTTTTCAACCTCCAAAAGGGATAATTAACGGCACAATCATACAGATAAAGGTCAGAATCAAACTAAACTTTTTGAGAAGGCAAAGTATGTTTGTTAAAGTGGTGACAACACCATACCACAATTTATGTGAAAATGCAAATTCTTCTTTTTTTCAAACTCGCGTAGAAATGGGTTCTACATTTCCAATATAATAAGATCAAATTCTTGGTGTAAGAGATTTTTTTTTTTTTATATAACAAAAATCGAACCATATATCATAGAGAACTCTATATCATAGAGTTAGGAAATGAGAGCTGTTTCCATCAGATATGACTAATGAGTTATAGTTCAATTGGTATCGTTTCTCTTTTTTCTTGTTAAGATTTCGAGTTCGAATCCCCTATAATTAAAAAAAAAATTCAGATATGGGTTTTTTTTGTGCTTTGTATTTGGTCCATCGCCTAATATCTGGAATTTCGTTTCAATTAATTTGAGTCGAGCCGTTGTTAGGTCCCAATTGAAATGGGGCTGTCTCAACTTGATTTTTTCTGTTCTCAAAGAAATTCGAATTTGAACACTTTGTTAAAAAGTCGCAACACTCTTCCCGTTACGCCAGCCAAACGTCGGTAAATTTCTGACATAGGTCGGTGAATGCATTATGGGTTGGGCCAAGGACGACAATCAACTTTCATTATTGGTTGAGCCCGACCCAAGGATGATATTACGGCCCAAACCAGTTCAAATCAAACATGTTCCTTTCAAGCAACATTTAACCATTTGGGTGCAGCAAAAGAAATTCACTCCTACCAGAACGGGCAAGAGAATGGGCCACCAGACCATCTCTAGTTTGGATCAGCACAAAAACATTTAAAATATGAGAGGACAGATTTTTCATTTTTGTTCAAAATTTGCAGTATTCACACACACACATCTTTGCTAACAAAATGTTTAAAACCATCGTATGATACTATCAGTACAGTCTCTGTAAATGCTTGAGGTGAACGTAGTACATAGTATTTATAATATTTTTTCCACAATGCAGCCTGCACTATGCTTTAATTCTCATCTCCCAGAAAACATACACGACTTGACCTCAATTACCCAGAAAAGAACCTCTTCCATGACTGCCATGGTAAAAACCCACCTGCTCATGTTCAAAAATATGTATATATATATATCTAAATCAATTGTGTAATTATTTAGTTAAGCTTAGAAACAGAATGGCCAAAAAATATATATATTACCACAACTGGGGCATCGGAAATAGTAATTTTCCCTCTGAACAAGTCCTGATCCTCCACATGCGCTACATCTTTTCTGTGCGACCTATTTTTATTTATTATCACAAAAATAGTCACACCTCAATTTCAATTTCAATTTAAATATATATATTATTTTTATTTAAATTTTAAGAAACATTAAAAAAAAAAAAGCGCCATACAATTCTTTTGCTGAATTCAATAGCTGCTACTACGAAAGGCGTCACACCAGCTGCACAAAAGTGAAAAAAAAATTTAAAAATTGGATTTCATCTCTAAAAAGTAAATCACAAGAGGAGGAGCATTTCTAAAACCAACCTACGGCTCCGGCGACAATTTGCCAGGTGACCTGCACCTGAGCCGGATCAGCTGCAGCAGAGATGTCGTCGATTGCCCTGGGTAAAACTAACCGGCGTCCTCTGATTCTGGTTATATTTGTAGGGATGAGATTAACGGTGGGATTTGGGGAAAAAGAAGCTTTGATTATGGAGGAATTTGTGAGGGCAGCTGAACATGTCCAACACCCCATGAGCGTAAACTCAAACTTTTCTTCTTTGATAAGAATGCGAAAGGAGACGAGTACATTGAATTAGGGCCCTTTTTTTCTGGATGACAGATATGTCCCCGGTTGTGTGGTTGAGTTGTTCGTGGACCACTGAGAACCGGACGTAATTTTAATGCAGCAATTTCTTATTTTGCATTTCTAATATTCTGTATTTGATTAAACTTATAAAATTTTCAAAACATTTTATGAGATATTTGAGACTCAATAAATTTATGAAATTTTATTTGGTAATTTTTTAAAAAAAGTTTATCAACCCTAAAATAATATATTTTTAGATTTTTTTTCTCTTTTTAAAGTAGGTTCACCTTAATTTTTTTTTTTTTTGGATTAAATGTAGCTTATTAGCTATTTTATTTTGATTTATAAACTAACTAAATTTCATTATTGCACATATACTCTTGCTATGTTCATAAATAGATATTTATAAAAAATTAGTACAACATATTATTTTTAATCATTTCAACAATAAAAAGAGTTTATTCTCATTGATTTAAGGAGTTAATGACACTCAAGTCGAGTCGGATAATGTCAATACCCAAGCTCAGCTCGAGTGTTGTTTATGTGAACTCAAGCTAGAATTCAAAGTATTATTAGATCCTATTATCGAATATCATTACTTATTTTAAAAAATATAATTATTTTAATAAATAAAAATTATTTCAAAAACATAATTTATTTATCTCGTCGAGTCTTTAAATTCAACACAATTGGACTTGAACTCAAGCTCGACTTTGGTTTGACCTATCCTAGTCAAGTTTTAATTAGATAATATCATAATACCTGTGACACTACCGATTCTTATAACAGTCCTAATTGATACAAGAAGGGATGAGCAAGAATGGGTTTGTGCGGATTTATATAAGAAAATCAACCGACTTGATTTGAGCAGGTGACCAAATTTTTAATTTGTACCGATTATTTTATCATCTAAAACTGTATGGTTCAGGGTGGTCAAGTGTGAGCATGTTGATCACACAATGAACAACATTTGCCATTAAAAATCTCACTGATATGACAAAAAAATTACATCAAAACATTCTATGATAAAAATAAAGAGAACATAATAAAAAGAAAATAAAATTTTAAATGAAATCTGCAAAACATTCATTTCCGATAACATCACAAAATTTAAATTCATATTATAACGAAAAATTACTACTATTTGTTTAAAACTACATCGAATATAAAGAAAACAACTACAACACCAGAAATTTGTAACTAATAAAAATAAATCAAATAATATATATAACTATATATGTGCGTGTGTGTGTGTTGGCAGGTCGAGTTGATACCACAACCCCATTCAGGTGGACTGCAAAATTTTGAATTAACACACTTTTTTTTTTTGGTGAAAACATTAATATAATATTGTAAATCAGCAAGTTGAAGGTAAGCATGGACAGGTGGGGTTTGGCCGATTTATACTCACCCATAAATAATAACTTATAAGTTCATAAATGCAACTGGTTCAACTTAGAAGTCAGTCTTAGACTCGGACCATCCCATAGGTCAAGCACAATCTTCTTACTGAACTGTTGGAGCGTGAGTGCGCTTGCAATGGGCCATGATGGGGTTAGGTGAGTAGCCCGCCACACTCCAGTTTGAAACCAATGTGAGCTAAAAAAATCTGTTATCCCAAGGGGATCAGGCCATGGCTTCCTAGAGAGAACGCATTACCAAACATGAAACTCAAAAGGATCTCCTTCAGATATCCAAATTTTCTTCCTTTGTACACTGCAGATGAAGTTATAAAAACAAAAACAACAAAAACATTCAATAGATCAAAGCCATCTTGACCGAACACCCCCCTTCATTGCATGACATCCAGAGGCTATGGGATGATGGATGTAACGAGCATTGTAACAACAGTGATACCACATAACAAATAACATTTTCAAACAAGTAATCCATACACCAAAGACCAATTTCAATTCTCCAAATGAAGCTCAGGGCCCTCCTCCAATGGAGGGCAGTTCTGAGAAGAAAATGAGACCTGCATCCAACCATTTAGGAACGCCAGCAAGTTGCACAAACATTAGACCCATTAACAAAACAAATCGGGAGAAAATTTGTTGCCCTTCGGTGCTAACGACATGTTATCTCCATCGAATCAAGCCATAGCTCTCCCCAGAAGTGTATGGAGTTCACCAACCATCGACAAATCACCATTGATTGGGGTCAACACGTAATTTACACAAGCCCAAAGTCTTTTACAGACATCAGATGCATAAGAAATCAACAAAAATCAGATAAAAAATTTAAACTCATCATATAGGGCAGTCGAGATAGCATCTTCAAAATTACTTTAAAATACCACATGCATAATCCTGCTCTAGATTTGGGCGTACACCATGCTCAACAACCATAAAAAAAAGGGGTTTGTATGTGTTCTCCCTGCAGAGACCACTTTTTCTCCAAATGGCATGTCCTGAATAATTTCAATGGCAAATGCAACAAATATGTTGAATGAAGCCCACCTTTCTTAGATGTCCAAGGCCAATATACTCAGCAGGTACTTAATCTCTGGAGAATTTCCACTCAATCAAAAAGTTTTGTTTTCTTATTCTAGTTGCAGAAGTCCAGGGATAGAAGTATACTGGTCACTAAAAACCAATATTATATATTGATTTAGAGGAATCAACACAACTGAGAAAACTAGATTTAGAACCTAGATTAGCCCGCTCAATGAGAATTGTTGCATAAGTGACTTCAAACAGACAAAAGACCATACAAACACAAGACTCAAAGTGAGACATAAAGACAGCTCAATCCAATTGAAAGTGCAATTAGTCCATTCTCTCTGAAATAATCACAAGAGATAAGCGGCATCCAATTGTGATAATGTCTGTCTCCCAAACATTTGGCCTCAATTATAGACCTTCAAACAGACAAAAGACCATTTCTTCCCTGTAAAACGAGGAGTCAGCAAATACTCAACCTCCTCGCAATTGCATCTAAGCAGGGGCAAGGCTAGAAATTTATTTAGTTTAATAGGGGCAGAGTACAACATTCGGGGGGCAGTGGTGATGGACATTATAATATTTTGGAAAGAAAAAGCATAATAAATGATTTTGGTGGCATTTTTAAGACCTTTGGCGGCTTTTGTGACATTTTTGAGACTTTTAATGACCTTTTTTTTTTTTTAAATGCTGTTAAAAATATACACATTAAACATTTTCTAAAAATTTCAGTGGGGGCGGCTGCCATCACCGCCTCCAATGTGGTTTCGCCACTGCATCTAAGCACTCAACACGTCTGCATGAATCTGTCACAAACACTTATCTCACTAAGGTTATTTCCAGCACTGCTGACAAGAAAGAGAGGGGGAAAAAATGCCTCCTTTGAAGCGAATTACCTGCTCCATCAATTGATTTTTTGTAAACAGAATCTTTGAACCACAAGAAGTGTAAATGATGATCATCATTCCCTTTTTCTGGATTTGACAGTCTCCTCAAGTTCAACTTATCGCTTGAAACTTCAACCTAACACAAAATAAATGAAATCTCCTACTATTTTAGTGACCTTTTTATTTATGATTTTCTTCCTTAAGTATGCTGAAAACTAGCATATTGGAGTAGGCTGTGCCCTTAATAAGATGTAAGGACACTTTTCAGAGAGGTTGGACAAGGAAAAGAATAAGGAGTAAGAAAAAAAAATGCAAAGTGTAATTGAACAAGTTGAATTTAGGGATGAGTAACAGGTATGGGTTTATTGAGTGTGGGAACACAATGCTGGGAGTATACGTGGGCACTTTACTCTTTTTTTCCTTGTGGCAAGGAGGGGGGATTAGTAGAGATTGACCTTTGAGGGCTTAGTTTTGCCTGTTTTCTACATTTTTGTGGGGTCTATTTAGCTTTGGCCTACACGCAACCCTTATAAGTGTACAATCCAGTTACTTTGATCAAATCCTGGATAAGTTTCAGAAATTAATTCTGGTAAGTCTTCTCTACTTGAGATTTTCATTCCAGTTATGTTCCTCAAACATGGACATAATCAGTCTTTATAAATTTTACAGCAGAACAATAACCTCAAAATCTTAACTTCTAAAACAATAGCATGTGAAGCTTTAACTCCAACCAAAGTTGGTGAGTCTTTTCTGAGGCAGCCTTCTGCAGGTATTTGTGACCTGTTGATTTCATTAGAGAGGTTCATGACAAGAGCTTAAGGGGTCATATTTTCATGTTTAACGAGTATTCATAATGCAGTTTTTCGTATGGATCAAGTAGATGAGGAGACACACAAATGTAGAACTCGAGATTTTTGCACAAACTGGTCATCTCAATGAAAGTGCAATAGAATCAGTTTCTTTTCCTTTTAACTACACCAAAGGTTACCATCTTGGCTCATAAAGTAGATAGGGTACAGTTGCTATGGAGAAAATTTTCAAAAGAGAGATCAAGTCCAAGTGAAAATGCATATATTATCCAAAGAGGAGAGCAAAACTGTGGATCAGTTATTCATTGCTCATGGAACAGGAAGTTAAGGGATATTATCCATGATGTACTTGATATCAAGTGGGTCACCTCTTGATCTGGTCTTTGGGCTTACAAGAGTGGAAGAACTAAAATTGTAAAATTTATCCCACACAAGTTGTAATTTATCTCAAGACTAATCTTCACAACTAACATCCGCAAATAAAAAAAGTGATTTAGTTGTTGGAAGCCTCAAAAGTGCACCGCCGATCTCCAAATTTTATTCAATGGCTTCCCACTTGCAAGACAGTCTCAAGTTCAATCATTTTGTATCATTACAATAAACTGAGCCTTAATCCCAAATTTTGGGGTCGGCCAAATTAACTACGGAGTTCATATGGGATTTGGTGCATTAGTACTGGTATGATTGCACCCATTAATCATTTTGTATCATTCTTAAAACTGAAAAATAAATGGCTCAGAAAATTAAAATGTTCTCCAAAAGGCCCCAAACTGCACAATGATTCATATCAAATAGTATGTGCAGAAATTTCACAACAAAGTAAAATATCCCACAAAATGATTTGATCAGTAAAGCTTCTCTCCCTTCCTTTTCCCCTTTTCTCCTTTCCACAATGAAAAAGGAGTCATTTTGGGTATTTGCTAATCATGCCCTTGATAGTTAGCACTGGTCTAAGTAAAAGAAATATAAGTATTTAGCTTATAGAACAATAATCACATCAGTTTGGACCAGCCCAGACAAATAGGAAGTTAACCAGAGGGCTTTTTGATAACCTAAAAAACAAATAACAAAAGGCGAAATTTAAATAAATAGGAAAAATAAAATGACAGAATTTAAATAAAGAAAAGAGACAAAATTTATGTGGTTCGGTCAAATAGACCTACGTCCACAGGCGAGGGAGGAGCAGAATTTCACTAAAGAAGAAAATTACAAATGCCTTAGGAAAGTGTTCTTAGCCCCCAAATGATCATCATACAAAAGAGATAACAAAATGAGATTTTAAAAAATCGCGATACATTTTACTAATTCAATTAAGCTGATGATGCTTTAAAACCAAAACCAATATCACACATATATATATAGGTGAAGACAAAAGGTTGCATATTTCCTAGCCGATGTGGGATGGCAAGAAAGGAGAAAAAAACAAAAAATGCCCCTTTTCGTTGTGGGACAGGGACGAGACACCTAACAAATCTCCACCTTGGCGAGTCCCAAAATTAACAAATAACAAATCTCAAATTCTGCTCCTCCCTCACCCGTGGACATAGGTCTATTTGACAGAACCACGTAAATTGTCTCTTTTCTTTATTTAAATTCTGTTATTTTATTTTCTCTATTTATTTAAATTCTGTTTTTTGTTATTTGTCTTTTGGGTCGTCAAAGAGCTCTCTGGTTAACTTTCTATTTGTCCTGGATCGGTCCTAACAAATTGGTATCGGAGCTATTTTAGCTATTTGAGAAAGTTTTTGGACAATTATTTTTTGACAACATGACAATAACAACAATTGTAGTTGAGAAATTCGACATAAATGTCAATTTCGATATGTGACAACTTAAGATGGAGGTCATTTTGATTCAGGATGGAGTTGATTTGGCATTACAGGGAGTAGAGGCTAAACCAGCCAATGTGACAGATTCAAAATTTGCTGCGATAGATAAAAGGCGAGATTTGAGATTATTTTGAACCTCTCTGATGAGGTTTTATGGGAGATAGCTATGGAGACCACGACTAAGGCTATGTAGAATAAGCTTAAGGCTTTGTATATGAAGAAGACAGTTGAGAACAGATTTTATCTAAAACAAAATCTATATATGCTGCGTATGGCAAAAGGTACATCTATACTCTCTCATCTTGATAAATTTGATTCTATTATTATGGATTTGGAGAATATAGATTCAAAAATTGATGATGAGGATATGGCTCTTTTGTTATTATGTTCCCTTCTCCAATCCTTTAAGTATTTTCGTGATACTATGATTTATGGTAAAAAAACCATTTCGTATCAGAAAATAAAATCTGCATTAAAATCTAAGGAGCAAATTGATAGAGATATTACTGAAAAAATTAACAGTGGTCAAGCCAATTGCTTGGTTGTTAAGAGCAGAACTAATAAAACAAAATTTGAGAATAGTAGATTTAAGTATAAAAATTTGGTGTGCAATTATTATCACAAATTGAGACACATTAAATCTAATTAATTTCAGTTGAAACATAAGCAAAAGAAAAAAATTGGTGAGAAAAACACTAAAATTGCCGAGACTAGTGTTGTAACATATGAGGAAAATAAAGATATTTTCTATGTAACTGATGACAGGATAAGGTCTAAAAATGAGTAGATTTTGGATTCGGCATGTTCTTATCACATATGTTCCAACAGAAATTTGTTTTCTACTTATGAATCTGTTAATGATGGAATTAATTTATGGGAAACGATACTGTTTCTAATATTCTTGGTAAGGATACAATTCGAATTAAAATGCATGATGGTATTGTGATGACGCTCACTGATGTTAGACATATTCCTAATTTGAAGAAAAATCTCATCTCTTTAGACACCTTAGAGACTTTTGGATACAAATACACAGCTGAAGGTGGAGTTATGAATGTGTTTTATGGTACTCTTGTTGTTATGAAAGTTTGCAGGTCTGGTAAATTGTATTCTTTGCAGGGATCTACTATTATTGATTCAGTTACAGCTTCATCATCAATATCTGATTCTGACATTTGTTCAGATTCATGAAAATCATCTCGCGTTTAGTTTAAAGAAGGTATCGGGTATTTGTTGACCTTCATTGATGGTTATTTGAGTAGCATATTTGACAATTCTATTTTCTTTCAGAAATTAAGTGATGAGTCATTTATTTATTTGTTGTCTTATGTTGCTAACATGCTTGTTGTTACTAAGAATTTGTCAGAGATATTCACTTTGAAATTGCAATTAACCAGTGAATTTGTTATGAAAAATTTGGGAGCAGTTAAGAAGATTGTTATCTTGGAAATTAAGGGAGATCGCGAAATTGGAGAATTATTCTTGACCCAGAATAATTATTTTGAAAGTTTTAGCATGAAAAATACTAAGTTCATGAATATTCCGTTTGTTAGACTTTTTCGGCTATTTGCTGCTCAGACATTTGAAGAGGAGGATTTGGCACAAATTTCATATTTGAATGCAATTGGCAGTATGGTGTGTAAAATTGTTTGTTCGAATTCAGATGACAATTTTGCGGATTTGTTTATGAAACCTCATTCAGTTTACAAGTTCAAACAGTGTTTGGATTTGTTTTGTTTGATATCCGCTGCTGTTGATTAGTCCATTGGGGCTTTTGTGGAGAAAGTGGAGCAGATTTGAGATTTGTTATTTGTTAATTTTGGGACTCGCCAAAATGGAGATTTGTTAGGTGCCTCGTCCTTGTCCCACACTGAAAAGGGGCATTTTTTGTTTTTTCCTCTTTTCTTGCCATCCCACATCGGCTAGGAAATATGCAACCTTTTGTCTTCACCTATATATATATGTGACATTGGTTTTGGTTTTAAAGTATCATCAGTTCAAGTAAGTTAGTAAAATATGTTGCGATTTTTTAAAATCTCATTTTGCTATCTCTTTTGTATGATAATCATTTGAGACCTAAGAACACTTTTCTAAGGTATTTGTAATTTTCTTTTTTAGTGAAATTCTGCTCCTCCCTCACCCGTGGACGTAGGTTTATTTGACCGAACCACGTAAATTTTGTCTCTTTTCTTTATTTAAATTCTGTCATTTTATTTTTTCTATTTATTTAAATTCTGTCTTTTGTTATTTGTCTTTTATCTTGTCAAAAAGCCATATGATTAACTTCCTATTTGTCCTGATCCGGTCCTAACAACATCAGCCCTCCTTAATAGATGTTCAAGCTACAGAATCCTTGAAGAAAGCCACAGAAAGAATTCAGGAGGCACACTAAAGAGAAAAAAAACTAAAGAAAACAATAGAAATGAGATAATACATAACTTGGCGGTCAATAACAAAATCTTCAGCCATAGCAACCCCCCCCCCAAACAAAAATCCATCAAGCATCGTCCGGTGAAGGTTTAAACCAGACAGAAACTATTTGAATCAAACAGACAAAATCTAGGTCTCATATAGAAAGTTAAAAGATCCAATTTAGGGCTTTTCACATTTTCCTTGAAAATCAAGAAACAGTAGAAATGAGATAGAGCATAAGTTGGCATTCAACAACTAAACACTTCCAATGATGAAAAAACCCCAAGGCACATTCAGCATTATGCAGCAAGGCATTATCTTGGCATTCATTTCAACAAATCATAAAGAATCTAGCAGTCGCATCAAACTTCTCAATTAACAAAAACAAGAAATGGGATAAAATATAAATTGTCATTCAACAAAAAATTCTTCATGTATATAATAAAAACCCCAAAAACCCATCAAGCATTATCCATTCAGGCATTATTTAAATGACCAAGCGTATAGAACCTAGCTGTCTCATATAAAACCCTAAAATCCCAATTTGGCACATTTTCCATGAAAATCAAGAATTCAACATGTTTAAAACACAAAAGAAGATCACTTTTTCTTGTAACGAGCTACCTCTCCTTCATTAGGAAAGAACCCCATGAGTCTTCCAGCAGAATTCTGGTAAGCGTACATGAATCCACCCATTAGACCAATTAACCCACCAGTCACCATTGATGGGCCTCTCAGATTTGGCTTTATTCCTGCAGAAAATCAAAACCCCATTTGAGAAACTGAGAATTTGGTACAGAGAGAGAGTGAGGGGGGTTGAAGAGAGAGAACCTGAGAGGTATCCGACGGTGATAGAGATGCCAGTGATGGTGGTGAAACGGAGGTAATCAAGAGTGTTGAAGTTAGCGACGGTTTTAATGAAAGGTGGGTTTCGATCTATTACTGGGTACTCCGGCTT
Organism: Dillenia turbinata; assembly: GCA_037126225.1. Lineage (NCBI taxonomy): Eukaryota > Viridiplantae > Streptophyta > Magnoliopsida > Dilleniales > Dilleniaceae > Dillenia > Dillenia turbinata. The sequence goes on from JBAMMX010000001.1 coordinate 5,564,564, forward strand.
TGCCGATGCTGTGATGTCTGTGTTCATCGTTTTTCCTGTTTCTCTCGGTGTTACTCACTCCACACCCCACTCGACTGCTTGGCCGTTCCGTCTGAGTAGACGCTTTTTCCCTCTCTCCCCGGGTTTTTGGTCTTTATGTCATTTCACGCCGCAAAATAGCAAATGCCTATTCTTTTTTTTTTATTATTATTTTTGGTAGAGGGCCGAGGCCCAGGGGAAGAAAAATGTAGAGCGAAAAAGGCCCAATACCCAAAAACCTAAACTAAACTCTTAAGAAGGCTTCTGCATTTTCGTCTGCATGCGGAAGGGGGATTTAACTTTCTGGGGGGACTGAAAGGACCTGCACTCCTGGAGGGTTGTCATGCCCTAATCTGGCCAGATGGTCAGCACGCCTATTTCTTTGTCTGAAAGTGTGAGCTGCAACAGGGGAGTTCAAGCTGGACATCGGATGGCTGCAGTCCTTGATTATGGAGGGGAAGGGATGGGAGTTTGGAACCCTTTTGTTTAGGAAGGTGACAAAAATAGCTGAGTCGGATTACCTTTATGGGATTCTGAGAACCGTCTAGCTTTAGACCTTCTCTTATACCTCAAAGTTCTACGCAAAGACTGTTAGTGCTACCCATGTTGATGGTATAACCAAGGATCCACCTGCCTTCAGTGTATCTAATGAGACCACCAGCACTAGCATGGTTTGGACTGGACCTGGCAGAGCCATCTGAGTTAAGCTTCAATGTGTTTCCTGGAGGGGGGACCAACTCACCAACTTAGGGAGGGGGTGCGAAGAGTTTGGTTTTGTAGCAGCTGCCAGGAAGAGGTCCTTGGAGTAGAGCCTAGTTTGCATCAAGGTGGCCTTGGCATTTATGGGGAGGTTGTCAAAGATGAACTTACATTTAGCTTTCCAAGTGTGCCAGATGGTCACTGAAAAGGTAGTGCTCTAGGTGTTGCTATGAGAGGTGCAATTTTGTTTCAGCCATTCTGCAAAGGAGTAAGTCTTGAATTGAGGATCAGCATGGGTAGAGGGGGCTACTGCAGATCATAGTTCTTTGGTCTAATGGTAGTCCCTTAGCATATGAAGAATGCTTTCTTCTGCAGCTTTTCATATGGGGCACGTAGGATCAGAGGAAAGTTTTCTTCTGGCTCTTTCAACATTGGTGAGGAGGCGGCCTTTGTACGCTAACAAGATGAAATATTTGATCCTTTCTAGGCAGGGAGCTTTCCATATCCAACTCCGGGAGTTTCTTTGGGAAGTGAAGTGAGTGCCATTCATGGTGAGGAGGGAGTAAGCTGAGGAGTGAGAAATTTCCATTTAGAAGGGAGTCCTCTTCCATGGTGGTAGGGAGCATTACAGCTCTAATCTCCTCAACGTTTTGATCTAGAAGGACATGTTTGAGCTCTTCGAAGTTCCAGGATCTGCCATTGCTTGGGTATCGACCTAACTTTTGTGTCGGCAGGAATATCTTCAGGAGCAATGGAACAAATGCCTGTTCTATTATAAAATTTTTTTAGTGCCTTGTCCATAGATTCCTTTGAATTTGTAATTTTTGTTTGCATGTTTTAACACTAATCCAAAAATTTTAACTAAGTGAATATATATATATATATATTTATAGTTTTTGTACAGATAATACATATGGAAGACAGAAATTTAGCTTATTGCATTAAGAATTACTTTTTAAAATATATAAATTTAGTGTTACCTTCTGACACATAAGGGTTTATTTTTTTGAGTAACTTAGTTCCTTTCATGGTGGAAACCTTTACAACAATCTTCTCTCTCTATCTTACAAAAATGTAAGATTATGTGTATGCATTCCACTTCACACTGTCCCGTGAAAATTTGACAGGGCTTTGTTACCTTTATTAATGTTTTGCAAGTAATGAAAATTAGATAAGACAATCTAAACAAAAAACTCTGGGTTAGAAACATTGGAAGTATGTCACCATGGGCAGCACCTTCCCATACCCATGTCAAAGCTACTTTTATTGGGTGACTGATTTCACATCACAACTGGAACTGGGTGCAGCTCTCAAATGTGGGAGAACTGGACTCACCAATGTTGATAGGCCTTCTTTGTTTCGGTTAATGGCAGTAGATAAGTTGGAAAACAATATATTGATTATGGTTTGACTCCTCCAAAATCAAATTAAACTATCTTTTTTTTTTTTTAAGTTACAACCCCACTAGGGCATAAGACCCACATTCAAATTCTCAATTCATTTCTACTAAATTCAAGAACTCTCCATTTAAATTATTTAGAATTTAGTTTAACTCAAATTTGCTCTATGAGAAGTACAAATCTTAAGCTATTTGGTTAGTGAAGTGGAGCATGACCTTGGCTACTTACCTGGCCAGAATATATTTCTAGAGACACGTACGAAATTAATCTTTTTTAAAAAAAAAAAATTAAAATAATCATATTTTCAAATTAATTCAAAATCTGATCTAGTATAATTTGTGTTGAACACTCGATCAACTTATGAATAATATTGATTGAGAATTGAGCAGTATTCATCGAATATTGAATACTCGACCAACGTTGATCAATTATTCAATATTTGACCATCTCAAATCAGATTTGAAATTAATTTTATGATAGGGTTATTTTAATTTTTTTTTTAAAAAAATAGGTTAATTTCGCATATGCCTCTATATTACATTGTTTTAATTTCATAAATTTAAGTATGTGGATGAGGTGGAGAATATTGTTCATATAAAAGATTTTGGTCCAATTTTTTACATAGTAAATTAATCCAAACCCAATTCGAATTCAACAATTAAAATAATAATAAAAAATTAATAATACTTCTTTTTTACAATTTAAAAATATAGAAAATGTGGTCATGAGATTGATAGAACGAGAACCATGAACCATGTCTTGCTAGTTTTGGTTCCATCGAAAAGTTGAACGTTAGTGGTTATCCGATTTGTCTTTTCCCTGAAATATCGATTCCACTTACTCTTCTTCGGCCATTACTGGATTAGCTGTGAGAATGAGAATTAAAGGAGCAATTAGTTGCAGTAAATGAAATGAAACTGATTGGGTGTGGATGGAGACGTAGATATACTACACATTCGAAAGCGAAAGCATATGTCTATGTGTATGTATATATGCTTGTGCTGGGAAGTGGATAAGACTAAAATGGCCGATTTTTTTCTCCTTGGGTTTTAGGGTTTCTCTCTGTGGGAAATAAAAAACAAGCCACAAGGGTATATTCTGAATCTTCGAAAATGGTGACCACCTTTATATATCCTTTCAATCCCCAATTCCTCTCTCCCTCCTCTTCTTTTCCTCTCAACAGAAACAATAGCAGATGCAATACTTGCAGGTTCGTTGTTCACTCCAACCATTCAAACCCTAAAATCCTCAAATCGAATCGTAGGTCGAGGTTTGGGCAGAGACTCTCACCTTATGACACCGATGATAATGAAATTCCCGACGAAGATGATGATTTTGAAGATGAGTTCTTCTCTCATGTCAGTTCCCTTTTTCCCCTTTTCATTTCCTACGTGGTTGATTTTACTAATTGTAGATAGAATTTATATTTCTTAGCATTTTTTTTTCATCTCATTATATGTTTCTTCTTTCTGAATTGTTAGTCTTTAATTAAAGAATTTTCTTTTTCAAGTGTAATTACATGACTTGCTTTGTTGTCTGGGGAGAAGATGTATAAGCTCCTCATTTCTATGAGAGCCCAAACGGTGATACCTTGACAGCATGATGGCTAGGATAGGGATAGGGCCACATGGAATTGAATCCCTTTTGGGGGTGACAACATTGTGAAGTTATGTGTTATGTACTATCTTGCACTAGGTTTCCAAGAATGAATGAGTTCTTGTTTGTAGACACCGCATGGTACAATCAATATTTAGTAACTCATAATAGTCTAAAATGTTTATGTCACCATGTCCATTGTTTTGTGTTTCTGCTTTATGGTTTTATGTATTCTTCCATCTTGAGATATGGAGCTAAAGTTGTTTATGGGTATTGGTATCTCATACATTTTAAAAATTTTAATATTGTAGTTCTTAGACTTGAGGAAGATGCTAAACCTAGAGGTGACAACTTCATAAGGTTGCCTTATGTTGGTTCCCTGTTAAGCATTGTCATACTTCTAGGTAACCCTGCATTTTTTTTTTTCATTTTTCTGAAAGGCTGCAATGGAACTTGATTATTTTTTCCTTTTGGCTTGTGTCTGAATATGTGATTTGATACCTTAAAAAAGTTATAAGTACAAATTGAGGTTCAACAATACAGAGAGAAACCCTTAACACAAGTTTGTCTTTCTGTAACCCTTGGTACATGACTTTATGTGCTTTACTTGTTTACTGCCACAGGAGCTATGATCCTACTTCTTGTTGCAAGAATAACCTCTGGACCTACACATTGTCATCTGACCGTCTGTATCTTGCAAGGTTAAGCTGCTACATTTTGGTAGGAAAAAGTCACAGCGAATAAGGGCAGCAGTGCTTCCTATAGAACATTAAGTTGAGAGTTTAGATGCATTTTCCCTTGAACTATTTTTTTTCCAGTTCTGATATGAGGTCATAGAGTGATGAGCGCAGATGTCTCAAAATAAGCTAGCAGGAGGAAGAGGAACTAATTATCCTAGAGAGGGTGGCTTACCCTAACTAAGAGTGCTTTATCAAACGTTCCAGCCTATTTTATGTCTCTTTTTCCTATTCCCCGCTGGCAAAGAGGCTTGAAACCATCAAGGCAAAGTATCTCCCAGGATAGCTCAAAGGATGAAAAACATAAAATTGCTTTTGTGAGATGTGAAGTGGTGAGAGATCTGTGTTGAATGGATTACAGTATGGTTGTTGGCATAGTTTAATAAAACTCTCCCAGGAACGTGGTTGCAAAGATTTATGGTGGAGAAGGAACTAATGTTGGAGGAGTGATCGTGGTTGAGAATGATTTGTAAGATAATGGGTGGGTGAGAAAAATGCCTCATAATCCTACGGGTGGTTGTTTGTATGGAAATTTGGACTGGATTGGGGAAATTCCTAAGGAAATCGGCATCAGGGTGGGGGAATGACATGGGGATTTCTTTTTTGGTATAATGGCCTTAAATGACCTCCTCTTGATCTCTTTGGTGTAGCAAGAGATGAGGTGGCAGAGGAATGCTGAGTTTGTGAAGTAGGCAAATGACCAGGAACTGGAATATTTTCATTTAGTTTTATCATCATCATCATCATCATCATCATCATCCTCGTTATTATTGTTATTGTTGTTGTTCCTATCATCATCATCATCATCACTATCATCATCTCATTGAAGAGCTACATCTCTCAAGGGAGGGAAGATAAGGTGGTTCAGAAGGGGAACAAAGAGGGAGTATATGATGTTAGAGATTTCTATAGGACTATGTAGTAAGAGTATGATGGTGATAGGGTCTCTTATTCCCTTGGAAAGTTGTGTGGAGTCATGGAGAAGTTTGGTTCCCTTGAAGGCTTCCTTCTTCGGATGAAAGGCACCGGGAAGTAGAATCTTAATCTGAGGGACACTCAAAAAAAGAGGGGTGCCTGTGGCATTACTTTAATTAAGGAGATGGAGATGATAGATTGAATTACTTGTTGTTTTATTGTTCTTAAAAAAGTGTTTTGTGATTGATTATGTTCTCTAATGCTTCATATCCATCGTGTGCCTTCTAATGATGCCTGTTGTGAGTATTGGGCTTAGCGGGATGCAAGACATTGCACAACAAGAAGGAAATTATTTTTTTGATAGAAAACAAAGTGGAAAACTATTCATGATCCCTCTAATTAAATTTTGCATGTCAGCAAGGGAAGTAAACATGAGAAATTTTTGTGGTCTTGCTTAAGATGCTTCATTTTTTTGTTTTGTTATAAGCCTTTTGTGTTTTGATGAGCGCACAACTTCTTTTGTAGATTCTTGTTGCTTCCCCATGTTGCATGGACACCAATTTCTTATTAGAAAAAATAAAGAAACATTTCCAAGAGCTTATAGCTGAATAGACCTTTACTCATGTATGTGAGGGGGAAAAAAGTACCAAACCTGTAAATCTGGACCAGCTTGAGAGACAGGAGAGATGATGCAACTTACACTCAAAAACATCTCTTTATTCATTGCTCGTAGCATGTACTTTATGGACTGCATTTTTTGTTAGGGTTGGAGGATCTTGGATACGTGGAAAGAACTTTGAGCTTGTCAACTTTAATGGAATTGGTTTTAGTGATGACACGCCTTAGATGGTTTGTTTAGATGGACTGAATTGCTTGTATGAATAAACAAAGTTAACTTCTCCCCAACTCCTCCCTATTTCTTTGATATGAGATAAGACGGTTTTTCAAGCATCCCTTTAGTTTTTAACAGTTGTTCTTTTTAGTGTTTTCCTTGGAAGAGGTAAAAGGAGGTTGGAGGTCTTTGATATTTTTATGTTTCCTTTTGTTTGCATCTTTGTTTTTGTGTTTTCTCCAAATCTCTTTTTAGAGGATTGCTATGCCTTTTAGTTGTATTCTCTTTTGTCTTCTTTTATGTATCTTCTTGTCATTTTAATTTTCTTTCTTTTTTAAAATCATGCCTGAGCTTTGTTTTTGTATGCATGGCAGTATATCCTATGTCAAATAAATACTAGGTTGTGAAAAATTGAAAGTGATCTCTAAGTTTGCTGTTTCTCCAGGATGACGTTGCAGAAACTGATGAATCCAATTCTGATCTACGAAGATCTAAGTTACAGAGTCAGAGAAGCACAAAATATGGTACGCCGTGTAGCATTTTAAAAATGTAGGAGTTGAAAGGACAGTGAATGATGTATTTGTTTTCTCCTGCAGGAAGGCACAGACAACTCCAAAACTCACATGATTTTGGATCGCCAAGGTCCGGTAAAAGTAACTTTAAGGAGAGAAATGTTGGAATAACTAGGGAAAAAGTGTTGAGCAAAGCAGATATTGGTGCCGATTATAGAGAAAAGGTATATTCTGGCTATGAACTTCAAGATCTTGTTTTGAATGTTTACGAGTTTCACTTAACATGTCTTTTCCTTTCGGTTGCAGCTGAAGGCAGGGAAAATTTCTGACAACAAATATCCAAGGCTTTCAGAAGAATTGGATTTGGATGAAAAATGTTTTCCGTTGATTGATTACTTGAGCTCCTTTGGACTAAAGGAATCACACTTTATTCAGATGTATGAGAGGCACATGCCTTCCCTCCAGATCAGTGTGGGTTCTGCACAAGAAAGGTTGGAATACTTGTTAAGTGTTGGTGTCAAACATAGAGACATGAAAAGGATACTTTTGAGGCAACCTCAAATATTGGAGTACACTGTCGAGAATAACTTGAAGTCCCATGTTGCTTTCTTATTAGGTCTGGGTATTCCAGGTTCCAGAATAGGGCACGTAATTACTGCTGCTCCATCCCTTTTCTCCTACAGTGTTGAAAACTCATTGAAGCCCACACTGAGATACTTGGTCGAAGAGGTTGGTATTAAGAAAAGTGATGTTAGTAAAGTGGTGCAACTAAGCCCTCAAATTTTGGTTCAGCGGATTGATGTTTCATGGAACACTCGTTATGGTTTCCTTTCTAAGGAATTGGGAGCTCCTAGGGATAGTATAGTAAAGATGGTTAAAAAACATCCGCAGCTACTTCATTACAGTATTGAGGATGGGTTACTACCGAGGATCAATTTTCTAAGGAGTATTGGAATGCATAATTCTGATATTGTGAAAGTTTTGACAAGCCTTACACAAGTAAGATTGTTATCTTTGCAATGTTGAAAATGTTATGATATTACATTGTTGCATGCTTGCATGTATACTCATGCTTGTGTCATGAGAACTTTTCTGCTTCAAAATATTTACTGATGTTATTTAGAGTAGGTCTTAATAGACATAGAGGTCCTTAAGACTGCTTTTCAATGGCTCGTTCGTTGTTCACTGATTTGTGATAGTTTTGTTTGGATAAGATTTCCTTGTTGTTTACTGTGTCCAAGTAAAGTTGTTTACTGTGTTTACAGGTATTGTCTTTATCCTTGGAGGAAAATTTGAAGCCTAAATACATGTACTTGGTCAATGAACTTCAGAATGAGGTGCAGTCATTGACAAAATATCCCATGTACTTGAGCTTGTCTTTAGACCAGAGAATACGTCCCCGTCATAGATTCTTGGTTGCCCTGAATAAAGCTCCAAAAGGGCCATTTCCTCTGAGTTCTTTGGTTCCTACTGATGAATCATTTTGTCAGCAGTGGGCTGGAACTAGTTTAGATAAATATCTGGATTTTCGTCAGAGATTACAAGTCAAGGAGTTTGCCAAGAAATATGGGAGTCAATAATAAAATATTGTGTAATCTATATAGCCTTTTGCTGACTTGGAGTGTGGAGCATCAAGGCCTGTCCATCGGTGTCTATTGGGACTTCTTGGAAGTTGAGTATAACCTCATATATTCTTACTTATCTGTGCGTGCAAGTATTGGTAAGCTTTTCTCTGCACAGCTGGCCTTAAATGGGATGTTTACTAGTATTCGTTATCAATGCTCACTGATGGTTTAATGCAGCTTCTGATGCCATTGTGCAGAGCTCCTGTTGATCAGTGAGATGAACTATTCCTAGTCACTGGTGATGACAGAATTTTATCAATATGGAAACCCTTTTACCCAGGTTAGTTCTTAATTACTGGGTTAGAATGTTAATAAAATTATTTACTGCTACCAGATCCTGTCCAATAGGCGTAATGTATTTTGGTTTGTTGGTAGCTTTACCATGAAATCTTGTTGACAAGCCATGCTATTCACATGACATCCTTCTGGATGAACATGGTTGTTCCTATACTTAACGGCAATATATTCTCCAACACAATTCTGCTATTTTTGGTAATGATTTAGCGACATTACGAAAATACCTGTTGACTAATTTTTGGTAATGAATTAGCTACATATTATGATATTGCTCGTAGGGTTATATATTAGTCGGAATAGGTTGCGACAAGCTGAAATCAAAGGTCTCAGGTTGTTCAGGAACTACTCTTGCAGACCTCTTCTAGTGAACAAGTTCTCCATTTAAGAGGTGTTTGTTTAGACAACTAGAAATAGTTTTACCCTCTGTAACTTTTAGGGTAAATAGCTAGTTAATGGACGTTATTCTACATTATTCTGAAGTCTCTTTTGCTAATAGCACTAACTTCTTTGTCCATCATTTGCATTTGGATCTCACACATAGCTGTGTTAATTGCGTTGGTACTCTTATCCTTTATTCACCCAGGTTTATACTCTTCGGCAAACAGAGCAGAGGACATGCTAAAGAATTTTGACCTTTCGCACTAACATCTCAATTTCATTTTCCTTGGTCTGATAGGTGGGCATTATCATGTATAGGTTCATAACACACTCATTTTTATGTCATGCTTAAGGGCATTTTTTAAGATATAGCCTTGACAATTTGACATTGAATGCTGATAATCTTGTAAATTTTGATTATTTTTGGTGTCTGCATTTGCTTCATTTTCTGGCAGAAGAGTTTTCTGGTTTGACTTTGACATATATTTCATGATTTTAATATTCCCGACTGAACGCTTGCTTGCTATATTTTAATTTTTACGAAATCTCTTGGTCCAGGTACGAACTTGAAATATGATTTATCCTTACAGGTCGAAAAGAATTGAACTTATTGGATTGTCATTTTTTAAATACTTTCAATCGCCATCAATCTAGCTGTCTAAACCTGTAGAAACATCGCATTTTTCTGACAAATACATTTTTTGGGGAACTTTATGAAAGTAAATTAATCTGTAAGAATAGTTTAGCTTATTAATGATTCCTAGGTCATATGTATAACACGTTGGCCCTAATTTTATGTGAATGGAACCATTAGCATTTTTGGAGCTTGGTTGTGCTCACCTGTCTTATGATTGGTCTATGGAAGTAGCAGCTGTACTATGCAAATATTTTTTTTTTTTTGGGGGTGGGGGGGGATGTACTAATTTTGAATATCGTAGCATTGATCAAACACAAGGAAGTTGTGGGTTACTCTGCTTCAACATGAATTTTCTTCTAATAATTTGGAGAAGAAAATATAAGAATTTCTCTAATCACTTGTGATTTGCGAACCCTGCAAGTCTTCTTAAGCTTGAGGGTGTATGCCAAACTATTTAGTAGGTCATGATTCATGAAGGCAATGAATAGGACAAATATGAACTATATAGGATGTCTTGTACAGACCCACCTGTGTATGCTAACTGCTAAAATTATTAATGACATGCTAATTGTATAATGCCCCAGTATTCTATTTGTGGTTTATGTTGCTTCATTGCTAATCACCATTTTTTGGAATGTCACTCTCGATCAATAAAATCATCATTTCAAATGCCCTCATGGAGGGCACTCCAACGATTATTTTGCTGTCTATTTTGGCTCAGATTTCCTGGTAGGAATTGAAGGGTCTCACTAAAGAGAGCATTGGGTTCTTATCGATATATACCGAAATAAGATAAATATAACCTTAACCTCCTAAGAACTAGGGTTTATATCATAATGTCAGCCCACGAATAAAACAGTACGATTTCAATGAAAGATGTAATTTTGATTTTTTTTTGAGTAATACTGCATAGACTAAATTTAACGTAAAAGTTAATATCAATCAAAAATAAAACGTGAGTTTTCTCTCTTACTCTGTTGACATAAGAAAGATAAAAGGTGTTGCATGTTGTAACAGTGAGATGTGTTTACAAGATTGAATTTGTTGACCAATAGATAGTCAATCTAGTGGGACGACGATGAATATTAAATCTTTTATTTAAATTTTGAATTCAAAACTTAAAAATAAAAAATAATACATTAAAAAATTCGTTCGTTAAATAGGATTTTGTAAACAATTGTATGATTCTAGATATGGGTAATAAGTTAAAAAAAAAAGGGCGAATTTGCTGGGGGCTGATTTGCCATTTAAGTTTCTTCTTCAGGTCACCTCAAACCCACCAAATCCCAACTAGCTTGTTTTATTTGAATTGGAATGTTGCCATGTTTCCACCCCTCCGAGAGTTCAAAAAGCACATGATCTACTTATCTGATATATATCCAGGAGGAGCTGTAAACCTTATCCCCCAGGCATTACAAATTCAATCAAGTGGGACACCACAGGATCCAAAGATCAGTGTTGGTCGAATTTTCTCCTTGCCCTCCAAATCCTATCGCCAATCAGTAACTAAGACCTAAGAAAAGGGTCAAAAAACACCAACTACATATTTTTTCTTAACACCCACTTGCTATAGCCAGTCAATGAGAGCCATATGGGGCCTCTAGTTGCTGTTTTGATGAAGCAAATACTGATTATTGTGACACAAAGGGCAAGAGTAACGCTTGACGTCATACAAAATGCGCTCGTTTAAACCAAATACACGAAAGTGTCGACAAATCTCGAATATTTTATCTGTTACCCTTGTGGTTCCACTTTAAAAAAAATATCTATAAAAAGTAAAAGTTAGTTCTTTAAGCCAAAACTTCTAAATTTGGGATTCAAATATTTTGCATATTCAAAATCAAAAACTCAATAGAAGTGAAACATCAAAACTAGTCTACAAATAGGAAATTGGTAACATATTAATTATATGATCTGTTTTTTCTTTCCAGCACATGCGGATAACTAGAACCAAGATGCTAAAGAGGGGGAAAAAAAACACTTAATCTGTAAGACATTCTATTTCATCTCTATTTTTTCAATGTCAAGAGGGATGATACTCTTGCTCTCTCCGCTCTCTGAACTTCTGCTGCTTTCCTTCTAAACTTTCTATATTGACAAATCTCCTCAACAAAGCCCAAAGAGACCTTGCCTCCTTTTTTGATTATGCAACTGTAAAAAAACTTTCTTACATGTATCTTTCTTTCTGTATGATGGGAAATTTTTCTATGCAACGTTCAGGAACCTGAATCAAAGGTTAGCCAACCGTCTGCTGATATATGCCGCCCTTCTTTTGTGATATTTACTTGTAGGGAGCTTCATTTGATCTGTGAACCAAGTAGAGAATTCGGGAAAGAAGGAAAAAAGTAAAGGAAAAGGCTGTATACTATGATTTGGCTCTCAAACCAAAGTTCTGTTTGCTGTGTGTGCGCCTATGTGAAAGTAGATATCCCGCTTGCAATTGGAGATGCAAATGGATTCTCTGGAAGATTAAGTCCTCCGGTGCTGAAATAGGTGAAAAGCACAAGAACAGAATTGTCAGGGAGAAGTAGCTGTTGCAGCCAAATACCGATATGTAGATAGAATGCCAATATATACCTATCTTGATCCTGGTAATTGGTGCTGATTTGCCTAGGTTTGTCAGCACTGGCTGAGTTACTATTGTTCAGAACATCAAGGAGGTAATTGAATTCTGCAGATGGGAACTTTATTAGTCATGTTAATAGGAAGAAATGTGAAAGAAAGGGAAGCAAATAAAACTATTTACCTTCATTGATATTCAACTCTTCCAAGGCAACAGTATTGCCAAAATATCGGGGACCATTGAGAGGTTTTTGGCTAAGTCTTAGCTCTGACAGACGCATGCTCTCAAGCTCCAAAGCACGTCCATAATCTTCCATGAATTGCTTCCTAGGCATTTGAGTGGTCTCATATCCTCTTGGTGCTGAAGAAAAAACGTTGGAAACAGTGTGGTAGTAGGTTAAATATTGAACAATTTAATCCTTTTCGCTCCTCAGTTATGTATCTGATGAATTAGCTGCAAACGTTTTCATTTGAAAATATCATGCAAATCAATGGTAATGAAGAATTCTGTGTTGTCGGTACAGGGTTATCTTCCTGCTATTTAAGATTAGACCTCATATGAATAAAGGACACTATCCCTTTAAATTTGTTGGTTCCCGGGGGGGGGGGGGGAGGGGAGAATTTTACTCACTTGAGCCAAGCTCGTAGTCCATGCCCACAAGGTGTCTGGGGCAAAACATTGGAGGTTCAAATTTGTCTGGATACTTCCTGCAATACATGTTAATACTTCGTGAGAGTTGAATTGCAGATTACAACCACAAAAAGGTCCTCTTGTTGAGTTCAGTTACTAGATGAATAGGAGATGTTGATCTTCTTTTGCTCATACTAAAATTTGAAACTTGTTAGGCATATGGAACCAGAAGGTGATGTCACTCACCTACATGTGTATTGAGCCACACCAAATTGAAATTTTAGAGATTATTTGGCATTGTTGACACGTAAATGTAACAAATATTTAATTCAATGGAATTCCCCCCCCCCCCAACATCTTAGTTAAAAAAGTAGATTTAGTAACTTTACCTGTCGATAAGTTTTGATTTTTCTCTGTAAGGTTTGACAAGAACTCGAGCACCACACACAAAGTGAGGATTCCCCTTTGAAAGAATTGTCCTGACAGTTTCTGAATTTTCAAAAGTCACAAATCCAAACATCCTTTTTTGCTGGCAAGGAATCCTTACATCTTGAACAGGTCCAAAGGTACTGCAAACATTGAGAATTTTCCAAAAACATCACACAACCTCTTAAACAAACAAAATACCATCTTCCATTTCATTCAGGAGAATTTATATGTGACTTACTTGAAGTAGTTAGAGACATCAACCTCCGTAAAAGTGCTCTCAGCTGGGAAAGTTAGATATATTTGCCTCGACCCACTTACAATTTGACCGGGATCACTTCGTTCACCCCGATTGTCCATGAGTTTTGGAGCATCTTCTGCCAAAATCACACAATGTTGTCCATGTGGCCTGTAACACAAACATATGAATCATTCTTTCATTAGTAATTGTTCAGAAAATCAAAAAGAATGAAACAGAAAGGATCACAATAACTATACCTCTCAATGAGCTGAATACTGTTCTTCAATCTAGCCAAAAGCTTCGTCAAACTATACCCCGCTTTCCCATGTCTTTGGCTTTCAGTTAGATACCCATCTGCCTGAAGAATCCTACCATATTTCTCATAATACATCATGGGTAGAGAAGCAATTGAAACCGGACTACCCCTCCTTGACTTGAGAAGTTCTGTGATCTCTAACTCCAATTTCTCGAGTGACCCAGGTGAAAAAACATGATCATCATTGGCAAAATCACTCAAGGTAGGACAAACCATTTGAGAGTAGTTATCGGGAAATGATTGCCCGTGAGAGTACCTACAACTGCTTCCATGTTTACAAAATCCCTTGCTAAAGTAATGGCAAACCTTAACCGGAAATTCTAAAGATCTTCTATGATTTCTTGAAGTCAAGTTACCAAGCGCAGCGTAATAGTCCATTGACACTCCTTGGTTGGAAGCTTCTAACTGCTCCTCTAAACATTGTTGCAGCTTATACTCATCATAGATAGCATCGTATACCAAAGGTGCAAAATCGGAGTTATGAATCGGAGGCTGCTCACTGACAGGTTCATGGTCCCAATGAGAAGTTGGAACGCGGCGTGATGAGGCTTGTGAGAAGGGATTCAAGGGTGTATAATCAGCTAAAGGACCAGGACTTTGCAGAATGGATGGGGAAACAGGAGCAGAAATTGGGGGCTGAGAAATCAACCCAAGTTCAATTTTGGCTTTGTAAATTGAGCTATGGATCAATCTATCAGGACCAAAAGCCAGCCTAATCATTTCGCGTTCACCATGTTCTTGTAAGAGGAGGTATCCTACTATTTTTGCAACATTTTCTGGTTCTAACTTTTGAATTCTATCAAACACTATTCTGGTTGAATCTGACAAGTCCATTTACGTATATCGTATACCAGGTCACTGCAAAATAAACCAACAGCCGTCAGGAAAAAAAAAAAAGGAAGAAGAAGAAACCAAAACCTAGGAACCAAATATGGTATGGAGCATAATCAACACCAACCCATGAACAAAAACATTGCCAAACCACAGATTTAAGATTTCTAATGTTCAATACTAACGATTATCAGGCTTTAAACAGAACACAACCCACAAAGAGATTAGGTTGTCTGAGCATGGTCATGGCTAAGAACAGATATTTTTCTTTACCACATCCGGAAATAACACGCCAAAAGTAAATTTGAAGGATGACTACAGACCTTTCTGTGGACAAAAAATATACAAATTACAAAAGAGTGAAGTTACTAGATTTAACATAAATTAAAGGAAGTACATCTCTGCAATTTTACAGAAGATAAAACACTAAAAGTAATCTTTTTCCAAAAATTGAACAAAATTAAGTAAATTATATAACATGAAATACTAATTCGTGGTCTTCTCAACAGAAAAAGGAAAAAAAAAAAAAGGAGAAAACCCCATTTGAAAGAACAAAAAAAAAGGAAAAAAAATTAAGGAAAAAAAATACAAAGTTCTTCAAACCAAATACAGCGTTTTAGGTTCATTTCAAACACAATTTTGTTATTTATAAATTCTCAAAATTCAAGAGAAGAAGTATTTGAAGTGCAAAAGACCCGAAATTTAAAGGGCAACACACGAATTCAGAAGTCGGAAGTTTGGAAACCAGATCCAGAAAACACATCTTTTGTACATCACTCAAAATGGAACTCTACAAAGACCATTAAAAACACTCATATCAACAAAACCCATGAACCAAAATTGAATTTCTTTAAAACATGAAAAAGACAACTCAGCAAAACAGGGAGACAGATCTAAACATACCCACAAAAATTCTCAAGTCAGAGAAATGATTAGCAGCAGAAGAACATAGAAGAAGAAGAAGAAGAAGAAGAAGAAGCCATGGTTGATTTAGTTTCTACTTCCTCCCTCGCTTTCTCAAAGTCTCGACTCTCTCTCTCTTTCTCTCTCTCTGTCTTTCTCTCTCTCTACTTTCAAAAGCGACGTCATCCTAATCTCAAAGAAACAAAATAATACCAGATAACAAAAAAATGCCAGCTTTTGAGAGCACACAACGCAACTTTTTTTAAAAAAATAAAAAATAAAAATTTTAAATGAATTCATAATGAATATTTATTATATGTTTATAAGTTTTTGTGTGATGGTGAATGTGAATGATATTAATTTTTTGATTTATGATTGAACCTCATCCCATTCCTATAGCACAGGAACAGGCTGTACTTAGAAATTTGACAGCTTGCAATCCCTATGCACAAAATTTGCGGGGGAAAATTTCCTAGATTTGTGATCGTACGTTGGAAAGGTTCAAATTTAGTTCAAAATTACATTTTATACCCTTCACATTTATGTCATCACCAAACTTGCTTTCTTCCTTTTTTTTTTTTTCTTTTTTTGATTTTATTAAAAATAAATACAGTTTTAAATTCGATTAAAACAAATTTGATAGTTCAATTTTTCATTTTTATAACATTAATTTCTTGGGTTTTTCTTTCTAAATTTTTGATAAATCAAATAATTTTTTTAAAAAATTTTATTGATATTAATACTTATAGAATTTATAATTTTGAAATTTAATTTATTACTTAATAAAATAATTAATAATTATTAAATAGGGATTTAATAACTACAACTCTGAGAGTATTAATAGGAGTGAGGGAGTAAAAATCCACACCAAGGCAGCCACTGTGCATACCCTGCGAACCGGAAACTCCAATGTTAATAAATAAAATCTTGTGCCGACTGCAACCTGAGTGAATGCAAATGTGGGATTTGTCTTTTCAAAGGTCGACCCCCCAAGAAATCTCCACGGTGGGATCGAGGTAAGATGTTACACCCGATGCCGTTTGATGAACATACTTTGTGACTGCATGAAGTAATGACTAGTAAGTTTTGGGAGAATGACATGCGCATGATAAACAACTAGAAATGGCAGCAAAAGATGACAAGCAAATGAGCTTGTATGATTTTTTTTGGCTGCTATGGTTTGAATTTGGACCCCACAAGGTTTTTTTTTTTTTGTTTGAGGTGTCTAAATTGGGTCACATTGTGTAAGACAATAAGATAATATATTCATTAGAAAACGACCCATTTCTTTAAATTGATAGAGCAAATGAAAGGAAAAATTGGGTCACATTGTGTAAGACAATAAGATAATATATTCATTAGAAAACGACCCATTTCTTTAAATTGATAGAGCAAATGAAAGGAAACTACCCCATTTCGTAGAATGCTCAATACAAGTTTTTTTCCATTCATGCATTGTCTTATGTAAGACCATTCGTGAGCCGGTTGCAGAAAACAAGTTGACACTAGATAGTAATATTTAACTGAGTGTTATCATATTTTGTTCGAATTAAATTGAAAAAGTCATTAATGTATGTTTTGTAATATAATAAACTCGTAAGAAAATTTTTATTATGTTTTATTTTTATATCATATCCAGCCAGTTCGATTATTATTTGTACATATGACATCATCCATTCATATTTTAGGTGTTTTGTTTTGAGGTATACTAGAGAGTGTGACTAAAGTTCAATTAAACTAATGATAGACCAAGTTTTGAGCTCAAAATGATGAGAATAAATGTAGTCATTTGGGTTAATTGAAAATAAAGGTTTTGTTGGTAAAAGGGTGAGGCGTTCGACATAAAGAGGTTTATGGAAAAATAGTTTTCTCAGACAAAACTTAAGTCTGATTTCTTGGATTCTGACCATTCCGTTCCGTACTAATAGGGCACATGAGGGGTTTTTTTCCTACTCAGCAATATCCCGAGGCTGAACCCTTTGCACTGCCCCCACCGTTACCCCCTCACCTAGGCTTCTACTATCCTGTACCACCATCCCCACTGCCCAAATTCTACCCTCCCCCCGCCACCTTCGCCGGCTTACCCCGAAACCAAAATCAACAACAGATTGTAGTAAAATGGCATTCCTATACCTTACCAAAATCAAAACCCATAAACATTCTCAATAAATGGAGCAACATTAAACCCTAAAATCCATAATCCACCCTTCCGCCCAAAACACCCTAACAACCCCCAAACAAGAAACTTAGAGCATATTTGGTAAATGTTTTTTCCCCATATGTTATCCTTTTAAGGAGAAAAAGAAATTAATTCTTTTTAAAATAAAATAAAATATTGACCATCGATGAATTAAAATTCATAAATTTATATTTTAAAAATAAAAGATATAAATACTAATAATTAAAATAAAAATAAATTAATAATTTTTCTAAACTATTAAAATCAAATATTTATAAATATAAAATCATTTTTATATAATATAAAGAATTAAAAAATTAAAAAATAATATAAATCATATATTTATGAATACTCAAATCATATAAATTGAATAAAAAAATATTTATGAATATAGTAACAATAACAATTTGAGACTTAATCTCAAATTTTGGGGTCGATAATTTGAAAGATAAATATATGATAGATGAAAATATATATAAAGTTAAAATTTTAAAATAAAAATAAAGAAAATAACACTACAAAATAAAAAAGAAAAAAAAAATTATTAATAACAAGAGAGATTGTTTAACTTGTTCAAATTCTCGTACGTCATTCATTGCTATTTAAAGTCATTTTCTCAACTAAATTCTTAATTATTATATTTTTACGGATAATTTACATGTAGATTTTTAATGATCTATCTCGACATTTCACAAAATTTCATATATTTAAGTTTTCGATTCTCCTAACTGATGCATTTTTAAGTTTTTGTTGCACATGTTCAAACCATCTCAGACGATACTTTCACATTTTATCCACAATTGAACCCACTTCCAACTTAGTTCGTATCTCTTCATTCTGAATTCTATTTTTTTTTTAATTTTACCATATATCCACCTGAATGTTCTCATTTCAGTTATAGTCATTTTCTACTCTTGCTGCTATTTAGTGGCTCAATAGTCGGTGTCATATAATAGTGCAGATTTTATTGTAATTTTATAAAAATTTCCTTTCAAATACAACGGCATTGCACAATCGCAAAAAACTCCAGATGCATTTTTTCATTTTATCCAATCTGCTTAGATCCTATGATTCACATCCCTATTTATGTTGTTATCGTTTTAAATGATGGATCCAAAATATTTAAAACTTTTACTTTTTGATACGTTATGCTCTTCTAAATTAATTATTTTTTCATCATTCAGGTGATTGTCACTACCGTACATTCCATATACTCAGTTTTTAACCGTTCCAATCTAAATTTTTTGGATTCTAATGTGTCATCCATAACTTCAATTTAACACTAATACCCTCTCTATTTTGATCGACCAACACTATATCATCTGTAAAAATATATATCATAATATTTCATCTTGAATGCTATTTGTGATTCAATTATTACTATTGCAAAAAGAATAGAATTTAATGTTGAATTTTGATGAAACCCAATATTAATAGGAAATTTATCACTTAAATCTCAAAAATTTTTACATTGATAACAGTTCTCTTATACACCCAAATTATGAACATATTTTGAATTTATAAAAAAAAAAATATATTTAAATACATCCAAATTATGGTATTTATAAGCATATTTATGGAATAAATATATTTGAAATTTTATATCATTTAATTGAGAATATAAATGAAATAAAAAAAATATGATTTTGAAAAAGTTAGAGCATTAATAAAAAAAAAAATCCTGCTCTCAAGAATTTCTTATTTAAATCTATTTTTTTTATTTTTTTATAAAAAAAAACTATTTTTACGAAGAAAAAATTTTATTCGGAACTTAAAATTACATTCTTAGAGAGAAAAAGCACAAAGTATGAAATGTCAAATAGACTGAGAAATGAGGGGATTGTCAAATATATTGAAAAAGCACTTAAGATACAGATATAATAGATTAAAATTTATATATAGTTAAAATTTTAAAATAAAAATAAAGAAAATAACACTACGAAATAAAAAAAAAAAGAAAAAAATTATTAATGACAAGAGAGATTGTTTAATTTGTTCGAATTCTCATACGTCACTCATTTTTATTTAAAATCATTTTTTTAACTAAATTCTTAACTGTCATATTTTTACGGATAATTTGTATCTAGATTTTTAATAATCTACCCCGATATTTCACAAAATTTCTTATATTTAAGTTTTCAATTCTCCTAATTGGTGTATTTTTGGATTCTCGTTGCACATATTCAAACCATCTCAGACGATACTCTCATATTTTATCCACAATTGAACTTACTCCTAACTTAGTTTGTATCTTTTCGTTCTGAATTTTATTTTTTTTCTAATTTTAGCATATATCCATCTGAGTATTCTCATTTCAGTTATAATCATTTTCTGTTCTTACTGTTATTTAATTGTCAAACATTCGGTGTTATACAATAGTATAACTCTTATTGTGATTCTATAAAACTTCTTCTTCAAATGCAACAGTATCACACGATCGCAAAAAACTCAAATGCGTTTCTCCATTTCATCTAATCTGCTTGAATCATATAATTCACATCCCTATTTATGTTGCCATCGTTTTGAATGATGGATCCAAAATATTTAAAATATTTACTTTTTAGTACATCCTGTTCTTCAAACTTAATCATTTCTTCATCATTCTGATGATTGTCATTACACGTACACTCCATATATTCAGTTTTTAACCATTTCATTATAAATTCTCTGGATTTTAGTGTACCATCAATAACTTCAATTTAATACTAATATCCTCTCTACTTTTATCAACCAACACTATATCATTTACAAAAAGTATACACCATAGTATCTCATCTTGAATACTTTTTATCATTACAAGAAAACATGATTTTAGCGACGAAATTTAGCGACGAAAAAAATTCGTCACTATTTAGCGACGAATTTAGCGACAAAAGCAGAAATCCGTCGCTAATTAGCGATGAATTATTTTTCGTCACTAAATTTAGTGACAGATTACTATATCCGTCGCTAATTAGCGATGGATTTCGTTTTCATTACTAAATTTAGCGACGGAATGTTATATATATCGCTGATTAGCAACGGATTACATTTTCGTCGTTAAATTTAGCGACGGATTTCAAATCCGTCACTAATTTAGCCACGTATTTGAAATCCGTCGCTAAATTATATTTAATAAAATTACAAAATTATTTTTAATAAAAACATAAAATTATATTTAAAAAAATAAAAAATTATATTTAATAAAAATCAATGCCCTAATTTAATAAAAATATAAAATATAAATATATATTTAATAAAAATACAAAATTATATTTAGCGACGGATTTCAAAATCTGTCGCTAAATTCGTCGCTAAATATAATTTTATATTTTTATTAAATATAATTTTGTATATTTATTAAATATATATTTGTATTTTATATTTTATTAAATTAGAGCATTGATTTTTATTAAATATAATTTTATATTTTTTTCGAAATATAATTTTGTTGTTTTGATGGGTATTAAGGGTGTCGTGTTCTCATTTCCTTTTTTTTTGTTATATCAAGATTTGATCTCCGAATCATCAGATTAGGAAAGAGGATTGTGACCACTAAACTATTCTCTTGAGAACTTGTGTCCCATTTCTTCAAGTTACAAAAAAGTTCTACTCTTAAATGTACTTATTTTGTATATGATCGTATTATTGTGTATATTAATCATAAAAGTAGACAAGTGCATTTCAGTCACTATTATTTGTGAGGTCGCTATCAATTTCCAACTAAGAAACAAAGTCATAATTTTAGGCATACTTTGTGTCCATGGAATATTAACTTATGATGGTGGGACGCACCAAAGGCCTTGTTAGCCAAAGATGTTGTCCACATTAGTTGGGGACATTTTCCAAACATTTTCACTAAATACAATTCCACTCATAATCTTGTACAAGTTTTTGTTTATTTGGGGTCACGGAAACTTAATTTTAGATTTAAAGGCGCGTCACGTAGAGAAAATTTTTTGATTGAAAATAGTTTATAAGTAACACTGATATGATATTATCGTGATAATAATATACATGAATAAAAAACGAAAACAGAATTGATGCGCCAAAAATAAAAAGTAATTCAGTTTTTAATTATCCTTAATCACAATCCTTGCTTCAATGGAATACCCTTTGATGCCCATTACTATATTGCCGGCCAAATGATTTAATTATCTTGAAAAATTAAGAAATTTTAACCTACAGATTTTTAGTAAAAGGCGAAAGAGTTACTCACTCTGTGCTCACTGCGTGACTACGTTTTGACCTAGAGATATATGACCTGTTAGTCATAATTGAGGGTTTGTATAAATTTGGTTTGGTTATAAGAGCATCCAACTTTAGAACATGGTGAGCTAACCTGTCGACCTACCTTTGTCAAAAGGATCAAATCATGGTAACTCTTTAGTATTAACATTTGTGGTTCTGTTCAATTAAAAAAAGTCTACAACTCCCGATTAGGGTTTGGATTTTATATGAGTTTGAATTAATTATCACTATCAGAAAACACGATATCAACGACGAAAATTAGCGATGGATAACTATCAATCTTTAATTAGTAACATAATTGCGACGGAATAGCGACAAAAATTTCATCGCTAAAATTAGTGACGGAATTATTTCTGTCGGTAATTCATCGCTAATATTTAAAAAAAAAATTCGGACAAATTAGCGACAAAATTAGTGACGAAAAAATCCATCGCTAAAATTTCTGTCGCTAAAAGTTGAAAAAAAAAATTGTATAAATTAGCGACGAAAATATTCGTCGCTAAAAATTTCGTCGCTAAAATTAACGACGAAATTATTTTCGTTGGTAATCCGTCGCTAAAACTTGAAAAAAAAATTGTATTTTTATTAAATATAATTTTGTGTTTTTATTAAATGTAATTTTGTATTTTGTATTTTTATTAAATTATGGTATTGTTTATTTATTAAATATAATTTTGTATTTTTATTAAATATAATTTTGTATTTTTATTAAATATAATTTTATGTTTTTATTAAATATAATTTAGTATTTAGTATTTTGTATTTTTATTAAATTAGGGTATTTTTTTATTAAATATAATTTTGTATTTTTATTAAATATAATTTTGTGTTTTTATTAAATGTAATTTTGTATTTTGTATTTTTATTAAATTAGGGTATTGTTTTTTATTAAATATAATTTTTTATTTTTATTAAATATAATTTTGTGTTTTATTAAATATAATTTTGTATTTTATATTTTGTATTTTTATTAAATTAGGGTATTTTTTTATTAAATACAATTTTGTATTATTATTAGATATAATTTTTTATTTTTTATTAAATTAAGGTATTGTTTTTTTATTTAATATAATTTTGTATTTTTATTAAATATAATTTTGTATTTTGTATTTTTATTAAATATAATTTTGTATTTTTACTAAATATAATTTTATATTTTTACAAAATATAATTTTGTATTTTTAATACATTTGAGTATTGTGTTTTAAATAATGAGAGTGAAATAAAAAGTAAAGAAGTAAAAAAAAAAGAAATAACACATAAATCATTGTGATATAGTGGTTGAGATAACTCAAAATATGTTTGAAAACCCAGATTTAAATGTGGGTGAGAGCATTTTTACAACAAAAAAAGCAGGGGCACTGGCGCTGGCGGGCGTGCGAGCGGGCGTAGGCAGCGGCTTGCGGCTACGTGTGCTTTGGGTGCATGACTTTCAGTGACGGAAATAATTCCGTTGCAAGAAAAAACCGTCGGTAATTTGAAATATTTTGAAAAAATATAAATTTATATTAGTGATGAAAAATTTTTATCGTTAATCCATCGTTAAATCTTGCAACGAAAATATTTCTATCGCTAAATTTAACGAGATAATTTTCAGTGACAAAATATTTACTATCAACGACATATATTTTTGTTATTGATACTTCTGTTTCTAGTAGTGTATGTACGGATAGCAAGATATCCCATTATGATTTAATTTCTTTAAGTTCCATCATAAAAATAAAATAATAGAAAATTTAAATTTCCACGTAACAAAATAAATCTAAATTTCTTTGAGGGGTTTTTGAGAGTCTAGGGAGTGTTTTGAGAGAGTAGGAGGAGAAGATCTAGTGGTAGTGGGGCTGAAGAGTTTGGGGAAGAGAGAGACCCCTAAATGGGTCTTACAATACTTTACTCGGATTAATCTAAGTAATTTGAATAACGACTAGTCAAGTAACGAAGAGAGAGGGAGAGAGAGGGGAGGAGGACGCGGAAGATGACAATAATTGGGGAAGAGGAGGAAGAAAAGACAAAGAAAAATGTGAGATAGAAATTTTTTTGGATACATAAAATTTCTATGTAATGTAGGATTTATTTTACTAATGGAAGCGTGAAAAAAATCACAAAAATAAATAGATTGAATTTTTGGGATGGTACCTTAATGAGCAATTCTCTAAATAATTGTATTGTGAACCTTCTCGAACAAATCATACGATCGGGATGATGATCACGAAAAATGAACCACCATCATAATTTTACAATATTTCGACCCACAGTCCGATGATTCAAATGATAAAAAAAAATTTTTTACTCGAAATTTTCTCAATTCCTTAATAATTTCTCACACTAGAAGTTAATTTCTTTTTCTCTTGGCTTAATGCATTAACTCAGAACTATTGTTCATGTTCCTCTCTAAAAAATGAACCTTCTCCCATGTTGGTGAGAGATCATAGGGGAGGTTAAGAATAGTTGAGGATAATGAAAGTTATCCATTATATCAATTTCAAAATAATTTAATTTAAATTAAGTTACCTTTACTTTTTACTCAAAAGGTCAGAAATTGATAGAGGAGGCTAAAAACAACCCACAGTGTAGGGTGTTAATGGCGGGAGCAGTTTACTAAAGATGCGAAAATTATCAATTTGGAAACCACAAGAACTATTTAAAAGACAATCAAACTACATGGACTATTTCTAATTATTTCTTTTTTTTTAATTGATTTTAATCTCATTTGAGAAGCCCCCACTCTCTCCTCATAGCATAATTTTATGCAACAGAAATCAAAGTTCAAATCCAGCTTTCAACTAGTGTGTTGAAAATCAGACCGAATCGATCGGTCTAACCGATTAGATTGAGAATCAGATTAATAGCCAGTCTGGTTTTTATTATAAAACCAAATTTTTTAAAAACTGATCAAAACCAATCAAACTCGTGGTTAAACTAGATGAACCAGATTGAATCGGCCGATCCAATGGATTTTCTTAATATAAAAAATGTGTGAAAATATTACACCTACTTGGAATCGAATATGAGAAGGTGATGATAACATAAATAAACTTTACTACTATGCTATGTGTTTTTATTGTCTAAATGTATTATAATTGATATTTATTTATAATTTCATGACAACATCATCCTATTTTTTATTTTAAAATTTCTTCGTACTCTAAATATCTTACTTGTATAAAAAAATGTCTTAATTTTTATTTTAAAATAAAAATCAAAAATTAAAAACTATAAATAACGAGATGGCATTTTCTATACAATTTGATTGAATTAAATTAAATCATAATTTATAATAATTTTGAATTTTAAAATTCAAAGTATGAATTTATATTGTTTATCAGTTTTAGATTGTTAAATTAAAACTCATAATAATTATTTTTACTTACTTATTTTGAAGAATTAGAATAATATTTTGATATTATTATTTAAATTTAAAATTTTTCAATTGAAATTATTGTAATAGACAATAAGTTGAGATAAAAATTTAATAAACGTGATCGATTACTTATTTTATAGTATGTTTTTATATTTATGTGTTATTAATAAAATAAATTCATTTTATATAGAGATATATAGATTTTATTTTATTTTAAAATATATAATATATAAATTATATATAATATTACGATGATATTATCCGATTCGTAAAATAATCTTTATCAATTTAATCAATAAACCAATCAACCAATAGATAGAAAGAATTCCCTATCAATTCGGTTTTGAAATCATAGCTTTCAACTTGATTGGTGCTGGTCACGATAATTAACGTACATGGGACCATGCCTTTATTTATTTATTTTTCGATAATGTGATAATGAAAGGGAATAAAAAGAAGAAAAAATACGCTGCTTATCTTTTTAGTCAATAATAGAGGTCACCCATCTTTCTTGGCTCTTATCCAATAATATATACACCAATATATATTACAGGTATTAATATTTTTTAAATAAAATTTTAAATTTAAATTTTATGTATAAAGAAAAAGATATTTAGAGAGTTTTATCTCTTAACATTACGTTCGGATGGATGAGTCGGGAAGAAGAGAAGAAATTATAAAAGAAAATGATTGTATTTTTTTCATTTGAGAGTTTTATTATGGAGAGAAAAGAAAAGAAATTGAATGATTTTTTATTCTTAAAAATATAAAAAATTTCTTCTTAAAAGTAAAAAGAAAAAAGAGAGAAGAAAAGTTTACTCACTTTAACTTTTTAATATATCAAATTTATTTTTAAAAAGATGATAGATAAATATTTAATTCTGAATAAATTTCACAATTTTTCTAAAATTTCAAAACAAAATGAGATGAAAATTTCATCATTTTCTTTCTTTTCTTTTCTTTCTTAATTTTTTTTTTCTTTTTTTTCTTAAACTTCTAAACTGAGTGTGAGGGTACAATTCAACTCGAATCAAATTTATTCGGATTCAGTGTAATTGTCCGATAAGGTGTTTTAAAAAAAAAATCTAATAATATATACAAGAAAACAAATTGTGTGAATGCTTGGTTGGTCATACATAGTTATTGTAAATTATAAAGAAGTCCTTTTCATGCGGTCTATACTTTAATTTCCCTGAACACAAGAATAAGGAGGTTGTGACGATGCTCACTTAGAGAAACCTTATCAATTCAATCAAAGCCCAACTGGCTTTGGTCATGTCATCATGTCATCGGTCTGATCACTCGGTCAGATGCTGCTTTCATAGTCTATGATTCATCCAAATTTACGCACTAATAAGGGCTATGTTCCCATTGCATATTTTGATTTTTGTTTTAGTTCTTTTTTTTTTTGCATATGTTTTGCAAATTTGCCATAGTAAAATAGTTAAAAAAAAAGAAAACAAATGGTATAAGTTTCATTATCCTTTAACAATAAGTTATTTTGATGTTATCAAGCAATATTAATTTTTTTTTATATGATATAAATTCTTTGGTTGTGACTCAATAGATCTATTAAGCTAAATTATTATTACAAAATAATATGCAATAAATAAGTATATTCATTAGTGAAGCCTCGGATATATGGTCGCAACTGGTCTCTGAAATTTTAAGAAAAAAATAATATATATATCTTTTTAGTTGCATACCAACAAATTTTATTAAAAATTAAAAAAAAAATCACTAAAATGTTGTAGAATAGTCTGTCCCTCAAAAATATAACTTCTTTAGCTCCTTTACCCTTATCTCCTACATATTATATTTTTTCCTTTAATTAATATAAATTTTTGACTGCACCATAAACATATTAAAGAAAATCCAAATGCGGATTATCTTTGGATAGAGATGCATGTGACCCAAAATTCGGTTGTCGCCATATTTCTTATCTTTTTACCAATGTATACCAAGTGAAACTCATCTTTATATGTGATGCACGTGCCGTGCATGTGTATATCCTTGATAGTGTATGCATTTTAATCAACGTTTTAACATGGATAAAAAATAAAGTTTGATTAATGAAGAATAATTGATTTAATAAAAAATGTTAAATTTCTTAATCAAAATTTAAATTTAAATTTTAAAAATAAAAAAATTAATTGAGAGAGGGATTTAATAGTTATTTGTAATGAATTATACGATTTTAAATATTAATCGATTAAATAAAAAAAATAATAAAGTAAGGGTTTGAGAGGCATCTTCTCTCTCCCTTCGGGAGGGGAGGTCAAAGACAAGCGGGGTTGGGTACAATATTGCATCACATGGGTTTCACCTAATCATTGGTAGCTTTTCCAGGCAACATATGGTGTAGAAATTTGAGAAGAATAAATAAAAGTTAGAGGGGAACATATGGGGCCTTCTCTCGGGCGCAATATCCATGTCACTTTCCAACTGCTCCCCCATTTGAATGAACGGATGTCTTTTGAGCTAGCTGTTGGCTTGCAATTTGTGTCTCAGTGTCAGCTCCTCACGTTACTAGATGTTGACCCTTATTGCCATTTATAAGGGCTACATTTTGAATGTACCAAAAAACTCTCCCCCTCCTCCCACCCCTCTTAGTAGGGTCACGTGGTACCAAGCTTTTTTTTTTTTTTTTTTTTACCTTGTGTACGACATCGTCTGATATTTAAGACTTTATCTCGATTAATCTGAATCGATCGTTGTAATAACTCCTTTTAGAGGGCTGATCTTCTAATGAGAATATTTCATATACATGAGGGATCGATACTTTCAACGGGAGTCGAATTTTGATAATATTTAAGGATAGTCAACTTCACATTCAGTTAAGCCAACCTATGTTGATAATATATTTTTGAGAGCATATGCTTTTTAATTAAGGTTTTAACATGAATAGAAAAGTGATTAATGACGAATAATTAGTTTAATAATAGAAAGAATGGTACCAAGCTTTGTAAACACGACAATATGGTGTAAGGTCGTACTACAATTTTTCCAAACAAAATCTGGGTTTTGTTGATCGAACCTGCATATGCCCCCCAAAAACAATTTTTAAAGAAAATATTGCTAATCCGGTTTTTGATTGCTGGAGACGCCAAAACCAATCATGTCTTCCCCTCAAGAGTGCCATCGACTATCATTCAGCTCGTGAAGTCTCGGGTATAGAATTTAAAAATAAAAAAAATTATATTAAAAAAGTTATTATTTAAAATTGAATTCTACAAATATTTAAACCAAATTTATCAAAATATAATTTCGAATATCGATTGATATAAAAAAAAAAAGATCAAATAGCCAAGACGTTGGTCATTGTCCCTCACCTTTCGTCTAAAGAACTGCTCGCTGATATTCTAAGTCACTTTCCTCTCAAGGTCAAGTTTTGGGTGGTGGTACCCTCCATTGAGCTACTTGAGCATGTTTTCTTGATGAGCAGCTTAGTTATTGAGCTTTGATATTACTTGTTGGGTTGAAACCACTGTGGACAATCCCTTTCTGATTAATTGAACAAAATTCTGTCTTACTTCATAGTTTGCAACACCTTAAATACATGGCCACCCTAGAAGGAAAGGGATGCTCTATGTAAGATATTTGTTTGTTTGTATTAGGGTTCAAGGACATCAATCCACGCCATGTGCTAGATTGGTCCTTTACAAAAGGCCTAGTCCCACTGAAAGGGAACCACTCACATGCTTGGTACCACATTTTAACTTCTTTTTTTTGACATAATAAAATTTAATTCAATCATGTGCATGAGTAATAATAAGGGGGGAGAGAGAGAGAGTGTTCTCTTAGAGACAACTCAACGGTAGAATCTCTCTATTTTCATTCTATTTTGTACCGAGAGAGAGAGAGAGCTTGCAAGGCCCCACGTTCTCCTTACTCATTAGGAATGTGATGCAAAGATAAACATTTTAGTAGATTCCAACATTAATTATGTAGTTAAGTGATCATATAATATACATATTGGCTTGAGAATTATGGGGAAAAAAATTCACGGCATTTAACATCTTTTTTTTTTTGGTTCTGATTTCCATTTCCACATGAACAAATTCATCAGACTCAAATGCTTATGGGCTCGATCGGTGGTTGCGTGTTATACAAAGCCCAATTCAATCGTCATCACACAAGCCCCAACTAGTTTTATTTGCCCATGCTCTTTTTTTTTTTTTTCAATTATTATTATAACAGGAATCGAATTTTGGATTAGAGATCGAAAGAGAGAGAATTGGACTATCCCCTTAGAGACTTGCCCATGCTCTTCTATGTTTTAAAAATTTTATAACCAAACTTTGGGTCGAATTCGAGCATCTCTTATTTTTTTTCTTTTTAATTTCAAAGACCATATCTTAATTATGAAAAACTATAATTTGTTTTTCTTGTCCACATTTTGGTAAAATCTATTGTTAAATAATAAAAATAATTATAAAATTTGAAAACTTTGTATCTAAAATCACTTGTCCTCTCTCTCTCTCTCTCTTAAAAATTCCTAAAATGTTATTTACACGTCAGATTAAATGGATTGAATTGAACATGCTATTTCTTCAAGCAAAAAGAAAAAGGCGATAGTATTGGGTCTTAATTTCGTTAGGAATCCACTGGTCCAATGCGACACCACCCTTTTTAGTTGGAATGACTATCTTCGCCTCCTCCGGGGGCAACAACAACGGTGACTGTAGAATGGAAGGAATTGAAGATCGAAAATATGAGATACGGTCTTAATCGAGTTCAGAAGATTGAAATATGTTAGAATCGATAATTAATTTGAAGAAAATTAAACTTAACGGCAGCGACGATGGCCAATGTTGATTTGTGACGACGGAGATTTAGTGGAAATTTGAAGACGATGAGATGAAATTGAACAAGCTAGGATAAATCAAAGAATCTGAGAGATTTGTACAGAGAGTTGCAAATGATGATGGGGAAGAAGGCGGGAAGTCCACATGAGAGAGGCGAGTGGTCTCCGGCGTGCGGTGCGACCTCTTATATATATATGTATATAAAGTTTGAGAAGAACAACGATTAATAGAGTCAACATCTGAGAGAGAGTGTGGAAGAATGAGGAATAAGAGAGAACACTTTTTTTTTTTTTTTTTTTTCAATTATGCTTATTCTTTAACAGAAGAATTTAAATGATTATTGATAGAAGGGTTTAAGTTGTAGGTTTTCATAACTGAGGTGAGATTTTTGTTTTGTTTTTTTTTTTATAATTTATGGGATTTTTATATTTTGCTTATACTTCAAGAGGTATTTTTACACATTTTTTTTAACAATTTAATTAGTTGAAATGAGTACAAAATTATTAAAAAAATAAATTAATCATATTTATTATAGTCATTTGCATTGCACGTGATTCTAACTTAAATTTAACAGCTAAAATTGTAATTTTTTAAAAATTATACGTGGGAGAAGTGGGTTTTGAAATCAATAGTTCTAGAAAACAAAACCGTTGTTTTTTGATTCTTAATTTAAAAAAATCGGAATCGAATCTCAAAGGAGCGGTTTCTATTTTGAAACTGTTGATTTTGGTTTCAGTTCAAGTTTTAAAACGATTTCGATTTTGATTCTACAATTGAAACTATAAAAAAAATAAAAAATAAAAGCAAAAATAAATATCAATATCAATATCCTTTTTGTAAAAAAGCATAAAAAATGTGGTTGATTAATGACAAAATAAATTCAATTAAAAAACTATTATATCATTTTGTTGGCGAAATCTTTTAATCGATTGAGTAGTGAATATTTAAAATACACTTTGTCATAGTATATGAGGGTTTAAATTTATTGTCCTTACATTGTAAAATATTTTATTTAAATTAGTTTTTCTAATATAAAACTCATATGATTTTTATAATTAAATTTTAATGACTAGTTTAGATTCACTGTTAACTAAAATAAAAATTATTAATTTCTGCCTTCAATTTAATAATAATATAATTTTTAGAATTTTTAATTTTCAATTCTACTTATATTACGGTTAGCAAATTAAAAATATTTTAAAAAATTTTCAGTTCAAAACTATTGATTTGAACCGTTGATTCTCAGTTTTTTCAAATGAAAAATTGAGATCGAATTTTTAGATACGGTTACAGTTTCAATTTCTGTATCACAAACCAGTCAATAGTTCTTTGAACCGTTGATCACGAATTGATTCATTCCGGTTCTACGTTTCAGGGGCCATATCTAAGGTGAGGCGTATGCAGAAAATAGATCTGTTTGTATTGGGTTTAAAGTTTATGGGGGCAATTGTTTTTTTTTTTTTTATAATTTTATAAAGATGATATAAAATTTTGGATCTGCATATAAATGTTTAACCAAGATATTTTTACAAGTATATATAATGATTATTATTTTATATTATTATTCTGTTATTATTTTTTATGTTTTGCATAAATTATGAGTTTTTTTTTTTTTTTTAACTGTTGTAACAATAATTTATATATGTTGTACGCATTATATAATGTCACAATTAAATACTTAAAATCAATATTTAGTTGGAAAGGGAGATCGGTCAAGAAGAAAAGAAAACAAGGAAAAAAAAGGGAAAATGGAGCAGTGGGTCGGGTGCAGGAAGTTCAAATAGTTGGACAGTTTGTGAAAACAAATGTCACAATTCTTATCAAGAAGAAAGAATTAGTACTTAAGTCCGCAACTGCAGAAGAAGGGAAGTTGCACTATGGGTAGGCAGTAAGGGTGTGTATTCTACTGCAGTGACATGAGAGAGTGTTGGGAGTTGATCAGAGGATGGTGGAGAGGAAGAACGAAGAAGAGATTGATGTGTGATGAAGGAAAGGAAGAGAAAGAGAAGGAGAAAGAAAGAGGAAGGAAGAGAGAAGAAGAGAAAGAATAGTCGATTGAGAAAGAAGGCAATTCATTACAAGTTTGGTTTGTTGCTATCTTCTTACAGGTTCTTATACAACCTAGATTAGTTCCCCAATTGCCTCTAACAGCATTAACTACTGCAGTTAGGTCTAGGATGCTCAACTAACTTTTGATACTAACTATACACTAGCCGTTAGCTTCCCAAGGGCTAGGTATTGTTACAATTTTCCTCCCTAAAAAAAAATCCTTGTTCTTAAGAATTGAAGGTTGGAAATTGAGCTCTGATAAAGTCTAAGTCTTACCATGTTGATTCCTTTAGACTGAGGTTGATCCATTTAATCAATACTTGCATCACAGACCTGTTGTTTCTCCATACGACTCTTCTTTTGAGTACTGTTTCTGGTTCAACCAGAACTCTTCTGCATTTGAGCATCTTCCCAATCCTCGGACAAAGTTATAGCATGCTGGGATTCCCAAGTTTTGAAAATTCGATCTGGACCAGGTTGCCATGTGATGACCCCGCAATTGGTTTTCAATACAAACTTAAATAGCAATGTCAAATCAATGAGTAAATCCTGTTATGTAACAATTCAATCTTAGACACAATTTTTGGTATATACACATTTATTATCTTTGTACTATGCTCTGAATTTGTTCCAATTTCTCACCAGCTCAACACTCCATAAGTGCCCATCAGACCAGTTCATCGGTATAGCTTTTGAAAGATTCCACGAACCAATAATAGGATGATCGCCTATCAGGAGAAAATGCTCTCCAAAGTGACACTCCTTTTGCAGTTGAAATTTCACATGAAGAGACTCTGCTAATTTTGAGAAGGATTATGATTCCAGCATTAATAGTTGAGACCAACATTAATCATCACAAGTACTATGGAGTAAAGTAAATTGAACTTACCTATCTTCTTAGTACTGTTTTTTTCAGCCTGGAAGTCTTCCAAAACCTGCGTCATGAGATGAGAAGGATACTGAGATGAAAATGGAGTAACATCAAATTTTGAGTAGAACATTAAGATGAGCAAGAATTATCTCTATTTGGGACGGTACATGAGTTGAACCTAATGATCGTGTTATTCTTTGGTTTGCGGAAGTTATAGGCGACAAATTCGAACTGAGACTTCTTGATGCAATGAAATGTGTCTCAGACTTGGTGTGAACAACTCTTGATGGAAGCACGATTTTGTAGTTGTGATTCTCTGCAAAGATCTTAATAGGAGGGCTTTTGAGTGCTTCCATTGCAATACTGTTTCAGCTGATGTTGGGAAGGAGGGAGGGAGATAGAGAGAGCAGAGAGAGACAGTGTTTCAGAATGGAGATGGAGAACTCAATATGAGAATCAGATTGGAGAAGAGGAAATCCGGATCTGAGTTTAGAATGGTGGGGTTTTGACACCTGGCAAATCTGAGTTTGTTAATTTCCTTTCCTTTGGAATATGCTATTTTTCTGTTAATTTTGGTGTTAAGAGTGCTTAATAACCTCCACTAATTCAAATATATATATTTTTTATATAAGATTCAAATATTTTAGGCCACATATTAATCAGAATCCATGACATTAGTCACCAAGAGACAATTTAGTGGTTACGACCCTTTCTCATAACCTGATGATTCCGGATTTAAATCCCGATGTAACCCAAAAAAAAAAAAAGATGGTAAATTTTCATTGAGTCAATAAGATCTATTAATTTTTTTCCCACCTTTTGGCAAGAAAAGAAGGAAGGAAAAAAAAAAGAGAAAAGAAAAAGAAAGACATAACTTTTGATCAGTCTAACTCTGTCATAAATTTAGGAAAAATGCTAGTTTGCAAGGTTGCAAATTCATATACAAAACAAAGCTAGTTTGCAAGGTAAGAAATTTCTAGCCTATTAAAAGACAAGAAATTTCCTTGTCAAGGGGAACATCAAGGAACTTCAAGAGACACCAGGATCGCAGGGTTGAATATTATGTAGCATGCAGTCTCAATGTCCAGGTATTTGTATATGTCCTAAGAAAGAAAGCGACATGCTTGATAAAATTTCCTTGCAATTCCTTTGTGGAATTTGGAAATTTGTGTCCTTATAGAAAGAAATGCGATTCCTTTGATTTTTTTCAAGTGTGTGAATCTTACAATTTTGGATTTAATTTAATGGACCACACAAAAGCGTCCTATCTCTTTCCATGCAACCTTAACAAAAGCATAAGCAATTTACTTCCAAGAGGTCTTGACCTAGGAGAAATGTTGATAGGTTTAAACAAGTTCTGATAAGCCCCTTCATAGGTATGGGGCCATTGGCTCAAGAGTGAGAAGCCTGTGTTATAGCATCAGTCAGCATAGCTGAACATTTTGAATGTAACGGCTAGGAGTAAGAGCTAACTGCACAAGTGGAGACTATTTATTGGGAAGTTATGGAAGTTGAAACTAACAAGCCAACAGCCCACCCATCAAGTGTAATAACTAATTGAGAGCTAAAATAGGGATAACCGAATCTTGAAGTGTATAAAGAGAATGATGGAAGGAAGATGAAGTGGGTATTGATCATTATGCTTAGACTATCTCTCTGTTTCTCTCTCTCTCTCTCTCTATCGCTTTTTCTTTCTCTCTTTCTACTCTACTATTCTCTTCTCTATCCTCACTCACGCCAGCTCTGAACATTCTCCCTAAAAGGCATTTCCAACCCTACATTACCTCACAGTCACTCATCTTGATGTTCTGAATCTGCTTCAGCTCAACTAATGAACAGATTGTAGCTATCCTTATCGGTAGCTGGGGCGTAACACTGTGGTAAGCATTAGTTTGGATCAAACTTCTATAGGTGTAGTAGTAGGATATTATTCTCTCTTAATTATTGATCTCAAATTCAAACTATGGAGATAGAAAAATAGAATTTGAAAAAATAAATTCCTTAACGAGTCTCACAGTATTCAATTAGATTAATAACATAAAACCCATGATTAAAAAAGAAAAAAACAAATCCTCTTAAAAAAAAGAAAAAGAAAAAAGATAAGTAGTTGTTTGGACCTACAACTGGGTTAGCGTAGTCCATGTAGAGTCTAATTGCGGAAACTTTTGCAGTCATTCTGCAAAACCTAAAACCAAGATGCATTAATTCCATCATGTAGTCATTTATTACGTATGATTTGTTAGAAAAGCAACGTCTCTTCCAAAATGAATGGTTTAATGATTTTAAATTCAAATTTTAATATAATAATAATAAAAAAAATCTCACTTTAGAAAAAATCTAATCTAGCGTGACTTTATATAATTTTAAAATACTCTAACAGTATTAATCAACAAAAGTTTGGAAACAGTTTAATTATCTAGAATTTTCATCCCTGACATACTCTTAATATAAATGGGTGCTGATGCTTCACATGTAAAGTAAGTGAGGTAAGTCTCCGGCTGCTCTGTGCTGCAGGTAGCATTTCTCTCTCTTGTTAGTGTCCTGCCGCTTTAGCTGCATTGATCTCAAGCAATTTTAATAATTTATCTTTGATTAATATTTTAGTTTCTTGTATAGTTTTATACGTGTTGCACACTATTTGTACACTATTAGGGATTAATATATATATATATATATATATATGTATATATAACAATCCCTTTTTGTTGTTACATAATAATTCAAACTTAAGATATTTAGATCGGAGGAGAAGGTTATGATTATTAAACTATTCCTTTGGGACATATATATAATGCATTTATATGCATTTTTTTATACCAAATAATGTAATATTTTCTTATTCTCTCCATTTTTTTAATACCTTTTAAAATTAGTACTTATTTAAAGAAAAATAGCTTAAAAGATAAATTTTATTTTGCGTTTGTCTTGTTCAAAAATATTTATTAGTTAAAAGAAAACAAAAGTAAATTTTTTAAAAGTCTGACTTCCATTTTCTTTTTTTTTCCCCTTCTTTTTAAATTATTATTATTTTCTTCTGAGTAGCTATTGACGGTCTAACATCATTTTTAATGCTTTTAAAAAGTATTAGAATATGTGCCACGTCAAAGTCCTTGGCTGCTTGATTATTTCAAAGCTAGACTTAAACTCTAGAATTTGATATACTCCTCCCCGGCCGGCTTATGCCGTCTCTGTCTCGGTCTCTCTCTCTCTCTCTCTCTCACTAAGGTATCAGTGTCTCTGTACAAGTTACTGCATGAACACGTGCAGCAACCTTTTGGGCAAATTCCTCACAAATGGTTTGGAGCCCATGGTGTGGTTGGGACTAACAAGAGCGATTCCATCGGAGTAGAAAAACTTCTATTAGTTTCAGACCTAACGTTACCATGTTAGAGGACTCCCATACCTTTCCAAAATACCCTATATAGTCGAGTCCATAGCTTTTCGTTAAATCTAGTGCTAGAGTTTGATGGGCATACGGCGGGTAGATTCATGTTGCTGGAGTTATAAGTTGTAAATTTCGTATACTCATTAATTTAATTTTTTGTATGAGAAATTAATATTTACTTTATATTTATATTATATTATGTATAATCTTTAAAAAAATAGTTTAGTGGTAACAATTTCTCTCTTTTAATTTCGTAATTCAAAATTTAATTGTTATTATAATAAAAAAAATAATATTTATAGAAATTATAAATATTATTATATTATGTATAATCCCTGAGTTTTTCATTTATCTTTTCTCCCAAATCAAGGCTACTTGGGGTGATTGATCGCCTTTACTTTTCAAGCTCTAGATATTCTCTTATTTCTCTCTTTCTCGGTATCCCATTTAGGGGTGTTTATCGGTTTGATTTTTAAATTTTTGATAATTCCGCCCACCACCCCTTAACACTTACCAAAACCCAACTAAAACCCAACCTAATTCCAAACAATTGATTTTCGAATTGAATCGAACAAATCAAATAATTCGATTTTAATTTTTGAAATCTAAATTTTTATATAAATCCAATTTAACCAATTTCTAATCAATAAAATAATGAATTTTTTAACTATTATTTTATTGCTTGTTTAAAAAAAAAAAATTACCAATCAAAGTTTACATAAAAAAGAAAAGAAAATAAATAATAAATAATCAAAATAAATAAAAAATAAAATAATTAAAAACTCCACCGTAAAAATCTTAATTCGAAACTCGAACCAAAAACTAAATTTAGAATTCGATTCTAATCAAAAACCGTTTCTAATTCAAAAATCAAATTCAAATTTAATTCAAATCGATCGAATATTCGATTATCACCGATTATAACACACCCCTAATCTCATTCATTTTACCTCCGATCTGATTGGTTGTCACCATCGTAACAAAAATAATTAAGAAAGCCGGCAGAAGGTTAAGCTGTCCCTCTCTCTCTCTCTCTGTGCCTGCATCTTAATTTATGCTTTTTGACTTTTCTAATTTTATCTCTTTTTCTATTTTATTGTGTGGATCCTCCTTTATTAATTAATTTGTCTAGTTTTCTTAATTTATTTTCCATATAGGAGAATTCTTTAATGGTCATCAGTAGTACCTTTAATATATAGTCTAAATAAATTCTAATCATCTAATATCTTTTCTTTATAACAAAAAGTTAAATATAAATGGTTTCATAATATAATAATATTACAATAATACCCCTTTATTTGTGATTGTTTAATTATTTTTATGTAATTATTTAAAATAGAACAGAGAAAATTAATACAATGACATGGGTTTCACCTCCTCGTTAGTACATGAACCTTATTGCTTTCACGTTACCTCACCCCATTTGATTTGGTTATTTGACTACGTCTACGGTCTTACGTTTTTCTTTTGTTGATCGCACGATATCTAAAAGAATTAGAGAAGAGAAACTATTCCCTTGGAGCTTTCCCCTTGGAGATTTCTATGGTCAACGTCTTCCTCGGGCTGCTCGCTCATCCCCACTCCTTCGGAGCTTTCACCATTTTTTTTAATATTGCATTCATCTTCAAATGCCGTGACAATCCCTGTATATATATATTAAGTTAATGACATAATTTCCCAATATTTATATTAACACAATGAATAAAACTATTAATTATTTCTAATTTGTTGTTTTTGTAGTCTTAAGCTTTTAATCATATATTATTAATACTAATAAATTTTAAATCTTGATAATAATGATCGAGAGAGTTTAAATCGAATTTGTTGTGATTACTAAGTATGTGTGGTTCTGTTAAGTTTATCGGCAGATACTTACACTATGATAACTATTTTTTTTTAATTATTATTATTAAAGAAGAAACATTGACATTTGATATGTTGAATTGCAGATATTAATCATAAAGAAATATGCTATCTGTGAACACTCTAATGCCAGCCATCCCATTTTTGAAAGATTTTCATTTTTATTTTGACCAAACGAGGAGCTTGCATATGAAGGGCCTGCAGGCGAATAGCATTCTCGAGTTATAAATATCATGCACGCTGTGTGCTGCACAAGCAAAGAGAAGAAGGCCCCCTTCCAAAATAGATCTGCTTGTTTCTTCCTCATGGAGCTCGGCTTTCTCTCCTTCCCAGCCCTTCTCACTTTCATCCTCTTCTTCATTACAGCATCAAAACTCAAGACAAAATCAAAAAATTCAAATCAAAATCTCCCACCAGGCCCATCAAAGATGCCATTTTTTGGAAACATTCACAACCTTGCTGGTTCTCTCCCTCACCGCAAGCTCAGAGATTTAGCTAAAAAATATGGAAGTTTGATGCATTTACAGCTGGGAGAACTTTCAATGATTGTCGTTTCATCACCAGAAACCGCAAAAGATATCATGAAGACGCATGATGTGATCTTTGCTCAAAGGCCGTATACTCTTGCTGCAAGAATCTTGACTTACAACGGTCAAGATATTGGTCTAGCTCCATGTGGTGATTACTGGAGACAAATGCGAAAAATTTGTATTTTGGAGCTTTTGAGTGCTAAAAGGGTGCAATCTTTTCGATCAATTAGAGAAGAGGAGGTCTCAAAAATGATCAATTCAATGTTTTCAAAAGCAGGAGAGGTCATTAATTTGAGAGAAATGATTTCGACTTTGGTAAATGTGATCTTATGTAGAGCGGCATTTGGTGAAAAATGCAGAGATCAGAGAGAGTTTATTTCAACTGTTAGCGAAGTTATGGATGCCAGTGGAGGTTTTAGTGTTTCTGACACATTTCCGTCTCTGACATGGCTTCATGTGTTGAGTGGGGAGAGATCCAGACTCGAGAAGACTCATAGGAAAATTGATAAGATGCTTGAAGATATTATTGGTGTGCATAAAGCCAGCAAGGAGAGAAGAGAGAGGGGTGATAGTAAAGCGGAGGAGGATTTAGTCGATGTTCTTTTGAGAATTCAAGAGGGGGATTCTCTTGCAATACCATTGACCATCGAGAATATCAAAGCTGTTGTGTCGGTTAGTACATACATTTTCACCAAATTTAATATTTCATGTTCTCCTATGTATTCTTAACTTGAACATGCGCAAGAAAGAGTTGCTAACATACTTTCATTTCATGGCTTGAAATTTAGGACATGTTTATTGCAGGAAGTGAGTCATCATCAACAACCCTAGAATGGGCAATGTCTGAACTGTTGAAGACACCAACAGCTCTCAAAAAGGCACAATCCGAGGTGAGACAGATTTTTGCAAAGAATAAAAACGTAGACGAAACACGCTTGGAAGAATTGAATTACTTAAAACTAGTCATCAAAGAAACCCTAAGATTACACCCACCAGCTCCCTTATTAATTCCAAGAGAAAGTCGAGAAGATTGTACCATTAATGGCTATGCAATACCGGCCAAAACTAGAATCATTGTAAATGCTTGGGCTATAGGAAGGGACTCCAATTCTTGGAAGGAAGCTGAGAAATTTACTCCGGAGAGATTTTTAGAAAGTTCTATTGATTATAAGGGAACAAACTTTGAATACATCCCATTTGGTGCCGGAAGGAGGATTTGCCCTGGTATAACTTTTGGTATGGCTAATGTTTTGCTCCCGCTAGCGCAGATGCTATACCATTTTGATTGGAAATTGCCTTATGGAGCACAAGGTGAGGACTTGGACATGGATGAGCGATTTGGTTCAGCAGTTAGGAGAAAAAGAGATCTTTGTGTTGTTCCCATTGTGCAAAATATTCCATAGATTGCAATAGCTTGAAATAAAGAAAGAAGGGTTCTGAAAGCTGATCTTAGCCTAAATAAAGGAAGAAAAATATTGCAATAGCTTGAAGCAAGGAAAGTAGGATTCTGAAAGCTGATCTAAGCCTAAATAAAGGAAGAAAACTCTCTTTTTCCTACCACAAACCCTTTTGTCGAACGTGTTGCCCTCATATCATAACGACTAGTTTGTATTAGAATGAAAACTTTAAATATCAATTAAAGTTGACAATTATGCTTGTTGTAGATAAATTAGACATGTCAAATGGGATGTTGTGGGGCACTGTGTGTTCATGGGACGGCATACAACGATGGCAATGCCGTGTGTCATGATGCGCCATTTCTCAAAGTAGTCCATGCTAGAATTGACACAACCTGATTATTCATCCATTGTATGCTCGGGTTTAGTTTACCTGCCAGGTTTCTTTCAATTGAAACTAAAATTGTATTGGGGGTGGGGGCGATTCGGGAGTTTCCTTGGCTTTACTCAAGTCTCCGGGGCGGGGATTGGGTGCACTTTTACGGTCTATTTTGGCAATTTTATGGGAAAGAGAGATAAAGGAAAGAAAAAGAAATGATGGGAAAAAGATGGAAAGAGAAGTAAAATTAAAAATCACATTTTATAATAAAATATGTTATGAAAAAGAGAGGGAAAAAAAATAAAATAAAATATCATATTTGGTTAGAGGAGAGAAAGGAAGGGAATATAATAAAAAAAATATATATAAATTTATTATTTTATCTTTTTTATTTTTTTATCAAAATTTTAAAATAGATAACATAAAACTAAATTTAGTTTTTTTTTATAATTTTGAAGAAGAATCATTTCCTTTCAACCCATCGATTTAGTAAAATTAAAAATTTAGATTTGGGAGATTTCATAAAAACTTTTCATTTTCCTTCCCTTTAATTAATTGTTTTGTCAAATACGAGTGAGTTTTTTAAAAATCATTTATTTTCCTTCTTTTTCTATCAAAACTCTCCGTCCAAAACCGTTAGGGTGGATTTCCGCAAGGTATATCAAATGGTTTTACTTTTGACTCAAAAGTAATTTGATGAAAATTTGATTCACACAAGTGATTCGAGTTGAATACAAACGACGTACTTTTATAATTCACCCACAAAAGGTGCGGCCATGGTTTAGGACAAATTTGAAAAGATTTACAAATGATAAACCCTAAAATAGAAAAGTATATTTGAACCGAAGGAGGACTTGCAATATTTAAAATTTCTTTTGGTTTCTTTATTGATTGGAAATTTTAATTTGCAGCTAATAAAAACTTGGGAAAGAACTATAAAGGCACGAGATTATATTTAATAAAAAGATAAAATTATATTTAATAAAAATATAAAATTATATTTAATAAAAACAAAAAATTATATTTAATCAAAACAAAATTTTTTTTCAAAGTTTTAGTGATGAATTAGAGATGGAAAAATTAGCGACGGATTTTTCTGTCACTAAATCTGTCGCTAATCTATTCAAAAAGGTTTTAGCGATGGAAAAATTAGCGACAGATTTTTTCGTTGTTAAATTCGTCGTTAATCTGTCCAAAAAAGTTTTAACTACGGATTTAGTGATGAAAAATTTTCGTCGCTAATTTTAGCGAGAGATTTAGTAACGGAATAATTAGAGACGAATTTTTCCGTTGCTAAATCCGTCACTGAATTTCCATCACTAATCCGTTGCTAATAGCAACGGATTTTTTTCTATTGGTTTTTTCCATCGCTGAAGGACTGTTTTCTTGTAGTGAAGAAATAAATGAGAATGCAATTAAGGGGCTGCCTCTTTTATGGCCATGCTTGAGTTTCTATGTCAAATTGAACTCCTCTACCTTTTTTCATAACCGACTGCAACCTTAATTTCTTCTTTTTTTTTTTTACTGGACTAACTAATATCTGGAATGATTAATCCAATTTGAGCTATTATTAGACTTTTTTTAGAAAAGTTCTTCTAATATAGTTTTTTTCATTCCTAAAATTTAAAGAGATCTTTGTCCTTTCCATAGGCAGGGGCAAAGCCACCTATAGTCTTGGGGGGGCCATGGCTCCCCAAGACTTTTGAATTTTTACCATAAAATTTTAATTTTTAACCTTTTTGACTAAAAAAAAAAGGTTGTAACCTCTCCGGATGTTTAAAACAATAAAATTTTTGTATTTCAAAAGTTTAAAACAATATTATATTTGATATTTGGACTTTTTGAGACTTGGTCGGAATACTCTGAAATTTAAAATATTTGTGTATGTGTGTGTATATATATATGATACACAATTTTAAAATATATATATTATTTTTCACCTTTATAAAAATGATATTTTTATTCTTTGTGCATATCCATCAATTGTCCCTTAGGAAAGAAAAAAAAGGAGGCTATTATAACGAGGCAACTAATAATAGTTGGCAAGAGCAAACAAATATTTTTAAAATATCTCTTAAAAATCTACATCAATATACTTTTATACATTTTTTTCCCTTTTTTTAATGTTGACATTGTGAACAATCGACATTTTTATCAAAATCTTTGCCCACTGTATATTACTTTTTTATCAACTCTATATGTTCTTATCAAAATCTTTACCTATTGTATATTATTTAATTGTCTTATAATTTAATTAATATTCTTTCCATAATTCTATTATTGTATTTTGGATATGATTAATATTCTTTCAATACAGTATTGGACTGTCAATATTTCATCTATATGATTTAGATATGTCAAATATTCTATAAGTTATATTACGTATATGAAATATTGTTTATTTTTGGTAAATCCAATTGATGTGAACCCGTTGGGTATAGATATCCTATAACCTACAAACAAGTTAATTTAGCCCAAAAATCGTCCCAACTAATTATTTGAACCGGTAGAATTAAAAACCTCAACCATTACCCTAAAGGAGGAAGAATCTAACGTATATGATTTTAGACTCGTTTCTTATTAGAACAAGAACTTTGGTATAAAGATAGAATGAATGACGCCACAATTTAAGTGGTTCGAAACCTAGATTGATAAGTTAAAGAACTAAACAAGACTCTTATCTTGAATAAGTTTAAAAGTTCTCAAAAGAACAAGACTTGTGTGAATAAATCTCATAATTTTATTAATTCTCTCAAAATTATATTTTACACAATATGTAATGGTCTATTTATAGGTTAAAGGAAAAGAATAAATTGGAAACTAAAAATTTAGTAATTCCTATACAATTAAAAAAATAGAAAACTAAAATATAAACTATAAAGAAAAATTAGAAAACTAAATAAACCATACTATTTTTGACCAAATTCTGCTGTTATTTTTCTTTATTTTCATCCTCCATTGGTTTTGGATAGTTTTGGATTATTTACTCTTCTAATTTGGCTTGTATGAGTATAATTAATATCTTTTTTAGTTTTTCATTCATTTGATCTCCAATTTCTTGCTTTAAAATCCTCTGAATTAAGTTATTCAGTATTTTTTTGAATCTTTTAACTTGAGTTTTTGTAACCGGCCCAACTGGAACTTGACTTGGATCTTATGAATTTCTGACAATCTTGATAACCCCATCATTCCCCCTCTTGAGAAGGATTTGTCCTCAAATCATCACCTACATCAAAAGGACTCAAGTTAGTAATATTGAAAGTAACACTAACATTATACTCACCTGATAAATCAAGTCTGTAAGCATTATCTTTGATCCGTTTTAACACTTGAAAAGGACCATCTCCTCGGCGTAACAATTTAGAATGTTTTTGTGCCGGAAATCTTTCTTTTCGCATATGTAACCAAACCCAATCATCGGGTTTAAAAATCAGCTTATAGCATCCCTTATTCGCTTGCTTGATACATTATTCGGTCCTCTTCTCTATGTTGAACCGTACTTTCTCATGAAATTGCTTCACAAATTCTGTCTTTTTCTTACCATCTAAATTCACTTACTCAGAAATAGGTAAAGGTAATAAATCCAAAAGAGTTAAAGGATTAAAACCATAAATAATTTCAAACGGTGAGAATTTGGTAGCAGAGTGAACAGTACGATTATATGCAAACTCAACATATGACAAACATTCTTCTCAAGTTTTAATATTTTTACTAATGACAGCACTCAATAAAGTGGACAAAGTTCTGTTGACTACTTCTGTTTGACTATCAGTTTGAGGATGACAAGTTATTGAAAATAAAAATTTTGTTCCTAACTTTCCCCATAATATTTTCCAAAAGTAATTTAAGAACTTAGCATCCTGATCTGAAATGATTGTTCTAGGCATCCCATGGAACTTTACAATCTCCCTAAAGAATAAATCCACAATATGAGAAGCATCATCAGACTTATGACAAGGAATAAAATGAGTCATCTTAGAAAACCGATCTATAATCACAAAAATCGAATTTCATCCACATCTACTCCTAGGTAAATCCAAAACAAAATCCATCGAAATGTCAATCCAAGGTGAACTAGAAATAGATAGGGATGTGTAAAGACCATTAGGTTGAACCCTAGATTTAGTTTGCCTACAGATAATACATCTACCACAAAATCTCTCAATATCTCGCTTCATGTGTGGCTAATAAAAGTGTTCCTATAAAATAGCTAAGGTTTTGGCGACTCCAAAATATCCCA
Source organism: Dillenia turbinata (assembly GCA_037126225.1). Taxonomy (NCBI): domain Eukaryota; kingdom Viridiplantae; phylum Streptophyta; class Magnoliopsida; order Dilleniales; family Dilleniaceae; genus Dillenia; species Dillenia turbinata. The sequence goes on from JBAMMX010000001.1 coordinate 5,609,412, forward strand.
TTAATTCTTTGCTATGAGATTCTTAAACTAACAAATCTCTCAATGAATAATTTGGCACGCATAATTTATTTTCTCTAAACAAAAAGTTCTCATGCCTATAGAATTTACCCTCTGCAGATTTTTCACAAACATTATAAATTTCTCTAAAATCGTGGTCATCATGATAAAGTTCCTTAATATGCTCAAAACCAAGAAATTTAGTATCAAGAGTAGAGATTAAGACATACATTCGTGAAAGTACATCTGCGACTACATTCTCCTTACCTTGTTTATATCGAATGACATAAGGAAAAGTTTCGATAAATTTCATCCATCGAGTATGTCTTTTATTCAGCTTATGTTGACTTTTCAAATGTTTCAAGAATTCATGATCCATACGGATCACAAATTCTTTCAGCCACAAATAGTGTTGTCATGTCTCTAAATCTCAAACCAAAGCGTACAATTCTTTGTCATAGGTAGGATAGTTAAGTGCAACCCCGCTTAACTTCTCGCTAAAATATGTAAGTGGTCTTTCATCCTGCATAAGAACAACGCCTATACCTACACCAGAAGCATCACATTCAATTTCAAACGTTTTAGAAAAATTAGGTAAAGCAAGTAAAGGAGTATGAGTAAACTTATGTTTAATAAGTTGAAATGCCTTCTCTTGTTCTACATCCCATTGAAATGTAACGTTCTTCTTGATAACTTGTGTAAGCGGTACAACGATGGTGCTAAAATCTTTTACGAATCTCCTATAAAAACTAGCAAGTCTATGAAAACTTCTAACATCACCTCTACTTGAGGGGGTCGGCCAATCTTAGATGGTTTTGATCTTTTCTTCATCAACCTCAATACCTTAAGCACTCACAACACAAGCTTATCGGTGCAGAAAGTACACTTTTTGAGGTTAGTATATAACTTTTCCTTTCTAAGTTCATCTAAAACCGAATATAAATGTGAAACATGATCATGCAAGTTTTTACTATAAATTAAAATATCATCAAAGTAAACAACTACGAATTTACCGATGAAAACACGTTAAACATGATTTATTAAGCGCATGAATATACTAGGAGTATTGGTGAATCCAAAAGATATGACTAACCACTCATACAATCCATATTTAGTTTTAAATGTTGTTTTCCATTCATCTCATTCTTTCATTTGTATTTGATGATATCCACTCTTAAAGTCAATTTTAGAAAACACACAGGTACCATGCAATTCATATAACATGTCATCTAATTAAGGAATAATGTGTCGATATCTTACTGTTATATTGTTGATAGCTCGGAAATCAACACACATCCTCCATGTCCCATCTTTTTTAGACACTAAAATCACCGGAACTGCGATGGACTCATGCTTTCTCTGATATGTCCCTTTTCCATCAATTCTTCGATTTGCCTTCGTAGTTCCTTCATCTCTTCTGGGTTGCTTCTATATGCTGGATGATTTGGAATTGATGTATCGGGTATAAAATCAATTTGATGTTCAATCCCTCAAATCGGTGGCAATCCTTGGGGTAGATCTTCGGAAAATATATATTCAAATTCCTGCAAAAGAGAAATAACAGCACTAGGCAAAGAAGGGTTCAGTTGGTCAGTGCTTAAAAGGGATTCCTTGTACATAAGTACAATCATTGGCCGTTTTGAGAATATCGTTCGCTTAACCTCACTTGTTTTGGCATAGAAATTCCTTTGTTTTCTCTCGAATTTTACCTCATTGGCCAAACTTTTCTCTCTTTTTTCTCCCTCACCGAATTCAGCCTCTTTTACTTTTTTTCTCTCTTTTTTCTTTTCTCGCAACTCATTTTGATCTCTCTGTTTCTTTTGTTCACTCAATTTTTGCAATCTCACTCGATCTTCTTAGACTTGTGTTGGTGTCATCGGAATCAGAGTGATTTTTCATTGATTTAACATGAATAAATACTTATTGGTGAAGCTGTCATGTTGTACATGTCGATCAAATTACCAAGACCTTCCTAACAAAATATGCCCAACCCGTATTGGCACTAAATCACATAACACCTCATCCTCATATTTTCCAATTCGGAATGGCATAATAACTTGCTTTGTAACCCTCACTTCTCTACTATCATTCAACCATTATAATCTATATGACTGAGAATGTTTAGTGGTTGACAAATTTAGTTTTTCCACTAAAATCGTACTTGCAACATTAGTAAAACTACCACCATCAATAATTAAAATACATACCTTTCTCTCACATGGTAATGAGTGTGAAAGATATTATCCCGTTATACTTCTTTTTCATCTCCTCTAACTTATAAGCTAAAAACTCGGCATGTAACTAGTGCTAACATCTCACCGTATTCAGCCCCGTACTCATCATCTCCGATGGTGGCATCTTCCAATGGTGGCAAACAATCAATGCCATCTTCATCTTCGGACTCGATTGCACCATTTTCTTGAATCACTATAACTCGCTTGTTTGTACATTAGCTAGCTATATGTCTCCTTCCTTGACACCTGAAACTTTTAATTTTACTAGAACGAGTTGAAATGGAGACTGCCTTACCTTGAAAAGTTATGGTAGAGGCAGTTGGTTTGTGATCAGATTTAACTTTGGAGGTAGCTAAATTTTCTTCTCTTTTAGGATAGCTCATTCTCCAAGATATTACACTCAAAATTTGTGGGGCTAGTCTTGGCCATGTACTACCTCTCTTGAGCTGTCTCTCAACCATGATTGCCATATGTACTAAATCCTCCAACTCCACGTAATGATGAAACTCGATCGTGTTGGCAATCTCTCGATTTAAACCATTCAAAAATCTAGCCATCGTCGCTTCTCTATCTTCTTCCACATTGGCCCCAATCATAGCCATCTCCATCTCTTTGTAATACTCACCTACGTTTCGGTTACCTTGGTGGAGACTCTATAACTTGAGGTATAAATCTATATAGTAATGATTCGACACAAATTGTCGTCTTATCACCCTCTTCATCTCATCCCAAGTTTCAATAGATCGATCCTCGTTCCGCCTTCTATTGATGCACAACTGATCCCACCATATAATTGGATAATCAGTAAACTCAATAACAACCAGTTTTATTTTCTTTAATTCGGAATAGTTGTGACAATAAAAAACCAACTCAATCTTCTTTTTCCACTCAAAATATGCTTCGGGATTACTTTTACCTTGAAACGACAGAATTTTCATCTTGATACTACCTAAATCAATTCTTAATTTCTCTATCCCGACTCAGTCTCCTATGACTATCTACTGATAACCTATCAAACTTCTCTTCTAACCCATCCCCTTCAAACTCATCCACAATTTCAGTTTCCCTTTGATGAAATCTATTCATTCTTAAGGGATTCGGCCCTATTGATGGTTGTCCCTTTTGCGATCCCTCTTTTATCTTATCCAACCTTTCATATATAAGATCTAACTTCCTCTTTATCATCCATCTCATCTGCCTCATAAATGCTTGTAGTTGTAGATTTGGTCCAATGTGTGGTTGAACCTCCTCACTTGTGTTATTTTTTTCATTTGAGACATGATTAAAATCTGCAAGACAACGTTAGAATAAAATAGAAAAAAACCTTATCACACTCCATGTGTTTCCCTCAAAAATAATGTTCACTCAATTACACTCGTGTTTCACTCTTTGAATTTGGTTTTTATCTTTAATGAATTCTCTTTTACCTTTTACCACTCATCTTCACTTAGTCAAGTTCTTTATTGAACTCGAGAATTCAATTTAAGAATAATTGTCGTGTGAAATTCAAAAATTTATATGAAAAAAATATTAATAAAAGGAACAAAAAAAGATAGATCAAGAAAGAAAAAACAAATAGGAAATAAGGAAATTAAAAATTTGAAAAAATTTCAATTTAAGAGGGAACAAATAAAGAATGGAACAAATAAGAATGAGAGCAAATAAGAAAAGAAATCGAAAATGAAAAACAATTATAGAAAGTTTTGAATATAGAAAAGTGCACAAATTTAGAAAAGTGCACAAATAAGGAAATATTCAAACTCAACCAAAAAAAAAAATAGAAAATTCTAATTCAAATTTAGTAATAACACTTTAGAACTTGCTAAATTTGAACAAATCACAAAATGAATTATCAATTTTGTAAACTTTGGAAGCTGTCCCTTTTTTTTTACGGCCTCTTTTTTTGTGGGTCTTCTTTCTTTTTTTTCTCACAGCTTTTTTTTTTTTTTTTGTCCTTCCTTTCTTTTTTTTTTTGTACGACCTCTTTTTTTTTTTTAACTATGGTAGCACAAAATAAAAAATAAAATATACCAAAAACAAGAAATAAACAAACGAATGAATAATTTTGGTCAAGATAATGAATCGAGATTAGAATTAGAGTTTTAAGATATAAACAAAAACAAAAGAAAGAAAAAAAATAAAATAAGAATAATTCGAAGGAAAAAAAACCTGGATTAGCTCTAATATCAACTGATGTGAATCCGTTGGGTATAGAAAGCCTAGAACCCACAAACAAGTTAATTTAGTCCAAAAATCGTCCCAATGAATTATTTGAATCGGTGGAATTAAAGATCTCAATCATTACCTTAAAGAAGGAAGAACCTAAGGTATATGACCTTAAATTCATTTCTCACTAGAATGAGAACCTTGGTATAAAGATAGAATGAATGACGGCACAATCTAGGTGGTTCGAAGTCTAGAATGATAAGTCAAAGAACTATACAATATTCCTATCTTGAATAAATTCAAAAGTTCTCAAAAGAACAAGATTTGTGTGAAAAAATCTCACAATTTTATTAATTCTCTCAAAATTATATTTTACACAGTGTGTAATGACCTATTTATAGGTTAAAGGAAAAGAATAAATAAAAAACTAAAAATTTAGTAACTCTTAAACAATTAAAAAAATAAGAAATTAAAATATAAGCTATAAAAAAGAATTAGGAAACTAAATAAGCTCAACTATTTTTGACAAAGTTCTGTTACTATTTTTCTTTATTTTCGTCTTCCCTTGGTTTTGGATAGTTTTGTATCATTTATTCTTCAAATTAGGCTTGTATGAGTATAATTATGACCCCTTTTTGTTCTTCATTAATTTGGCATCCAATTTTTTTCTCTAAAACCTTCTGAATTAAGTTATTCAGTATTTTTTTGATTCTTTTAATTTGAACTTTTGTCACCAGTCCAACTGGAACTTGAGTTGGATCTTGTGAATTTCTGAAAATCTTGATAACCGCAACACCAATAGTCAGAGAATGTTGTCTATCGTTAGAATTAGGATTAAAATCTATAAATAGTGACTTTATTTAAATTTAACCTTAATTTAATAAAAATATAGGATTTTTCTTTTTCTCAAAATTTTCTCTCAACTTTTTTCTTGTGATTTTTGGGTTTTTTTTTTTTTTTTTTTTTTTTTTTAAATTGAGAGATTCAAAGAGATAAACATTATAAGAGAAAAGGCAATCAATTTTTTTTTTTTAAGAGAAAGGTTACTAACAATTGAAATAATAACACAACTTAAAAAAGTCAGGATTTTTCTCCTAGTCAAGATGGAAAAGTAAACACTGTGGAACAAGATGGAAAATGAATGTCTTACAAATAGTTTAGTTATTTATATTAAAAAAATTGTTAATATTTTTAGTTTAAAATCGATTATAGATAAATTTAAATTAATGAAAAAACATAAGATATAAATTTCATTAATTATTTATTTTGTTTAATATTTTTTATATTTTTAATTAGAATTATGTGAATTTTTAATATATTTTTATTTTATAATTTTTATTAATTATTGCTGTATTGCCCCCCAAGAAGAATTTTCTGTCCCCGTCCTGGATTAGAAACAAATATTTGGCGGATAAAATTGGGTTCTGAATTCATTTTCTTGTCTCTTTCCTCTTTTAATTTTCTTTTTTCTTACCTTTTATTTTGGTTGGTGTGGTGATATTTTTACTTTTTATTTTATTTATTTATTTATTTATTTTTGTCTAATTGATCTGTCCCATAAAGGGTCGCTCTCCCGTGAGCTTATGCATGTGAGATCCTTATTAATTTAAGTATCATTACCAACTAAAGTCCTTAAATTAATTATATTAATGAGTAAAAATTTAAGAAAAAAACGTATTAGTTCAATTTTTTGAACTTTTTACCTTAAAAAAAATATATAATACGTTCTTTTAACAGCACCGGGAAGATTATGAAACCTGGTAAATTTGCTTTAATCAAACTTTGAACAATTTTAATATTCGTAACGGCTATTAAATAGTTGAGACGTCAAGCATGTGGTAAAATGGCACGACATTCATTGGGCATAGCTAGAAGTCTTCTGTCCTTCCATGACAGTCATGCTATCTACCTCCCCAAACCCTAGTGCAACCATGAGTGCGTGGTTGCTATTGGCAAGTGGTAGTCGGATCACATTGTTTTTCCCATTGTTCCTTTTTGTATCTTTTCAAATCTATGATTGAGCATCATTAGAGATGTTAACTTCGCTCTCTGTTGAATTTCATCGTCATCGGTTCATCTTTGCTAGATTTGTATTAAATCTGGGTCTTGGGCAGGTTGGTGGTGGGGCTTTGGATTGGAAAGTGTGAATTCATCGCCATCACCATTGTTCAAAGAGAATCATTTTCTCAGTTGATCGATCGTGAGATCTCTCTCTCTTTCTAATCTCCAAGTCCAACTACGATTGATCAACCCTCTTGATTTCTCATGACGGCCGCGGCATTAATCAACCGTCGGTGATCATTATCGTTATGGGATAGTGAACCGTTCTTCAATCTCTTATAAACCTATTCTCAGTCATTGTAATTAAGTTAAGATTTTGTTCAAATTTGTAAATAAATGAGCTTGGGTTGGCCTCTTTGGCGGAATTTAATGGTTTTGTCACCGTTCAACGTCAGCCAAGTGAAAATTTGGTGATCGGTTGTGGAGGAGTTTTCAAATCCATCATGCTTGATGAAAATCGGAAGCTAAGGCTGCTTTAGTCCTTGAAATTATCGTGATGTGTGTCTGTGAACTAGATTTGAATCTGTGATGGTTGTTTTCTTGTTTCTATCTTTGGAATATTATTGTTGGTGTTATCTATGTGATAATTTTCTTACTCTTGTCTACTGACAAGTTTTATGCTGTGAAAAAAAAAAAAATAATAATTTGGGTGTGTCGAAATTTGTTTTATTGTGGTTTAGTGCGATGTGGTATGGTAGAGCATGGACAAGTGGCAAGTATAATATGGGAGCTCGAACTGGTAGTGGCTATTTATGGACAACCCGGTGCTTGAATCTATATGTATTCCTTTTTCCGAATAAGGCACTCAACTTGATTCATCGCTCGATATTTAGAGTTTTGTTCTGATTAATTTAAATCAATTTGACTGAAATCTTTTATCTTTCAACATAATTGACTTTATACCCAAATTATAACTCAAACTTATAATCTTAATTAAAATAAGATGAATTACCTACTACCAACTGACCGTTGGTGCCTTTTAGGGCACTTTGCAATTGACGACTTGTTGGGTTGTGTCCGCTCAACTTCAGTTTTGCTCCCGCCACTCAAAGCCCACCATTAAGGGCTCTTGCCTCTTGTTACAACCTAAGCCCAATGGGCTTTTGTTGGCATTTTCTAATAGACTGTACAGCACCAAAGAAAACTGGATCTCCAATTGTACGCGTGCTGGTCATATTTTTCTTGGGTGAACAGGACATCAATCTGTCCTCTTCTTAACCGCCTTTGTCTGATATTCGATTCAACCATCTCTCCGTCGAGTGCTCGAATACTCGACAAAAACTTTGTTGCATTCAAAGAAACGGCTTCAATCTCCAGGTTTTGCTTCCTCTTTACCTATTCCTTCAAATTTCTTTTTTATCAATCTCATAAATCATCTTCGCCTATTCAAAATTGTTGGTCTGTGCAGTAAAATCCTAAATTGGTTTTCATTTGCTATCTGGGTTTTGTATATTCTTCAAGTTGTCAATTGAAATTTTCTGGGTTTTTTTTTTTTTTAAATTTGAATTTCAATTTTTGAATAAATTCTTGATGACTGAGTTAGAAAAAACCCAAATTGAAGAAAACCCATTAAAAAAAGACCCAGATTGGGAACACGCCCTTCACATATTTGAAAATGTGATTACTCATAAAAGTGAAAAATCACAAGTAAAAGCCATTTTAAAGCTTGCCCGTTTCTCTAATCACATACCCCGTCATGCATTTTCACGTATAATCCCAATCCTTGTTGAAAATCTCAGAAAACCATCTCAAGAATCCAATTCAAATCCCTCTATACATGAAGCCACTGCATATTGTTTAAAAAGAATTGCCTTTCAAGGAAATGAGGTTTTGTTGGAAATCATTGGTCAATCTGATGTTATTTCATCATTATTAAGGTTATTGCCCAATTCTAGTGGCAGATTTCGGCAAATTCTTGTGAAGTGTCTTTGGGCCAGTGTTAGTCATTGTACTGCAAATAGAGGGATATTTGTTAGAGGTGGTGGGTTGGAGGTTGTTATTCGCATGCTTGCTTTGGGTGAAGAAAGTACTTTGAGGAAATACTTGTTGGAAATCTTGAGTGCATTGGCATTGTTGAGGGAGGTTAGGAGGGTGTTAATCAGTGTAGGCGGAGTTCGTTTTCTTGTTGAATCAGCTCTGTTTGGTAACATAGAGTCTCGAGCTAGGGCTGCACAAGCAATTGGGCTGTTAGGAGTTACGAGGAGAGCAAGGGGCATGCTTGTTGAATTAGGTGTTATACCGGTGCTTGTTGAATTATTAAGGGATGGGGATGATAAGACCAAAATTGTAGCAGGTAATGCTCTTGGTGTGGTTTCATGTCATGTTGGCTACATTAGACCAGTTGCTCAAGCCGGGGCTATTGATTTATATGCTCAGCTTCTTGAGGGTGCTGATCCAATGGGCAGGGAAATTGCGGAAGATGCGTTCTGTGTTTTGGCAATTGCAGAAGAGAATGTGGTTGATATAATTGACCACTTAGTGAGGATTCTTGCTGAGGGTGATGACGACGCAAGGAGTGCAGCTGCTGATGTTCTGTGGGATCTCTCTGGTTATGAGCATGCTGTATGTGCTCTCCGCAATGCTGGTGCAATACCTCTGATGGTTGAGCTTTTGACAGAGGGAAGTAGTGATGTTGTAGAAAAGGTTTCCGGGGCTATTGCCCAGTTAAGTTATGATGCAGAGAACCGAGAATTGCTTTCCGATGAGGGAGCGATTCCTATTCTTATTACTATGTTGCAGAATGAATCAGAAGAGATAAGGGATAATGCTGCAGAAGCTTTGATAAATTTCTCTGAGGACCCATTATTGCATGATATGGTAGCGACCGTATTGGACAATCCTTTGTTCCAAGAGATGCAGAGCAGAATGGATCAACTCCATGCTTCAAATGAGCACATGGCAAGATCTTTGAGACAGATGAGCATGGAAGCTCTCACTTGGAACCCAAATCTTGACTAAGCGGTAACATGGTACAGTTTTTCTCTGTTTTTATGTAAATGCATGTCATATTTGTATCATTTCTCATATATGATATGTTTTTCTGATGTTATAGACCATTTGAAATATTGTACAATTTGGAAATTATGATACAAGTCTTTTCTTCTATGTTATCTCAGCTGTTTGGCATGGAGTTTCTATGCTTTTTCTAAACCTCTTCGTAGAGCCACCTATGTATTTGTTATTCAGTGGACATCGTGACTGTTATACATGTCAATATATATTCCCTCTAACTGTTCTTGCTTTTGCTTATTGAATTAACTTCTAATTGCCTCCTCTCTGTAGTTGTTGAAATATATGATAATTAATACTAGGAATATAAAATTATAATCTGAACTGCCTGCATGGAACCTAGAAAATTCTCACTGGATTTGAAGAAACAAATTGCGCAACCAAACTTCCTAGCATAATACTAAGATATTGGGCATATGCGTCTTTACAAAAATTTTGATGGCTCTCCTAGTAGTTTTACCACCCTTTTGTTTGCGGCATTTGCACCAGAATTGAGTTCCTTTAAATTTATTCTGGATATTCTTTAGGAGCTGGTTTAGCTTCTAACGAAAGTGTTTGTGTTTGCCATAATTGCAAAAGAGTTAAATATTAGCACCAGTGCAGATGGTTTAGTACACAACCTGATGCCTTTCTTGGAGCCAAGCTGTTGACAGTTTCTTCTTCTCATCATTTCTGCACTAGAGACAGAAGTCAATCACGCATAAACCAAGATTTCCATGCGAAGTTAGCTGTAATAATATTCTCTATTCTAGGTGCTTTAAGAATAATAATAATTCCATGTCCTACTCGGGTTAATGCCAATTCTTATATGTGTAATACAACAATGGGTCTTGCTGTTGGTTGAGACTAAGCTTGTTCTATACACCGCATATTGGTTGGTGTCACCTGTAGGGAAGGAAAATGACTCACACATGCCCGAAAGTATCTATCATCAGAATTTCTGGTTCAAAAAGTATATCAGTGATAGACTTAGTTAACATGATTTACTTCGATTGTTAGCTGTGTCTCTCCTTTTAGGTTTTATGGAAACATTGAAAAGTGAAAACATTTTTCTAACCTTTCTTTTTGCCCCGGATGTGGGGGTGTTGGAGGGGCGATTTTCAGTGTTTGAATTTCTTAGTTACGAGATCTGAAATCTTTGAAGATGTGAAAATCTGTCAAAAAATTTGAAGAAGAAAGTTTTGATAAAGACCCTGAACATAAAACAAGTGTTTTATTGGTACAAAGAGATACTTTAATAAGGGTTGAAACTCGATCAAAACAAAAATGTTTCACATAATAGAAAATTAAAAAAAAAAGACATTTATGTCCAAATCTCAGTACTTGTACATTCAGGAAATCAGGTTCCTAATTTTCCAACTCCAAACTTCTGACCCTTATGCATGCTCGTGCACTGAACTTGATAGCATACCTAGCCATGCAGATTGAGGTGGGTTAAAGCAACATGTCACCACTTCATCAATGCATATTCATGATAATACAGTCATTTGATTAAAGTTTGTACCTGTCCATGAAGTGGTTTGTTTCACTTCATCTGATTAATACCTCGATACGCGACATTGGTCTTTTTACTTTAGGATTGTTACGTTCTGTTGAAAAATATTTCAAATTTCATTTCTTGAATTTTCTCTTTAAGATGATGTGGCTGCTGATTCAATATTTTGTTCCAACAATGGGACAGTGGTGCCAACAAATCACAAAAACAAATGTAAGCACTGAAAATCTGGTGAGACGTGATCTGCGGGATACTCTGCCGGTGTTCTAATTTTTTTTTTTTTTTTTTTTTTTTTATAAACACTATCGGCTCCAAGTCGGATAAAAGAGGAGGATTATGGTAGATTGATAGCTAGAACTTTTATAGATCAAAATAGGTTGACTTCAAAATTTGGAATTAAGGTCATTTGTTGTCGTACCTGTGATCCGCAGAAATGATAAAAGAGGTTCGCAATGCCCACCTCCATAGAAGACATACAATTCAAGGCAGGGTTATGGAACGTCTTTGTAAAATTTCTGAGTTGCTACTGTTAAAATTGTTCAGAAACTTGAAGTATTTGTTTCGAGAAAAATGTGTCATCGAATGCAAATGTTGTCCTTCCCAATTGTGAGCCCTTTTGTTTATGTTGTTGGGTGTGTGTGTGTGTCAGTAATTTTTTTTGAGAATTTGAACTCTTCTTTTGAGTGCATGCATGAATGCTAGAATCAACCAGATTATACAAGTGGGTCGGTGCACGTACGAAAGCAACATGATGAAAATTGATGAGAGGACGCAGACTTGTTCTTTGGCTTAATGATTTTCTTCATCTGTCACGTCTTAAAACAACAATTTGATGTTTACTCTTTGCCTTACACCATAGCCAGTTTAAAAAAAAAAAAAAAAAAAAGATCCATAGCCCAAACATACCCATCAGAGCCTTAGTTGAGGCGACTTCCCAGACTCACTGGCCTCCTTGACCATTTATCTCCTCACTGTTCTTCTATTTTGACACAAGCTTAGTAATGCATTTTATTTTGTTGATGTATGCAGAGAATTCAAGTTCAGAAGAGGTTTGGAGTGGAAGTAGAGAATTGAGTTTGGAATTTTGGGATCAGACTGACGTGCAAATAATTGAATATTTTCATCAAAGCACACACAAATATATATATATATATATATATATATATATGTGTGTATATATATATATATATATATAAATAAAAATATACAAATACTATATTCCTAAAAAAAAAAAAAAAAAAATTCCCAAAATTTTCCAAAACTCTCTCTCACTCTCTCTCTCTCTCTCCCCCCCCCCGGGGGATAACTCCGTTTATATAACAAATATCAAAAATAAAAAATTAGTAAAAGAAATCATCACAAACAAAGCATATGACTCAACGCAAACAGCATTCTTTAAAACAGATCCAGTTCTACAGCCCCACAGAGAGAGAGAGAGAGAGAGAGAGAGAGTGGTTTCGCCGTCGAACAGACGGGGCAGAGAGAAGGCTAATAATGGGCTAGAATTAGGGGTTCGGTTGATTTATATTGGAAACGCGGCCTGCACAACCTTTTACAGTTTTATTTTTACCTTTTCATTTTGTAGCAAAACATAAGCATGTATTTTACTTAATTCCACAAAATTATGGGGCTCAATTTTAATTTTTATTATGTATAATTAATAAAAATATAAATTCAATTTCTAAGTGACTATAAACAGTGTATAGTTTAATTTTAATTATTTAAAATTTATAAAAAGATGTGAAATTTATTTTTAATTCTGGAAAAAGCATGACATTGTAAATCATGAAAAAGACAATAGATTTGTAAACGGTAGAAAGAGAAAATATTGCTACTTATATATATATAGAGAGAGAGAGAGAGAGAGAGAGAGAGAGAGCCGCATCATGATAAATAGCATTTAACATAATAGCTATAGGCAGATTAGCATAATTCACTTTTTATTATCATTATAATTTTCTGAGTCTGTGCAAGACCTTTAACAAATAGAGACCGATCTGCGTCAAAATTTTACATGTAGGAGAGATTTTGGATTACTCTTTTTTTTTTTTAAATTCATTAAAGATTTTCACTAGTTACAGAAATATTACTTTTGTTTACGTAAATAACCACCTATAAATTTTTTTTTGGAGATTTCAATAATATATATATATTTTGTGCGTGTATATTCAATTTGTAGCCCAAAAAAAAAAAAAAAAAAATTGTGTATTGTATGCTTTGATGCCAACAATTTTGTGCAAATTCTTTGTTTTCCTATCATATACTATCTTCTTAGACATAATTTTATAGGGAAAAAAAATTAACTACCCTCCAAAGAAAAAATAGTGACATTTCCATAGGTGGAGAGAGAATCGAATACCACTAAATTGCGTGATCAACCCCAAGAACTTTCCTCCTCGAAGTTCCATGGAAATTTGGAGGTGCTGCACTGCCGCCGATCTTCAGAGGATTGTGTTCTCATTCGATGGGCTAGTTAGCATAATGCTAAGCATATTTGACACATGGACGCCTTAAGATCCTCTTTTTGGCGTAAATGATCAAACACATACCTCCAAAACCCTTCGAGTGAAATTGTAAGGAGAAATTCGGCTCTCTGTCATCTATGCAAAAATGGTTCGCTAACATATAGTTAAAAATGTTTGATACAAATAAGTTGCTTGACGTTTTTCTATCAAAGCCATGGCAGTTCCCATGAATGAGACACCCGCGTCTCAAAGACTAACACATGTAGTTCCATCTACAAAGAAACGCAAACAAGCCAACAAAAATTGTGATTCTCTCCCAACCCTTTGGTCTTCACATTCTCTCCATTTCCATAGAAAAGGAAAGGAATGTTCCGAAGTAACAAAAAGTAAATAGAAACACCATGAGGCACATACCCGGAAGAAGAACAAAAGGGTACCGAATTCTCCAAAGCTACCACCTCACCTTGCAGTCAAGCCGACAGACCACAGCCGAACTGGTTATTCCACTTGCAGCACACTTTCAAGAACTACCATACAAGTTTATTTCAAATTCTCTCTCCCACCCTTTTCCCCCAAGTAGTCCCCTGCCTCTCGAAGCCAACGAATCCAACATCCCTGACTTTCCTTCTTGGAGTTTGTTAATTAGCCGATTCACCACTTTCTCCAAATGTCATACAAAATAAGAATGCCAAAAAAGCATTATATAAGAAGCCCATGTAAATGATTTTTCTATCATTCTCACCTCTTATTGTGGGAGTACTCTCTTTAATGGGCAGACGGAGCAGCAGTTCTGATGCCAAGCAGTCATCTATCATACTTCTGCAGGAGAGATTCAAAAAATTGCATAGAGCCAAGGAGATGAGAGAGGCAAAACAACTCCTGAAACTCTTTTCGGCATCTGCTCAGGTCACTCGGTCCTCATTGCATGAGCCCTGTAAAACATTTCTTCGGTCTGAATTGATCTTGCCACCAACACCTGAAAAAAGTTCAGTTGATGTTGTCCGAACCGATTCAAAGATGCATGCAGATGCCCAGGTCATTGAAACACCAAGTTCAGGAAACTGCTTGTCAACTGACAGAGTAATGCACAAAGCAAACAAATTTGAAGACTCAGATATTGATACTTCTCTTCATCTGTAAAAAGTATTTATGTTAGAACATCACTTAATTTTCGCATTTTATTTGTTCTATAATATAACACTGCTCTCAAGCTGTAAGAATGGAAGAATGTTTAATTTGACTGTTGCATCCTTGAACTGTCATCATGATCATCCTCATGTTCAGTAACTACATAATTATTGGAGAGCCTCTCCTCCTGTCTCTTCTGGAAAGAACCCTCTTCATAAATACTTGCATCCGAGTCCTCATCATCACTCCATTTCCGTTTCATTATTTTGGGAACCAAGCGAGTTACCTCTTTTGATTCCATTGTGGCATTATCGTTGTTTATACGTTCAAATCGAACTGCATCCACCTTTCTGGCATTTCCTGCTAATATCTGCACCAGAAAATAAGATTTACATAATTTGAGTCCTACATCCATGGTTAAAAAACCTACATTTAATTATCTGGAAAAACCTACTATACATCTAGAAAACTGAGCAATGTGCTGTCTGAAGCAGCGCCAAAGCAGATCAGTCTACTGTTTGTCAGAAAAGCCAAACATTGCATCATAAATATTCAAGCTAAATACTTAGATAAGATAATCTGAAGAAATCTTACCATACATCTAGATAACTAGGAACATACAGTCTGAAGCTCAGTAAAAGCATACCAATCTATTGTTAGTCAGACAAGCCATACATTGTCTTTCACACTTTATGAACTATCTCCAGCACATAGTAACAGAAGATATTGCAGAACACATGCGACGTTGTCTGGAAATTAGATATTTTGAATAGATAAATCTCTTGTTCACCTAGTTCTGTCAGCGCTCATACGACAATTTGTCCAGGTAAAGCAATTTCCACAATTTTACTTTATTTTGGATATATATGCCTACTAAACATCTAGGGAGGTAATATGGAACATCCCATAAAAATATGACTTATAATATTCTGGCTAAGTAGGCCTTGAGTGGATTTAACAATTTGCAATTAATATTAATTTATTTAATCAGCCATATGTATACCTCTTGTTCCATTATAAAGAAAAACTTTCGTAAGAGAACCAAAGGAGAGCAACTCAATTACAAGGAAGATTCAAAAACAGAAGTCTATAAATCAACATCATGTGTCACCGCAAACAGTTTAAAGCACTCAGCCAAGAAAGACAAGGTTTTCCACTCCCTTTAAACCTTTCAGGTCTCTCCCTTGAGACCGCCCCAAAATAATTAGAAGGATCAAAAGCATTTCATTTTCATTGAAACAGAAAAACAAATGCTCTGCAACCATAATTTTCAACATCAATTTGGTTTGAAGGATGTCCAAGAGACATTTTCATTTCTTTTTCATGGTTGGAAGGGCTTCTCAACCCTGCATGTCTGAAAACAAAAAGTGATTCCATATTATTCCGGCCACAAGAGAATAAGGTTCTAGCAAGGGAGAAACTAGCTTTAATCCTGTCTAACAAGCCAAGTTTGGTCAAACTACCAGGTAACTTTCATAGTAAAGGAGAAATGAACATTGTTGAAAGATAATGTGGACTAGGTCAAATATAATTTTATTCAAAATGAACAAAAAACTCATCAAGTGTGACCCCCCGTTTCTATAAATGGAAGATGATAGCAACTTGTAATAATATTTCCAATGCCATGTGACATCAAACAGATATTCATACCTCAAGCTTATACATTTGGTGCTTTTCCTTCTGCTCTTGGCAGTCAGATTCCGCTTCAGCATATTTCTCATCCTCATCTCGTTTTGCCCTTTCTAGTACCACTTTGATGCTCTCACCTGTCCTTGGGATATAGCCAAAAACCTCACAGATGAAACCTGATACTGTCTCGTACTGATGACCCTGTAATACAAGAGAGGAGAAACCAGTGTTTGATTATTCTTAAATGATGAAAAATTAACCACCACAGTTTATTAAGCTTAGAAAGCTTATAACAGATACTAAAATGCAAAACACCATCATGTCAGTCAAAGATAGACAATATCATGTAAGTCACGTAAACGAGTTAAAGCATGCTCAGGAAAAGTGTCCCGTAGGTCAACAAATCCTTATAAAACAAAATGTAACTAGTATACCAAGAAAAGTCCAGCAAAACTGGCTAAAGCTGGTTTTTGCCAAAGATACCAAAAAACATATAACAGATACCTAACAAAAAAAGAAAAAAGAAAAAATCCAAATATATGCAATTCTCAGTAGACCATTACTGAAAATCCAACCTCTGGCATTTTAATATTTAGATCTTCTGAGAGCTGATCGATTGATGTATTAGCATCAACATCAAAAATTCCCTCTGCTCGCATTACAACATATCCTGTTTTCTTTTGTATCTCTTCCTGTAATTTAGGGAGAGCCAAACTCATTAGCGGACTACTTCATGAAAGAGCAAGTGTTTAGGCTAAAAGCTTATAACTTCATACAGTGAAAGGAAAATTACAGACACTTATATGCTACATCTGTATAATTGGGAAAAATGTTGCAGGGTCTTGGACAACAAGTGTATTGTAAAAAGGGATTAAGTTGATCATCAACATTAGAGGAGGAAAAAAAAAAAGGCTGTAGGACCTTTAGAAGATACAAGAACAAGCACCATATTACTAAGTTCTACAACATCAAGGCCATTTCCCAATGCAAGCCCAACTCATACAGTCAAATAATAGTCCCATTAAAAGAAAACTCTAACTGGGTTTGTTCATCATTATCCCATATAGAGACAATGAAACCTGGTTAAATGTATACCTATGGGAATATCAAGTAATGAACATGCAGCAGAATAATAATACACATAACAAAGCTGGCAATATAAGGAATATAATCTTTAATAATGGTAAGGAACAGCGGGGCATGTATAAAAAGAAATGTTGACAAGTTAAGTTGAATTTTAGATGTTTTGGTGGTTCCAAGAATTCTGGAGCTCTACGGGGAACTGCCATAACTCCGGTTGTTTTAGGCATATGATTCGAGATGATTGCTCTGGTTTGCAGAAATTAATCAAATCATGGATCTCTTTTGTGGAATAACATAGATTTCTATGCTTCTCTGTGGGGAAATATTTCTGGGAATTGGTTTGGATGACTTTAAAAGGTATTGGACAGCATCTCTCGTTTAGTCTGCATTCTCTGATCCTATTGCTTTTATTTTTTGAATCCTTTAGAGTACTCCTTATCTTCCATTTTGAACTTTTCCTCTCTTTCTAATATTTCTGTAAATTAAACAGAAAAATCTGGGACAGACCTTCACTCAATGCTTGTGCCAAGTTAATGAGATACAGTACTTCTTGCATGACACCATATGTAATATAGATACATTCTAATTTCAGTAAAAAGGTCCTACAGGATGACAAATAGCTTTATTTCTTTGACAATTACTCGTTTCTTCACCAAGTTAATGGATGGAAGAAGGTCCGTAGTACCCAAACCACTGGAGTGATCCAGTAGTCAGGAAGGGGGTCTAGAAGTGCCTACTACGACACCATAGTACACTTGGCTCTACACATTTACAAAGCTAACCCCTGTACAGTGCCTGGCAGAGGCTTAACCTAGTAGGTAATCTTCACCATTCTTTCTGTGCCAAGAAAGAGCTGCCAAAATAGCTGGGTCTTGATAATGCCAAAGGTGATCATTAATTTTTGTCATCTGTAAACCCCTTCTATCCTTACACATGCATCAATCTGTCCTCTGTCATTCTCTTTTCATCCATAACTTCATGAACAAGAGAAGGGAAGAGAAAGAAGGGAGGAAAAAACAAAAAGAGAAGGAAAAAGAACAACAACAACAACAACAACAATCTAAGCCTTAATCCCAAATTTTAAGGTTGACTGTTTGAAAGATAAATATAGGATAAAGGAAGAAGGAAAAAGAAAAGTGAAAGAAGAGAATATGCAATATAGTGCATCTAAAAAGATTACCACCCACCCAAAGTAAAACAATTATTGGGCAAGGAAAAGTGTTTGAGACTGAAATCTATTAATCATGGGGCTATCTTTCTTTTTTTTTTTAAAAAAAAAAGGGTTCAAAAGCTTCCTATCCCATTCCCTTTGCACCATCCCAAATAAAAGAAGCTAAGGAGGAAGCTATGTCCCTTTGAATTTACTCTCAACCCACTCTAATCTTAAATTTTCTCCAATTGGTAATAATCAAAGTTAAGCGTGTAACGTAATAAAAATTACTCCACGAACTTCTATTTTTCCATCATTTTGATGATTCTCTAATCTACTTTTTATCTTTTCTTTCCATGCTTCTAACACCCTTAGTAAATGTTTTTGCACTGTCAATGGTTATGAAAATCTTTCTTGTTGCTCTTTCTTTCCCCATCTTGTCCCAGTCATTTAGGAAGATTAAGATTTCCCAAAGGTTGTCAGGAAAGGTGTGTCTCCAGCTAGTCTAGATGATTTTCTTCTCATTAAGTGTCAAGGCTTTGGGACCCATAATGATGTTAAAACATTTTGGCTGTGTTGTTTGATGGGTAGCATATGGTGTTCATAATAGAGAGCGATGCCTTTTTTTCAAAGAATAAATACTAGCAATTAACCTCCTATAGCATAAGCATAGGATAGTGCTTCTAGCATATCTTTCGTCAGAAGTGACCGGAACTTTTAATGAGACTTCTCTTTTGGATATTTATGGGGATTACAAGGCCCTTTTGATATTCATGTTTTTGTCTTTTCTTCTGCCCTTGTTTTAAAATATCACATCTCCTTCTGTGTAGCTTCTCAAACCAAGATCTCTTGAAGATTTTCTTCTTTTGCAATTCAAAGGTTTTGGTTTGAACAAGAATGCAAAAATTATGTAGTAAAAATATATAGATTACTATAACCTTAAATTTGAAGGCGATGATATGGTACGCCAGGACAAAATTGAGAGGGTGTTTCAAGCAACAATTCCTCCCTTTTAGTCTGTTGAGCAACAAAGGTTATTTTATCAGCATGCTTATGGTCTGTAGCGGCTTATGCATTAACAGGATACTCTTTGCAGGATAATTCGATGATACTGGAGAGTCTTTTTATTTTGATGGCATTTTCACCTTTTTCTCTTCTATTATCGTACCTTATCCTCTCTTGTTAATCTTTCTTATTCTTTTTCCTTTTCCATCAAAATCTTGATCTGGTGGGACTAATCCAATCCTCCTTTGATAGGATTATATGAGGTGCAATGGGCCTGTTTTGCAAGACAACAAATGAATCCAGGAAAAAGCTATTGCCGAGAAACTAACGTCAAACCCATTACAGTGTTCCACATATGGTATAAGAAGGAACAGATGAGAATTTTTTTTAAGTTGGGACAACTAAATGCATCTATATGTTGCCAGGAACAGGAAGTATATAAATTTTGACACACAAAAAAAGGCATGCGAAGAAAACCTTACCTTTGAATCATTCTCATCAAAGATTTCGCCAACAATTTCCTCAACCACATCCTCCAGTGTTACTATCTATGAATTCAAACAATAAAAAATAAGGTCGACATGAGAAGCATATCTATGAAAGCTTGCATCTGCAATTCCTAGAAGCAAATATAGCATATTAGATTCATAAGCTATATAGAAAGCATGACGTTGGGGTATCCTCATTCAGAGATCATTAATCCTAAGGAGGCTGGCAGGACCATTTGACACCATAAAACTTGCCCATGTTTAATATCCGATTCCAGTTTCCTCAAGGTGACCTTGTTGCTAAGTAAAGAACTCACTATCTATCATGAACATGAGTGTCTGACTCCATTGCCTATTAATTACAGGCAACCATGCTGGCAGCCTCAACATGGCCCTGATGTTCAAAGAAAAAGGTACAAACTCCATCTAGCTTGTAACTCACAAAAGCCAAAGAAACCAAAAATTCACTCATTGATAAAGGAATGCCCTTCAGATTCATCTCTTTCCTAGCCTTATGGCCTCAATAATATGGTACACTAGTTCACATATGAGCACATGCACATGCACATGCATTTAAGCAGATGCATCTACATAAACGTATTAGAAAAACATACAAGGTTTTATTAAAGGATAATTTTAAATTGGTATCCCTGATTTCTCACTATTATTGTCCTCAGTTGTCTATCGGCAAAAGAAATAAACATTAAAACCATGATTCTTCCCGTTAGGTATCATTTCCTTGTGTCCATGTGATCATCTAGTTGCAATGTTTAAACTTTCACTAAACCCCCTTCTAATTTTAGAAAAATAAATTCAAACTTTTGATGTATCATTGAAGAGTGCACTATTCTTTACCAAAAGAGAACTGTAAAGTATCCAATAGCGCAAGTTAAGAAGCAGAAACTATTACATAGTGGTGTTACCATGTGAAAAGTTTGGTACTTACTCCAACAGTCCCACCATATTCATTAAGAACAACAGCCATATGAACCTTCCTGATCCGGAATTCTCTAAGAAGGTTCCAGACAGACATTGAATCTGCCAAGAGAGAGATAGAGAGGAAAACTGAATCCTTAGCATGACATTACCAATAAAAATTTTTGAGCAGATAATGTTCTTAAAGGAAGCTGAATATTTGTAGTCATAAAACAATCCAAACCCATCGACATTAGACCACTTATATATCTCTTTTTCTGTACTCAAAGGATTCCCTTGTCATGCCCAAAGTGTTTGATCAACTGAGTTAGCAGCCAACATAGAAAAGTTTTTATTGTAGAAAATAAACTCAAATATTTTCTATCCCACTCACGAGGCAAGAGTAAATGACTATTCTTTTCAAATATACATTTCATAAACCAACATTTATATAGTTCAATGGGTCTAGATGATTAACAATAAACTATCTGTACTTGTTTGAAGATTTTTATATAGTTCAATTTTGACTGATAGTTATTAATAATACATAAAGAAACCATTTTAAGAAATGAAAAGTGGTACCCATAATTTTGACCCAATAGCTTTCTAAACACTATAGCAATCAAATGCATGAATGACAATTGATGTGCACTATAATCCATCAATTTATAAATCACAAAATAGCCATATAAAATAAGTTTAATAGTTTATTGAACTAAAGTTAATTGCAGGTTCATCTCAGCAAGTTAAGGTTGCATTTATTTAATATAAACTCAGGTTTAAATTATTTAACAACATGGATCAGATATCGAATTACCCAACCTCAAGCTAAACCCACATGCTTGAAACACAACCCCCATCCTTCCCGCCCCTCAGCACCCCCTGGCCAACCATATTTCGAAAGGTAGGTATAGCATTTGGAAGAGACCAAGGAATAGAGTACAGAAGGTACTTAAGGTTGCCGCATTTGACCAGAGATTGATCTAAGCAAACTAATGTTATAACCAAAGAGTTTTTTTCTCACAATTCAAATCTATAGCGATTGATAACAGTGGATCAAAGCTGCTAAGTGTTCCAATGCAAAATTGTCAGGATATACAGAAACTGCCATAGGGTGCTTAACAATGTTCCAACAAATCGAATACAGCTTTTGATCCTCTTCCAAGCTATGCAAGAAACACCCTAGTCATTGAACCAGTACACAAGGACTGGGAAAAAGGATGTTAAAGTTGAGTATTAAAGAAAATGCGCCCTCTTTATAAATGATATTCATCTCAACCACCCAAAAGCAAAGCACGAGGAAATAGCACAGTTAGAGAGATGCACCAAGAAAACTTCTCCATGGTATCCAAGTCAACCATGGAGTTCTTGTTTTACAGGTAATAAAGTAAAAAGTATTTAATATATATATATATATATATATATATATATATATATATATATATATATATATATATATATATATATATATATATATATATATATATATATCCACAGAGGCAAGACACAAAACAATAATTACCCGGAACAAAGTAAGCAGGTTTATGCGCCATATCTCCCACAACAGAACTATCCAATAGCTCCCCCTTCAAAATGAAACAGAATATAGTTATGCAAACCGTGAGATTGTCGCTTACTATTGATGGGGTGCACATAATTTCATAAAAAGAAGATAACATAGGTAAGCCCCCACCTTCTGAACATAATCCAGCAGGTCCATAGCATATGCAATACCAACAATATTGTCAACACGCTGCTCAAAAACAGGCACTCTGGAACATCACCACCAGATTAACATGTCATAGGAAGCTAAATTCTAACCATCTTTCTTGAAAGAAGCCACAATCCAAACCATGCAATTTGCTAGTTATGCATACCTCGAATATTGATGAGTGACCCATAAGTTGTGAAAATCAATGAGTGTTGCACTTGCATCTATTGCAACCACATCTACAAGGGGTGTCATTACTTCTCTAACATGTGTATCTTTTATCTCTAACACATTTTCAATCATATCCTGAAAGAAATAGCAAAATGAAAAGAGAGGGGGGGGGAAGATAAGGTCTTATGCAAAAAATAATAATAATAAATAAAAAACTTCATACACATGCGTAGATGCTATATATCAGGCATAAGATCTAAAGCACCACCATTTTTGAGATGTAACAAATAATTTGGAAGCTTCAGCATGCTTGTGATCAATATTTGGACTACGATATCTTTTGAGAATGGAGGAGGTTATGACTCAATTGGCTTGAGTAGTTATAACTTACATGGTGAAAAGGTTCTTACACACACCCAACACACAATCATCAAAATCATTCTCAAGATAATAAATATGTATTCTGTTGATGCAGCTTACAATTAAATCAGCAGAACTCTTAATAGATTCTCTTTGATGCAGCTTGGTCCTCTTGTTGCACTTTTATGTATTCTGTTGTTCCAGTAAATGAAACAAATTGATATATACCTTCCATCTCAAATATTTGAGAAACAAGCAGCCTCATCTCTCACTCATTCCTTGGTCACTTATGTTCTATCTATTCAGTCCTATAAGTTGGTTATGCCCTTTGAGTGGAACCCTATGTTACCCTAAACACTATCCTGAAACAATACACAGGAAAAAAATGAAGTCAATTAAACTTTGCAGTTGGGCCCTCTGGATCTCTTGTTAATCTCATCTAGGTTTTGAAATTTCATGGCTCGCCCAATATACATATCAATAAACTTCCATAATAAGTCAAATTACACATATCACTGTCTCCCTTCCCATCGTAATATAGTTAAGAAGAAAATGCATGAGGTTCAAACACTATATTTCCACAAGAAGTAGCTCTAACTGAACTACTCATACTGTTAGACTTTGGCACTGAACTATAGATATAAGGATGTGATTTTAGTGACATGTCCACATTGTTTTTTTCTGGTTTTTGATAGAAGAAGAATTATATTAAGAGAAGAAGAAAGAACACAGACAGCTTAGAGGATGAGAAATCCTCATAGGGTAGAAAACACAAAGTGCCGAAAAGATAATGGAGAAATGCAAGTCCTTTAGACTATAGTGCGTGAGACCCCTATTGCATGAGCATGGAGAAGTGTAAAACAATAATAAAATTAAATTAAATTAAAAAAATCATGTCTGTACAAATCTAATTTCTGAATATCCTAACATTCCTCTTCATCCAAATATACCAAGGAAGAGCTCTAAGAGCAGATAATCATTCTTCCACACTGCCCACAAGCCTCTAAACTTCATCAAACGCAAATCTTCATTTCTAAGATAAACTCAGCGATTATCATAAATGGTGAAGAGGTAGTTCCACATCTCCCGAGCTATAGGGAATGGACACGGTCTACATTGCTGGATTTGTTAATCATGGTCAAATGAATCCCAATCTAGCATGGTCAAGGAGGCAAACATGACATGACACAAATCCTGCTGTAAGAATTCAACAGAATATAATGTAGCATGGCATGATAAACTAATTGGTTTAAGATGTTTATGTATGTATATATATGCTATTGCCATGGTTACTCAACTGTTTTATAATATAACTATTTTAAACAAAATAAGTAAGCAGATGTGCTGGTTAATGCACTCAATTTTACATCATAACTCACTCATAAACAACAGGAGGGAAAGAAAGAAAAAGAAAAAAAGAAAAAAGAAAAAAACTATGACTACGAGTAGTTGCAATTCTAACAAGTAACAGGTGTTTTAAAAATTGTAGAAATAAATTCACAAAAGAAGCACACAAGCAGCCCGTAAAAAATGTATCCTTGAGTACCAAGTGCATATTAGAAAACCAATATGGCTGAGATAAAATACAAATTTGGTGTACCCCTAACACACTTGCCTCTTAAGTAAAAACCAGAACAAAGGACAACTATAGAACACCCATAATAAGTTTATCACATACCTGTTCTTCCTCCTCTATTGCACCACTCAGCTCTGCTCCACGCAACATCAACTTCAACTCATCTTCAGTCACATAAGGTTCGCTACAACATAAAAATGTGATAGGGTTAACAATGCCAAAGATAAGATTCACAACTTACATTGTAAAAAACAAGAGAACATGGCTCCAGTCTCAATTTCTTAAACAATCCTTTTTTGTTCCTGCATCTTATTTTGACATTATCAACTTAAACTAAAACTACTTTAGGTAGAGCATTGACAAACAAAAACTTCACAATAAAGTAGCACTGAGAAATGGAATAAATGCCGACCCCTTGTAGGCAGAAGCAAAAATATTAGGAGTCATTTTTGTTAATCTTCTTGTTGTTGATTACTATAACAGCTTAGATAAGAGTTGCTGGATGCTCAATCAATCTTTGCAACATCTCATTAGTCTCAGATCATTCCACCAATTACTTTTTGGAACCTGTTGTACTTGGCAGTTAGAGCTTCAAACACAACAAAATATTTTATTTCCTCTAACAAAATAGAAGATAATTTAACATAAGTAGAAAAGATACAGAAGAGAGGACAAGAGTCATACTGAGAGAAAAGAAATAAAAAAATAAAGAAACATAAAAGACAATTGCAACTCAAATATAAGTTAAAACCTTCCAAAACCAAAACATCACTTCCAGACAACAAGCATGTTACAGGCTTACAGCAAACACATTCACTATTCGTTTACATGAGAAGAACAGCAAGAATAAGTAAGCCATTATAATTGTCTGGGTGCAATAAGGCAGCATGATGCAATATCCTCAGATGAAAATTTTGAACTTTAGTTTGTGTTACTACAGCAACAACTTTATCCCCCAAGAAGAAAGAGAAAAAAAATAATACCATTTTGACATTAATATATGGCACCCATGTTGGCAATGACATCATGTAAAGATGCAAACCTTTAAACAATACGACATAGCTAGCAAGCATAGAAAAGATGCAAACCTTCTTCCTTTCAACCCAAGCATCTTTAGCATGCCCATTGATAGATATGTAACAACTCTTCCGACAGGATACAATATCAAGGAAAGCCAAGCCACTGGCCTGACCTACAGAAGAAACAATACCCGTACTTTCATTTGATATAACTGTAATTTAGCTACAACAAAAGGAATCAAAGAGCTGCAAAAGGCATAAGTATTAAAGAAGGGAATAAAAGGCCAAATTCCAGATCCAATAAACGATTCAACTTAAGAATGGTAGTTTGGACTTACCACAAACCTAGCAACTTCAGTGGCATTGTGAACAGCTATGCTTTTTGGTGTGATCTCAGTGAGTAGCAAAATGGCAACCTGAAAATTTATGGGGCCCAGGTACTTAGCACGAAACAGTTGTTTTGGAGCAAAATAGACAACAATTTATGATTTTCTTTTTTTTCTTTTTTTTTAATTCTACAGCAGGGTTAAAAAGGGACTTGTAAACCATCACCACATGGTCAAGGACAATGAGCAGCTATCAACTAACATAATGGTTGTTGGCAACTCCAAGTGCTTTATAAGACAAATAGTACACAAAGAAGACATGGAGAAGTAGAGAAGTTAGTGTAAGCTACAAAATCCAATCCCCCATAATTTAAGAAAACCCGACGGAAAGACTCCTAGAAAACCCCTAATTTCCATCTATAATCCATGTGCCAAACTCCTCCCACCATTTCAACTTTCATTCAGACGCCATCCAATGCACCACAATAGGCTTTTTTCTTTTGATCTTAGTCTCTTGTGGGCAAATCACCATACATTTCCAAAGCAAAATTTCAACAATAGCCCTTTTATTATAACCATTTGAACCTCTTAGAGGTAAGAGAATAACTTTAAATCAATTGATGGTCAAGTTTCAAGAACCATACCACATTTTCTCCCTCATACCATGTTTTCATAAATTATACTTAACATACTAAAATTAATGGTGTTTGAAATTCTGTAGAAGGAAAATTGAAATTGCATAATTGTTCATCTTAAATACTAAACCTATTCTTCAAATCTAACACTTATAAAACCCAATTGTTCAAATGATGGACTACATAAACATGCCCCATAAGAGTGTTAGTTGTAATCTATTGCCAAATGGAGTTACATTTCAAAAGAATATATACAAAGTTTAAACGAAAGGAAAATATGTATGACTTTTGTAATTTACTTTTAATTGATTGATAACAATTAACCTAATCGACCACTTTCTTTCTAAATATGGATTACTGTAACAACTAAAGAGAAGTTTTGAGGGCACATTACACTTTGATGCCCACATAAGCAACTTAGAGATGAATAAATTCATATGTGTGCACAGAATTCCATGTCATGAAGAACATAAAGATTAAAATTGCACCATATTGTATGTTTATATGCATACACATATATAAGCATCTCATTCTGACTTATCAAAGATAAAATGAACATCTTTTAGTTACATACGGAGATGTTTATCATGCACACTAGACAAGTCATATACAGGTAATTATCATCCAAGTCTTTGCATAAAAAGAAAGGAAAGAAAAAGGTAAGATAAACTCTAAAAGGGAGAGAATAAACTTTTGCTAGTATCAAGATTGATCAGTTAAGTGGTGCATGAATTTGATACTTACAGTCATTACTCCTGTTGCTGCACTAACACCAGCTTCACCAAAAATAGTTGTTGCTGCTTCAGTAACTAATGCTGTTGCACCAATATTAACAACCCTGAGTACATATAAAGTTCTCAAATGAGAAAAGATCATTCAGATTTAAGTGGAAAATGTTAAGTTACGTAAAGTAACAAATGAAAAGGCCCATTACGTTGTACCAATGAGTATTGTTGTTAGGAAACGAGTCACATCACTGCGAAGCATCTTGAAGACACCATTCTCAGACTCTTTTTCAGCCAACTCACGCACCTGATACAAATGAAAACCTAATAAGCAATGAGATCAGAGAATTCAAAGCTGTAGCAAAACAGGATAATTATTGTCAAACACATAAAAACAATAACCCTATACACTTAGACAGTTTCTAGGTAATGTTTAAAAGCCTCCCCTTTCAATACCTAAGGAAACACTTCCACTTTGTCTCGAGCAAAAGCAATGTTCATCCCTTTAAAGGCAAAATAGAAGCTTAAGATATTGGCATGCTGTGAACCTTTGGGATGCCAGAAATGAAAGTCAGTGCATTCTCCCCAATAACCGACCTAGGAAGATTAGATTGTAATTTTTGGAGAAGATAAGTAGTGGAGATCAAAGACAATTTTCTTGGTGAATGCTTTGCGTGTATCTTACTTGAGGGGGTTATTGATGGTTTTTGATGGATTTCCGGTGTGTATTGTCCAAGAGAAGTAGAGAGAGGGCTCTTCTTTGGCATGAATTAGCTGTAACCATAACCAGAGAGAGAGAGAGAGAGAGAGGCGGGAAGCCTGACTCTTGATGGCTAGTTCAATCTACAACAACAACAACAATCTAGGTCTTCTATCTCAAAAATTTGGAGTTGACCAATGCCTAGTTCAATCTAGTGCTTTTTTCTTCCCCTCTCTATAAGAGGAATTAAGCAAGGAGGAACATAATACGAGCATGAAAGAGTTCTTTGACTTTATAAATTCTCATTCTCCGATGGATTTGTCATTTCTTCGGGGACTTACAGTGGTCCAACCTTTCGGAGAATCCATCTCTTCTCCAGTTGGATGGATATTTAAGAGGAGTGGAGGGAGCATATCTGCGGTGTACAGCAAAAAGTGCACCCAGGAACCTACTTCGATCATCTCCCTATCATTCTTGAGAGGGAAAACACGCATAAAGATCTGATCATTTTCACTTTGGAGACATGTGGGTGAACGAGAGAGGCTTCAAGGAATTGGTGATTAAGTGGTGGTATGGTTTTGTGGCACAAGGTGGGTACTGGTGTTTTGAATTATTGAAATAAATCCACAATGGAGAGGATAAAGGTCTTAGATGATTCGGAGATTGGGAGAAGGTTGACAAAAGGAAGAAAGGATATAGCAAAGAAGAGTTTTCCTGCTTGTCTTGTCTAGAGCAAATTTCTTCATGCCAATAAAATGAAGTTGCTGGGTCAAAAGGAGACAAGATTGCTAAATTCTTTTATAAGATATCCAAGCTCAATTTGACACGAGATGATTGTGATCGGTCATAAGTATGACATTCAACAAAATGGGAAGCATTCAAGGTGGAGCTAGAGTTTTCAACAGTAGCTCTTCAAAATATATTTCACACCTTCATCAAGATAAAAGTTAACCCTTTTTGGGTGGGTAGTGCTTCTCTTCTTCTTTTTTAGGAGGATACTTGGCTTGGGATATGCCATGGTGTTTTCATTTTCCTCAGCTACATCAATTTTCTCCCACGATAATGCTTATATTACCAAATTTTATTCTTCTGAAGCTAATGAACTTTGTCAGAATTTCCACATTTTGAGAAACCTTAATGATAGCTAAACTTCGTATCTCATCAATTTGTATCTTGTGTTGAAATAGAAATAAGTCTAGAGATCACCTCCTTTTACACAGCCAATATTATAAAAAACAACAAAATTGTGGACTAGATGTCTCTGGGGGTACATTTGTGCTTCATGTCATTGACTGTTTACTAAAAGTGGTTTTAGGGAATTATAAGTGTGAGTACTAAGTGTTTCCGATTGGTTTGGATTTTGAAGCATGGATGCTATTCCTGTTGCAGCCTGGGAGCTATTCCCGTTGTATTCGTTGTCATAATGGTACTGATCGTAATGTATGTAAAGCAAATTGAAAGGGTTTCCACATTGTGGAGATTTTGCAGCATCATCATGGCCATCTTTTTTTTTGGGGGGGGGGGGATAGAAAGAATTATATTAGAGAGAAAAAGAATGTACAATACTCCCAAGGATAAGGGAACCCAAGGAACGGCAACAAGAGCTCAAAAGCAAGGGGCCAGAACACAACTGCCCTCCAATTGAAGTGGCCAACATAATGGTCATCATGCCATCATTACACCCTCCATAAGGGGCTGTATTCGTTGCCATACAAAAAATATGGATCAGTTCTTCAAATTCATGATGTAGAGGGAAAGAAACAGAAGATTTTTGTTGAAGAATGAGACACCCTTTTCTAATTTAGTCGATATTTCAGGAAAAACTACAAAATTGCCCCCTGAACTAAGAATCAAATGCAAATAGGTCCCTCAACAATTTTTTTTAAAGCAAAGACCTCCCCTCAACTATGAGAAGTGCCAAAATCAGTCCCTCTGTCCAAGGTGTGTTACTTCTTTCCATCTAAAATCATGTGCGAGTCACATGACCCAAAAAAAAATGGATGAATTAATTAATTTTTTTTACTAATTTTTTAATTAATTTTCTATTTTCTTCTCTCTCTTCAACATTCTGCTTCTCTCTCTCCCTTCCAAATTTTCTCTTCAGCTCTATCTCAATCTTCATTAAATTTCCTTCTATTTCTTTCAATTTCTTCCACTTTGACATCTCTTTTCGCTATAATTTTCCTTCACCATTCTCAATTTTGTCAATTTTGCTCAGTAATTTCACAGCCACAACATCAACGTAGTTCTCTCTCCCGCTGCGGAAGCTCCATTGCTGTTGATGGGCCTCAATAATAATGATTTCAATCCATTTCATGTTTTTTCCACTTATTGCATTTGCTTCAACTCTTACTGCCAGATTTCAAAGCTTCCAGGCAACCATAACCATGACACACAACTGCAACCATTTCCCAAATACCACAAGGAATCAGGTTTGGACATGTGATATTGATTTCTCTCTCTCTTCTGCAGAGTTTTTCTCTCTTTCTCTCTTCTTCCCTGCGAATCAGGTTGGAAGGAAGGAGAATTTGACATCAACAAAGGGAAAACTATACAACAACAAAGGGGAAACTATGGTGAGTGAAATTTTACGGGCAGAATTCTAATTTACTTGTCACCATAGATGTTCACCTGTTAATGGAGAAGCTGGTAGTGGTTGAGATTAGGAACAGAGAAGGAATTACAATGATTGGGTCATCATCATCAAGTCAGGGGATTGGAAAGACAAACTGAGGCTGCAGTTTAGCAGGTTGATTGACAAAACCAAAACTGCAAATTCAGAATCTAAAGCATAGCATCCTGAGCTTAATCTAGGCAAGTGCTTTTACAGGTTAGGCAATGTCCTCACAAGCCAGATGACTTTTTCTTCCTGAAAAGCTGAAAAAATGGAAATTCTGATTGCCCAAGTTGTGACATGCTAAAAGAACCCAATTTGTTGACCCTCATTACTTCAGGCATTTAAGGGAACACAAGGACCGCAATAGAGAAAGAGAATGTACAAAGACTTCTAAGGGAGAAAATTCTACACAAAAGGGCTAACACACAACTGCTCTCCAGTCCTTTTCTTTTAGACTATAATGTTTATAAATCCCTGATGCATGAACCCATATAGAAGTATAAAACAATTTTTATCATGTAAAAGAGGAATTTCAATGTTTTGATCGTGAAAAATTCTGATATTCCGCTTGCTCCAAATACCCTATGGGATGGCTAAAACCGCACATTTCCATAACATCATATCATCTTTCTTCTCACCAAATTCTCTAATTGTCATGAGGAGCGAATGAGAAACTCTCCTAGGGCAAATCAAAACATTTTCGCAAACCACAAACTAGCGATTCCACATCTCCCTGGCAACAAAGCAATGTAAAAATAAGCAAACTCTTGTTTTAGAATTGTTGTAACACATGATACATACATTAAAGGTGATAGCTTTATAAAATCTCCTTTTTTAAAAAGATTATCAGGATTAATATTAATAAGTTCCATACACTAAGTAAAAGCCTTAACCCTAATAGGAGATTTTGCCTTCCAAATAAAATTACTTAGTTGAAAAGGAGGATTTTGGAAAGTACTAATAAGATGATGAAAGAGGGGCCAACATGTGGAAAACCCCAAAGAATCAAGGCTCCAAATCCTAGTATCAGGTACATGAGGAGAAGGTTCATTACCCAAAGAAGAGAAATCAAAGAAGAGAATTCAACTTCTCTATCATAAAATTTCTTAAAAAATGAAAATCACAAGACGACGAATGTCCCTCTCAAATATAGAAAAATCTCAACGTCTGTCCATTTCTTTTTCCAGTGCTCCTTTTACTTTCAAAGCCAATTCCTCCACAAAAATCAAAGACCTAACAAAGATATAAGCATCTTAAAGATATTTACATAAAATTGTATGCATTCTCATCTCTCAGCTCTTCTACCAAGTACCACATAACTTCAAAAGAGGCAAGATTTTTATTGAGATGTTGAACGGTCGCTGTCAGGGAAGACTAGCATTGTGCTTCTAAGACAACATAGACAATTTTGATCATTGGGAGTCATTAAGATTTGTTTGGAAGTATTCTTCTGACCTCTCTCTCTCTCTCTCTCTAAGACAAATTAATAACCCAATGAAGCAATTTAGAGGAAAACTGAAGAACACCAAAGGAAAGACAGTAAGACACCCGAAGAGAGGGGGGAGAGAGAGAGAATTGAGGGTTCCCCACAAACAAATTGTCTGTTTCTTAATTATTTTTAAAAAGAATTGTTTTTAAATAATTAAAGAATATTGGATGGTAGGAACTAGCAAACTTAGATTAAAGAATTGTTTGTTTCTTAATTAAAAATATTGTTTTCAAATAATTTTACCATTTTTCATAGTTTAAGAGAGGTCTTTGCCCAAAAAAAAAAAAGTTTAAGGATTTATTTGTATTTGACTCTTAGTTCAAGGGGCAATTTTGCAGTTTTACTGATATATTATTTAGGAAAATTTATTCTATATATATATAGCTAATCGATTTTGTGTTTAATTGTAGCCACTTTTGTAGATTCAACGTTGCCTTTTTACGTCGAAAGATTCTATCCCTTGATGCTTCTCCAAATGTATTGAATTGTTTTTCTTTTTTTTTCCCTAAACACATGATGCAAGGAGCAAAGAGTTTGCTCAAACAATTTGGAAAGTTGTTAGTTAAAAAAATCAGGGGTTTGGATGTTCTAAGAATTCTTGTCCCATACAGAAATACAATTATTGTGTCTTTGAGTCCATTTGGATGAAGAGAAACATGAGTACTGTCTCTTGTACTCCTTTGTAGGGTAGGACTGTTGCCTATCCCATTGCAAAAACTGAAGAAAGAAGGTTTTGGCCGCTAATATTACTGTCAAGTGTCATCAAAATGGAGGAAAGACTGAACATCCACTGTTTTGTTGGTGTGGTTGACATGGCATAGAAGCAGGTCATGCCATACAATTTTGAGGACCTTTTACTTATCAACCTCAAAGTCTTTAGTAATTGTAAGGATGTGAAATTCTTTAGAATGTAATATGATGTTGCTTTATGGTGCATTGTGTAGAGATATATGCTCAAAAATCCAAGGACTAATGTTCCTATTAATCTTTTATAGGATGAGGTTGTTTTTGGGCATCTCTTTAAGATATGGGGAAGCTTTTAAGAACTAATATTTTCATGCAATTAATTAGGATCCAAAAGATCTTTCATATTAAATCTTCCTTTCCTTTATTTTGTTTCCCTGGGGGATGGTTTAGCCTTTCTTTTATGATTATGTATATTCGCAATCTTAATAAACATTTTTCTTTTCTTGTAAAAAGTTGTTTTAGGTTTATGAAGCAGTGACATGAGTCTCACGTAGGGATGGAGTACAGTTTATCCTCCCTGAACCTCCCCCCTTCAATGCTCTTAGATAACTCCTGCTCCACAATAATTCACTCAAAAAATGGCTAAAGTTTGCCCCACGCACACACACACAGCACCAGTCCAAAAACATGGGTGGTTTTGAGAGAGAGAGAGAGTGTATGTAAGTCATGTGGATAAGTATAGAGTGTTGGAAATTCACTGAAGATTAGTTTACATGTTCATTGAAATCATTTATATGAAAGTAATACTAAAATTCAATGAGAAAACGAAGGTGCAATTTGTCCCTGAAAAGTGTAACTGGACTTCAAAATCCAAGTGCCAAAATGAGGGTTCACTTTGGATGTTACTATAACTGAGGAAGACCCCTAAATTCAAAAGCCCTTTTAACCCCCAAGTCAATCGAAGTGAAGGCTTATATTTCTATGACTCCAGTGGACCAAAGTAGTCACTCAAAAGAAGTAATGCTTTCTTGAGTTTTCATACATGTATTGGCACACTAGCATTGAGATTCCTATTAGCAAGCATTTAGACTTTGACAACAAATAGCCTACTCGTTATAATTCCATTCCAATAATTTGTCATGGGTCAAGTCACCAGTAGTAAGTTAGGAACAATCAATGCATCATATATAATTTGTTCTATACTCAATCTCAAATTGAAGATAGCAATAGCATGCTGTGCTTAATTTAGAGTACCAAACTAAGCTGTTCCAAGATGAAAAGCCCATACCTTCCAAGGCCATAAGGTGGTGATAGAAGTCTCAGCCATAGAGAAAAATGCAGACAATCCCAAAAGGGCAGCCAAAACCAATCCTTGCTCTCGAAACACCCGAAGAACCTGAGACATTTTCGGCCACGCATTTCTTAACAACAAAATGCTCTGTCCAAAAACCCCATAACCTGCATTTGCTACACCTTCCATTGCAAGCACTCTTCGACACTCAAACGCAAAAACCCCAAAAATCAAAGCTGCCAAAACCAATCCCCTCTTCACCAAAACCTGCAAATTTGGATTCTCAACGCACTCTTCGAAACCCCTTTGAACAACCTCACAATTCCTAACAACAGATCTCAAACACAAACTCCTTTGGAAATCAAAAATCCTATCTTTACAACCCGCAAAACTGGAACGATTACTAAAAGTGCACGTACCAATACTGTTTGATGAAATCCTTCTCGTAATTTTGACCGCCCGATTAGAGAGCAGAAAAGAAGATGATTTTGTGCCGGAAATGAAAGCAAACCGTCCGACTGCCGATGCTTCCGCAGAAACCTCCATTGTAGAAGGATAGAAAGAAGAAATTTTAGGGTTTTCTTTAATAGAATTTGAAAGGTTAAACAATTTAGCGGTCATAGTTGAAGAGAAACCCAAAAATTCTGGGGATTGTGGCATCGGGTGAAGCATTGTGTAGGCGCAGACGAAGCTTCTCTCTCTCTCTCTCGCTCTTCGCTTTTGCGATTGTAGTCTTCGTTTTGGAGCAAGTGGGTGAAGCACAAAAGGACGTAAATTGCCCTCGTCAAAACTCAAAATTCCGATTCGTGTCCTCTCACTCGCGGGGGATTTGTTGATGCCTATTGGAGCACGTCATTACTTTTGCACCGCCGGCTTAGACGAGCAGGTGACCGCGGTTGACCAACAAGTGACGACACTGGGATTACCTGCTAATGCGACATGTCATGCTATTTTTCATTTTCGTTTTTATTTTTTTTAA
Organism: Dillenia turbinata; assembly: GCA_037126225.1. Classification (NCBI taxonomy): domain Eukaryota; kingdom Viridiplantae; phylum Streptophyta; class Magnoliopsida; order Dilleniales; family Dilleniaceae; genus Dillenia; species Dillenia turbinata. The sequence goes on from JBAMMX010000001.1 coordinate 5,644,523, forward strand.
CAAACGACTGGAAGAATTTTAATTATGAGAAAAATATATAAAAATAATTATCATTTTAATAATTTTTTAAATTATTTTTTTACAAAAAAATATCACATTAAAGGTGTAATGATGAGCATCGATTTAAAACAAAATTTTTTCTTCCCTATTTCCCCTTTCTTGCATTTTTAACAAAAATATTATTTTTTAATTAAAATTATTTAACTATCATTATTTTTATATTTTCAAAACTATGGATTTCACATTTTCAAAATATAAAATCAGAATTTTTATTATTTATTTTTTTGTAAGGTGTTTATTTTGAATAAAAAAACATGTTTTATACTTTGTGAATGCGAAATCATTGAAACTAAAAGATTTAAAAACATAATTTCTCACTCTTAACATATCTCACTCCTCTCTTCAGCCATTGTGCCCATCCTCTCTCCTTGGTGATAGAACCTTAGCCCCCTTGCAACTTGAAGTAAGGTCGTGGAATGTAGGGTTATTCGAATATATGTTAGAGTTCTTTTGCTAATCTAGGATTTGTTCTCTAGGGTTTCCTGTGAATCCATGGTTTGTTCTTTAAGATTTACTATTTTCACGAATCCTTTGTGCTCTTTTATACTTAGTTTGTTTGAATCTAGAGTTTGAAAAAAATATATATATATGTTATGATGGATCTAGGGTTTACATTCAAAAAAAAAAAAAAAAGATTGTTGGTGCAAATATATTTGAAAAAAAAAATATTGATGCATTATTTTTGTGACAACACTAAAAAAAAATCACTATAAATTATATTTGTTGTATTATATTTGTGACAACCATTATAATTTAGGGTTTGTATTATTACATAGAGATGTGTAGTAAATAATGTATAGTAAAATAATGTTTAGTAAATGATAGAGAATACCAAATAGGTTTTGCATTATATTTGTGGCAAAATCAAGACAATTATTCACTATACATCATATTTGTTGTACTATAAATCAATTAAAATCACTATTAATTCACTGTAAATTATAATACAAGGTTTGCTTTATATTTGTTATTGATACTCGGTTAGAATTAGTTTTAGGGTTTGCATTATAAAAATTGTTATTAATGTATTAGTTATTATTGTAATTGATAGGGAAAAAAAAACATGGGTGACAACCTTGTAAGGCTGGTGTTTTATTAGGGGTAAAATTAATGGGGCTAAAAATGAGTATCAATATAGTGTCAGTACAAAAACAAGTGTTGTAATTGATAGCACTATTAAATAGTAGGAGTTTATAAAAATTTTACATTGCGAAAGTGGGATTGATTTTAAACAATTCAAACTAAATGTTGCATATAGATATCCTCTTTGATTTGATCATTTTCTTTCTAAATTGTGTATTACTAGTAAAGGACGATAAATTCTTACCGGAGGTATTGTCACTCCCCAAATATATCCCAAATTTGATGGTAGTTAAACTATTCTTAGGGTTATAAGCAATTGTGAGTGCACCTGTTGGTTCACCCATGGTCGGTTGCTCAAGTTGAGGTAGATGGAATATATCAGACATCCTAGGTAGCTTATCTGAGAGTCAAAATTGTGTTATTTTTTAGGGTGAGATAAATTTTAGTTCTTACACAGAGATATTAAGAAGTGAGAATATTAGAGATAAGTGGCTACAGTATGAGGCATTCATTTCAGATGATATCACTTTATCTTGTCATCATGAATCAGCTATACCTATCGCAAGTGAGTATGGGGAGCCTAGTATCAATACATCCTATGAAGGGTAGGACACAGATCTTGTAGAAACATTTGTTGATGAGAAATCAGATGGTGAAAGTAATGATAAGCAGAATGTTGTATATGAAGAAGATCGGTTTGTTGAAGAGGAAGATGAAATACCATTTCTACACATTATGAGGGAAGAGGCTGTGATGATTAATGAGTACAATGACTATGACCATCCAACATGGGGTAATGATCGTATTTCGGAGTTACAAGTTGGAATGGTTTTCAATTCCAAAACAAAAGTTCAGCATGCTGTCAAGTGCTGCTCAATGTGGGAGTATAGGTACTTTAAAGTTATAAGAGTTCTCTAAACATATAGTTTATGAGGTACTCATTATACCGTAAAAATAACTGTTTGTGACATGTTTGGACTAAACAAAAAAAGAGCCTTCGCATTTGGAAAATCACAAGATTGAAAACAAAAAATATTTGTTTTCTTGAATTGCCTTTAGGGTTCGACTATGGTGGATCGTTTGATTAGAAACCACATAAAAGAGAATGTTGAGTACAAAGTGTATAATGTGGTTGATGATATGAAATATTATGAAGTAAACCTATCATACAAAAAAGTTTGGATGGGGCGTAGAAAATCTATAAAAATAGTGTGTAGTAATTGGAAGATTTCTTACACATTGTTGTCCCATTTTTTGGATGCTATACAGATGAGTAATCTCAAAACTATTGTTGAGTGGAGGTTTAATGAAGTGTCGGAGTCTAATGAGAGGGTTTTTCACTCAGTTTCTCTAGATCTTCACATGCAATAATGCATTTAGGCATTGCAAACCAGTAATTAGTATTGATGAGACATTTCAATATGGGAGATATAAGAAGAAAGTTCTAATTGCTATTGAAACGGATACAGCTAATCACATTCTTTCTTTATATTTTGCTATTGTCGATGATGAGATCATTGTGAGCTGGGCATTGTTTTTGGAGAATTTGAGAGTGCACATCATTGGTGAGCGGCCTAAAGTGTGCTTGATATTAGATAAGACATCCAGTATAATGTGGGCCATAGAAAGAAATAATAATTTCCAACCACTATTTGTATATCACAAACTTTGTTTGCACTATGTGGAGGCTATTTTCAACTAGTGATTTATGAACAAATCGCTAACGAAATTAATGTATAAGATGGCTAAGCAAAAATAAATTAAAAAATTTGATACCATTATGAACAAGATCAAAGAGTTTAGTGAGCTAGTATATAGGTGGTTGATAGAGATTCCTTTCGACAAATGGACATTGTATCATAACAAGAGCCACAGATAGGGGAAAATGACAACCAATCGATCGGAGTCATTTAATAGCGTGCTTAAAGGTATAAGAAAGTTGCCAATAACTGCATGCGTGCGGGCGACATTGTATTATATGATTGGATTTTTCAATAAAAATTGAGAAGAAATAGCTAACAATGTCAAGGAAGGCAAGAAGTGGTCAATATTGGTAATAAAAAAAAAATGGTTAAAAATAAGCAAAAATCTAAATTCTACCTCATCATTGCATTTAATAGATATAGTGGAAAGTATGGTAGGAGGGGTGAGAATAACCACACCAAAGTTATAGATGTTCCATCATGTACTTGTGGAAAATATTATATTCAAACTTCCTTGTTCCCATATGTGGAGAGTTTGTGCAGAAGTGTTGTGAGCTTACAACACTTGTAGACAGACTGCATAGTTGTCAATCAATTCTGCTTACATATAGTGGTGAATTCCATCCTCTTCCACATAAGAACTATTGACCCCCTCTTCTTTCACATTGTTACATAATGTTTCATGCCTTAATAACCAATTAGGTAGACCACGAAATACGCGGATCCATAATGAAATAGATAGAAGAAGAATTCAGCATTGCAAGGCTTATGGTGAATATGGGTGTAATTGTCATCACTACCCGAATATGGCCCAATTGTAAAAGAGGGTAAGACAAGACTGAAACTTTTATATTGTACTTGTTTTATATTGTATTGTTAACTTATTCGATTATTATGGTTCTATAATTTTCATAACTTATTGCTTTACGTGATCATTTTTTATTGTGTTTGAGGACTTAAAATTTTTATTGTTCTTTAATTTCCTTATAATCATAACTATGGACTACTCTCAGACAGAGTTTATCCTAAACCCACGGGACCTTAGTATCTTGACTTTATAGTTCACACATTGGTCTCAGTCTGTATGGGAGATCGAGAGTGATGCCCCCTAGAGGTGTGTCGTTCCGATCGTGGCTTTTGGACTACTCAACCCTTGATATTAAAATCCAGGAGATTTTCTGGCGGGTGGACTTTTATGACCTCTATAAGTTTGGGTATATTTAGTACGATCATTAATACACGATTTTGATATTATAATTTCGAGCAAATATATCCAATCAAGTGTTGTGTATAGTACAAATAAGTATTGTTTTCACTAGAATATTTTGTATTACCAACTTTAAACTATTCTATCTAAGTTGGACAAATCAAATCTCAGTTATAAAGATATTAAAAATTATAAAAATATTTAAAGACTTAAATTAATGGATAAAAACCCTGGAACATTAACTTCATCTATTTTTAATCTTTCACATGGCGGAATCTTTTCAAAACCTTTAAATTTACTGATTAAAGGATTATTGTTGATGATTATAGATTTTTTCAATATTAAATTCACCCAATAATCATGCAATGAATCCTTAATTCGACTAATCAAACTCAATGATCATGCAATTTTGATTAAATTAGATCATATTAAGTTTTGTAGAAAATCTGTAATTTAGGATTTCCCCTAAAATTTTACACAGAATAAATCTTCTATCAATCTCATAACTCTATCTAGATTTTATTGTATTGAATTAATTTCCTGTAATTATATTGTTCATGTATGCATTCAATATAAAATTATATAAAATGCAGGTCTAAATTTTTTAAAATATTAAGATTAATAATAAAATCTCATCACAAAATAATCATTCTAATAAATCTTAAGAAAAAGAAATAAATTCGGACCATATTATTAATTAAAGAATGGAATCCATCGAGTTTTAAAAACAAAAGAAATTAACTAATCTTATAAAAAAAATAAAAACCATAAAATCTATACTGAAAAAGTCATATGTAGGTGTGTAAAGGATGTTTCCTATTTATAGAATTAAAATCCTAAATCAATGAGAAGTTGTGAGTTTTTAAGAAACTTTTTTTTTTTTTTTTTTAACTTTGAGTTGGAAACCTGTTATAATGATAGACATTATTTTCTTGCTTTCTCAAAATTTGAAAACTTCATCTTTATCCATAATTCGAAGAGTCTTGGAGTTTTCAGCAATTTTATCTCAAAAACCACCTATTATATAAGTTCAATTGGTTTCCCTATTTAACAAGGACATTCTTGAATTTCAATACTGCAACAACTTCTTTTCAATTTTCGGATATCTTTTGGCTTGAATTAGTTTCTGAACTTTTCACATGATTTGTTGGTCTCGAAATTTAGTTTGCAAAGCAATAAGAATAAACTCAATCGGACATTGAAGTAGAAAGATACGCCCAAAATATCGATTGCTATTTATCCAGTCCAAATCTTCTTAAAAAAGCTCAAAATTTTCTAAATCAAAATCTACGAATTTAATTAGTATAATATCATGAAACAAGATTTAAAACGGTCCTAAAATTTATAAATAAAATCTAAAATAATTTAATCAAGTGTATAAAAATTGTTTGTCTTTAAGTAAGAAAAGAACAAAAACAATTTTTTTTCCAAAAGTAATTCAAATTTCCCAAAATCCTAACAATGTGTATGACAATCAAAACAATCAGTACTTCATAGCATTCAGCATTAAAACAGTTATTGCATCTCCTATAGTCTCTTTGCAATCAACAACAATACAAAATTCAATTACTCTCAGAATAGATTCACTCCATAGGAAAATAAGATTCAACTACTTAATGAACTCAATTTTATGAAAGAGATATGTGTATTACTGAAATCAACACAATGAAATGGTATTACTATAAATTTACTAATATATCAAATCTCTACTATTCAAATATATGAAATCCATACACCAATCAAAAAATCTTTTATTTGGTTATAATAAGGTTAAGGTTAAGTGTAGGATAAATAGACATAAATATTGGGTTAAAATAATTTACTAAAATACTTAAATATCAAGATATGGTATTTTTTATATCAAAACAAAGAAAATATTAATTTCCACAATTTCTAATATCAAAATATGTATAGCGTTTCAACTCCAAATATATAATGTGTCACTACTCCAAAGCAAAGCAAAGAATATGAAATGCAACTTTTTCTGTAGAATTTCTCTCTCTCTCTCTCTTTTTTTTTTTTTCCAATCAGCACTATCTCTCGATTTTGGCTGGTTTTTCCCTTTTTTTTTCTTTTTTTGCTTTTTTTTACTATTCTTTCTTCTTCTTCTTTTTTCTTTTTTGCCTTTTTTTTTCTGTTTTTTTTTTTTCATAACTCAATATGATAAATCAATTCTTTTATGCTGAATTGACCCACAATATGTCATACTATTAGAAAAATAAAATTTAAAAATCCAAAATATAAAAACATAATGCCTAAAAATATAATTTCATGCTATCAATTATAAGTATTTTAATGAACTTGAATTCAAAATCTAAAGTTAGAAAAAATAGATCAGAAGATAAATTATATAAGTAATTTAAGAAAAAAAAAGATTTAGATTCAAATGGGCTAACTAGGGAGCATAAAATGATATTTTTTCGAAAATCAAAAGTATGTAAATTTAGATGTCTTAATCATTTTGATATATGAAAATAAAAAATGTAGTCTCGATATGCATAACAAATCAAGTTCTAGAATGACCAAACTACGTGTGATATACACTCAATAAGAAAATGTGAGTATAATGAATTACTCTTTAAGACTCAATTCCCCACTTAGATAAATTTGATGTCAAATTTTGCATGTCTATATTTCAAATCAACCACAACAGCTAATCATATACCAAATAACCACTAATATCCATCATTTTTCATTTAACCAAATTCAAATCAAGTAACACATAAGAACTAGAAAATTCAAGAAAAATTTGTTGACATGAAAAAATTCAACAAGAACTCAAATTTTTAAGTTTTTTTTTTCAAAAATTTCTTAAAAAATCAGAAAAATAAGAATGCATGCTCCCCCCACACTTAAACCAAATATTATCCACAATGTGTAAGATGAAATAATAAAAGAGAACTAAAAAATCCCCTAATAAAATCGGTGAACCTACAGCTTCTTCTTTATCAATTTATTATTCTCTCTTCCTCATAGATCTTCACACCATGCATATTCATCGCATCGTGTCATGCCTTTATCCTTATAAATTCTTGCATTCTCATGTGTCTCGTTCTGTCATTCCTCCAACTCATTTAAACATAACTTCCTTTCTTTACTTGCATCAAAGCCTCCTTTGTGGTCAAAATTCACTTAAATTTACACCCAAATTAGCACATACTTCAACATATTCATTGTGTGGGAAGTCATGATTTACACTCAATAAATTAACAATATAATTTTTAATAAGATCAATAGAATAAAAAACATTAAGATCATATTCAGCTATCCTATCAATGAAATCAATTCTAAAAACTTTTTGTTTATCAGAATTTTTTATAGAGTAAAAGACATTGAACTCAAATTTTTTATCATCAACTTGTAGAATCAACTTCCTAGCATGAACATCTATCAAAGCTCATACAGTGATAAGAAATGGTCGACCTAAAATCAATGAAGCACCCTCATCAACATTCATATCCAAGATAACAAAACCGATAGAAAAAATAAATTTATTAACTTTAACCAATATATTCTCAACAATATTTCTTGAATACTTTATACTTCTATAGGTTAATTGTAAATAAATACAAGTAGTTCAACATTTCTTTAACCCTAATTTCAAGAGTACAAAATATGGCATGTGATTTACACCAACACTCAAATCATGCAAAATATCAGAAAAATCAGTAAAATCAATGGTGCAAGAGATAGAAAAACTCCTTGGATCTTTGAGTTTCAATGGCAGCTTCCTTTATAGAATTGTAGAACACTCCTCCATAAGGTTGACGGTTGAAACCTTATCGAACTTCCTCTTATTAGTGATCACATCCTTGAGGAATTGCTCGTAACTCGGCATTTATTTGATAGCATCCAGAAGAGAAATATTAATGTATAATTTTTTAAAATTTTATAAAAATTTTTCAAATTCTACATTTGCAAGTAAAAGTCACCTAGAAAAAGGGATAGGGACTTATTTTCACTTAAACGTAAAATACTTCTCTGTTTAGAATTTGGTACCTTAACCTTCTTATTTGTAGGTTGTTGGATTTCTTACTTGGCCTCTTATTTATCCCCTTCATTATTGGATGGATCTAAAACATCCCACAATTCTTTCTCATTCCTCAATGATATTGCATTTGTCTGCTGTCTAGAATTCTTTTCAGTGTCACTCGATAGTCTACTTGGCACACGAGAAGGAGATATTAGCCAATTGATCAATTTTATTTTTAAATTTCTCAAACCTTTCATTAGTCGCTGTTGTCAGATGTTCAATTGTGACATCCCATGATGCCTTGCTCTGTCTTACTTGTGGATTCCCTGAGTTAAAGTCTGGTGAATTCATTCTCTGTGATGCTCCTTGATTCTATGAAAAGTTGTGATGATTTCTCCATCCAGAATTATACATGTTCTAGTAAAGATTATTTTGGGGTCTGCCAAAGTTTGAAAAAAAAATTTGCTTACTGTTCCTACGGACACTCATAAACTATATGAATAAAATCTCCACATGATTCACAAGAATAAACCTGATTATTTATAGCATTGATCTAATTAGCTTTCATGATATCAATCAAGGAGTTAGTTTTTGTATTAAGCATGGTGAAACTATTACTCTCATGCACACCAACACTTTTCTAGGAATTTTATGTTTATTTGACCAATCATATTGATTAGGGGTCGTATCATCAAATAATGCATATGCTTCATTATAAGACTTACTTATAAATATACCCCCAACCGTAGTATTAATGATAATTTTAATAGAATGAAAAAAATCACCATAAAAAATTTACAAAATTAACCAATCAAATGTACTATGATATGGACATCTCTTAATCAAATCCTTAAAAAGTTTTCAAATATTATACAAAGATTCACCCTCAGACTGCATAAAACTAGTAATATCATTACATAGTTTAGTTGTTTTATCAGGTGAAAAATATTTAACTAAGAATGCTTGAGACAAATTCTCTTAATTCATAAAATGACTAGCAAGGAATGTATTAAACTGTACCTTTGTTTTTCCCTAAAGAGAGAAAGGAGACACCTTAACTTTATTGCATCGGGGCTAACTCCATTCTATTTGATTGTATTATTGACTTCCAGAAAGTTTTTTAAATGGTTGTTTGGGTCTTCAAGAATTTCTCCACCGAACTGATTTGCTTGTACCATGTCAATGAGACTTGGTTTAAGTTCGAAATTGTTTGCTTCCATGATAGGTTGTACAATGTTAGTTTGTATATCCTGAAGTCTAGATATCGAATACTCCCTTATAGCTTTATTATTTTGAGCCATTATAAGAATCTATATAGATCTCCAAAATAATTTGCAAGAACCACTTAAGAAAATATATGTCAATTATATAAAAGTAGAAATCGTGAAAAAAAAATAGAAAAAGAATGCACAAAAACACCCAAGAAAACAATTATAAAATCCTAAAGATTAAGAAAAAATCAAAGAAAAAAATAGAAAAATCTATAAAAACAATGGAATTTGACCAAGATAGGGTGGTGTCTGTGGCAAAGCAATAGGTTTTGATCAACACACTGCAATCCTTTAAAACAAGTGATCGCAGAATTCTAAATCTTAAGTCAATTCTCAAACACAAAAATTCCCGCCAAATCTGTATCAAATCCAAACCCTAAACAACGATTGTATAATCCTAAAAGACTGTATACCAAGAAATATGAAAAAAAAAAGTATCAAAAAATATAAAAGATAATGTCAAATCTCAAATAAGATTATTCTGATTGATAGATAAGTATATTATCAACAATGACACCAAAAACTTGATACGCGATTTTGATATCACAATTTCGGATAAATATACCCTAGTCGAGTATTGTATATAGTGCAAATAAGTGTCGTTCCTATGAAAATATTTTGTATTATTAACTATAAATTACCATATCTAAATTAGACAAATCAAATCTCAATTATAAAGATATTAAAAATTATAAAAATATTAAAAGATTTAAATTAATGAATAAAAACCCTAGAGTATCAACTTCATTTGTTTTTAACCTTTCACATAACCGAATATTTTCAAAACTCTTAAGTTTACTGAGTAAAGAATTATTATTGATAATGGTAGATTTTCTTAAAATTAGATTCACCTAATAGTCATGCAATGAAATCCTAATTCGATTAACCAAAACCCAATAGTCATACAATTTTAATTAAATCAGATTACATTAAGTTTTGTGAAAAATCTATAATCTAGGGTTTCTTTTAAAATCTCATATATAGAATTATCCGTCAATTTCATAACTTTATGTGGATTTATTGTATTTGACTAATCTCCTATAAATATATTGTCTACACTTGCATTCAATCTCAAATCATACAAAACACAAACCTAAACGTTTTGAACCATTAACATTAACAATAAAATCTTATCACACAATAATAATACCAGTAAATCCTAAGGAGACTATAATATTAATTGAAAAACAAAATCCATTGAGTCCTAAAAAAAAAATTAACTAAATATACTAAAGAAAAATAAGAAAATAAAACCCTAAAATCTACGTGAAGAAAGTCATGTGTAGGTGTGTAGGGGATGCCTTATATTTATAGAACTAAAACCCTAAATCAATGAGAAGTTGTGAGATTCTAGAAAACTTGGTTTTTTTTTTTACTTTGACTTAAAAACTTGTTGTTGTGATAGACACTATCTTCTTGCTTTTTCAAAATTTGAAAATTATATCTTTATTATTAATTTGAAGATTTCTAGAGTTTTCAACAAATTTATCCCAAAAATCACACGTTAAATATGTTCAATTGGTTTCTCTCTTTGATAAGGACTTGATTTTCTTGAATTTCAGCACTGTGTAACTTCTTTTTAGTTTTTAGATATCTTTTGATCTAAATTAGCTTCTGAACACTTCACAAGATATGTAGACCTCAAAGTCTAGTTTTCAACGCTATCAAAATTAGTTCAATCGGACATTAGAGTAGAAAGATACACCTTAAATACTAACTATTATCTGTTTAGTCAGAATCTCCTTAAACACGCTCAAAATTTCCTAAATCAAAATCCATGAATTTAATTAGTGTAATATCATGAAATAAGATTTAAAACAATCTTAAAATTCATAAATAAGACCTAAAATAATATGATCAAGTGCATAAAAATTATTACTATAAATCATGCGTTTATTACCACATTTGTCGAGAGATGGAGAAAAGAGACTCATATCTTTCACTTACCGGTTGGTGAGACTACGATTACATTATAGGACATTTCGATTCTTCTCAAATTGCCTGTTGATTGAGATGTTTTTACTGGGATGGACTTGACCCATTCTATTGCTGAGTGGCAGGATTTATATTATAGTCTCTTGGATTTCTTTCCTAAGCTAGAGGATTTCTTTGGAGACCATCCTAAATTATGGGCTATCACGAACTTTTTTAATTCACATCCTCTTGATCTGGAGTCAAATGTGGCACTAGTGGAGTTTCATGCAAGTGGTCGTATTATGCAGCTGCTGGGTAGTCTTTTCGGTGACCAATCTGGATTGAGGGTAAACCTTATATATTTGGAGTTTCTATGAGATCTTGATTATACCGAATAGTATAGTTAGAATAGTGCTATTTTGACGACACTTTACAGGGTTATGTGCCAAGTTTCTATTGATAGCATTAGACAGATTTGTGGTCTAATTTTATTTATATAGATATTGCAACTCCATTTAATGTATTAATTTTTATTTAATAATTCTTTATCTACATACTACATTATTTATTTAATCTTTTTTTTCTTATCAGTTTTGGGTATAGGAGAGAGTGTCTATGTTTACCCTCAATTAGATGTCAGACCGTTGATCCGATACCCTTTGCTTCGCACCACCTACTTGCCGGCTCTAAAGGATCTTTGTACATGGTGTTTACTTTATTTATTTGTATTATTTTTCTTATATTTCCTTATTTGTATAATCCATATTGATATTGTTTTATTTATAAATAGTTAGGATGCCACGCCCCGATCCTCGATCCGAGGCCGTGAACAGCCGCCCGTCACCCCGTATACTGCCACCACTCGACATATATACTAAGGCAATAAAAGCTAACACCAATACCTATATAAAACCTATTTCTTCAAAATATTATTTTTCCAAGTAAATAATGTAAAATACAAAACATTTGCCTTAATGCATAAGAATACAACTTATCTAAGAGTTTCAATTATATTACATAACAAAATTCCAGTCATCCCGATAAATGTATACAATGGTCATACTATAGACTTCAAATGTACATATATATATCATCCAACATCATCAAATACATCACTACGGAAGACTGGTCGATACTATACTCAAAGTCCAAGGTCTCCAATACAAATCAAGTATGTTGAACTCTCTCGACACGTCTTCTTGTCAATCTATCTATGAAATCAGGAAAAGTGAGGGGTGAGTATTATGGGGAAATGCTTAGTGAGTGAGAGGATCGACAATATGTTCTCAATAATAAGTGTGAATATGGAGTGTCAAAGTATATTTCAAAACCATAATGATATCAAAACCAAGCATGTCATTTCCAGAAATCAGGTGATCATATATCACACATCATAGTATCAAAGTATGCATCCATTTACATTTCCAAATCATTTAGAGTTTGCCAATAAAATATTCCCTGCAATGGTCTATCTCGACCAATGAAGGGCGCATTTGGGGTTTTTCATATACAAGTATATAAAATTTAGCTCTCTACTCCAACGTTGGCTGCAGGCCTCACCAAGTACTAGACAGTGGCGTAACACATGTCATCCCTATATTTGGTTCAACCGGCTAGCTCGTGTCTAGACACCCAACAATCAAGTATAATACCTCACTCGGAGCTAGACTGTGGCGTAACACACGTTCTCTCCAATTTGGTTCGTCCGAGCGCAACTATATATATGGCGTTTTGGGGTATACCTCCTGCAGAAGTGTATCCAGACACAATGGGTGCCTTTGTCAAAACCCATCATAGCTACGGAAATCCATCAAGGATATCATCACATCATCATATCACAGGTAGGCATCCGGCCCACATATATCATTAATTCATATCAAATCCGTGTGCCAATATGTTTTATCAAAACATTTCAAATCAGTGCCAATGCAATAGTGACATATAAATCATATCAAGATTTCAAATAGTGGCATAATATCATTTCATTTCAAACTGTGGATGCATAATCATTCGAATTTAATCATTTGGGACACTCCAGTGAATCACAAAAGAACATATATAAAACATAGTTCAAACTATCTATGCTCACAATACCATGAAACATGTTATTTGGAAAACTATAAATCATGAGTTTGGTTCAATCGAAAACATAACATCAAAATCTCACTCACAGTACTAGCGACGATAGTCACTCCCAGACGTCTCTGTAGTGAATGTCCTACTTGTTCAGCTTTCGACAACTCCTAAGGGATACAACCAAGTATCCATAAGTATCAATATCAATTCTTTCAAGAAGACCCAAAACCCTAATATTGAATACAAAATCTTTCTCTTACTTACGGTGACTCAAAACCCACCAAATCTATTTCTTCAAATTTTAGCATAACTCCAGAGTCATGAAAGAGGAAAAATAAACCCAAGTTGAAAATGCAATATTACCTAAATTTTAGTCTTTGATTTCGCTTCAAGTCGAGTCACGATCAAACCCTAGATTTTCTCTCACTAGCTTTAACTTGCTAGAGGTTGGGTCATGAGTTTTGAAACTTTTAGAGTATGGTCTAGAGGTGTTTTGATTAATCTTTGAAAGAAACAGGAAGAGAAAGAGAGAGAGGGCGTGAACCAAGAGAGAAAAGGAAGAAGAAGAAAAATGAAGTTTGGCTTTCATGGGTTCTAATGTCTCACCCATTCTCTTTACTTATAAACTCATTTCTTGAATTTACTTAGTTACCCTCCTTCACTTTCAATGGACCCAGGTGCCCAATATGTCCATTTTTGGTAATTTTGGATCTCAATGTAACGAGTTTAAATGCTTAAAATTTTATTTATTGAGGAAAAGTGTGATTTGTGATGTGTCTGGGTCAAGTCTTATCGGTCTAACTGATCATCAGTTAAAGGGAGAAAATGCTGTTTAAGAAGGCTGTTCGGGAATATTGCCAAGGAATGTTGTCCAGGAATATTGTCCAGAAAGACTGATCAAGAAGGTCGATTGGGAAAACCATTTGGGAAGGCTGAACAGATAGGCCATTCGGGAAGGCTGATTAGGAAGACTGACCAGGATGGCCGATCGGGAAGACTGATCAGAAAGACTGACTGGGATAGCCGATCGGGAAGACTGACCGACCAACCAAATGAGAATGCTTCCTTGTGGCTAGCCGATCAGTAAATAGAGGGATATAGACTCCCCAAATTTACAAGTGTATACCGACAGGTTTTTAACAACACCAAGAATTTATTGTCAATGGTATCGAATAAGATTTACAAATATCCGAAGGGAAATGTAATGGGCACCGGTCGGTTAATACCAAATGAAGGAATATTGAAGAAAATTTATGACCGAATGAATTGGCAAATACCCGAAGGGAAATAAAACGAACTGTCCGATCAATAAAGAAAATTATGCCAAACGGGTGCAGGAGCAAAATTGGAAGACACCGATAAGAATTATTTAAAATTTCCAATTTCAAGTGCCGAATAGAAATTTCCCAACAATGCCGAAGAGAATTGGAAGATGCCGATTGGAAATTGAAAATGCTATTCAGTCAACGAACCGATGAGAAATAATTATTTAAACATATCAGTGAGGCAAAGATACTGATTGGGAATTCAAAATATACCAAACGATAAAAACAAATAATTAGTCTAGAGATAACAATCTCCCAAGAGCAGTCACTACCGAACAAATCAATACTCTACTAATCGATCACCTAAATTTTAAAACATTAGCCGTTCAAATATTTGATGAATTTTCTAAGTGAATTTCGTTTTATAAAACATGAAGAATATTATATATAAATTGGAGGAGAAGTAAAATATGAGTACACTGAGGTATCGGTGTTAAATAGGATGTTCCACATTGTTATGTCCATACAAACCAAGTTGTTCTTAGAATATAACACCGAAAAATTCGGTTTTTGAATTTTTAGTTTTTGTTCTTTTGTGTAATTATGAAAAGACTTGTAATTAAATTTTAAATTTATTATTACCTCATATAAATATAAAAAATTAGAATGGTTTGGTGGTGTAAAACTTAATTTTTGATAATTTGGAGTACTTGGGTTCAAAACTCATAGATGCATGTGACGTAGGATTATTGTGGAATTTTGGAGTGTTGGGTTACCTTGGTGGTATTTGGGTTGGCTTGTGTATATGGGGTGTGTGAGTGATGGGTTGGTTTGTGAAAAGTTAGGTTGGCTTGTAAATGAGTTTGTGAGAGGTGGGTGGCTTGTGTATAGGTTGGGTTAGCTTGTGAGGATGGAAAGGAAGGAACGAGTCACCTTGTGACGGTGGAAATGGAAAGCAGGTCGCCTTGTGCCAAGAGAGCAGACGACTCATAGGTGTGTAGGTTAAAAATTCTGAGATTTAGTGGTCTTGGGTCACTTTATGCCAAGTGTTGGGTCGACCCTAGACATGAAAATGAAGGATAGGATGCCTTGTGCAATGTTCGGGTCATCCTGTGCTCTTTAGTGAGATGCCTTGTGAGTGTTTGGGGTGTGATTGGGTCACTTTGTGTAACAAGAGAGGACGACCTAAGAGTGTATAATAAGGGAAGTCTGAAACTTGCCATTATTGGGTTGACCTACTCAAGAGCTTGGGTCACCCTGGGAAGCCTGTAGGGAAAGGATTTGAGATGGTGTAATGTTGGGCCAGCTTTCCTCTTTACTTGGGTCGACGCAAGGCATTGAAATCCTAAATTTGGGTTACCTTGCCCCCTATTGGGTCATCCCGTCAATGTAAAATTTAAACTATTAGGTGGTCTTGTTTCAAAACAGGATGTCCTGCCTACGTAAATTTTATACTTACGGGTTACCTTGCTTATATTGTGGGTCGCCTTATCCTGCTAAACCCTAATGTTTTAAATGTGCAAAATGACCAAAAATGACATCCAACTCTATCCAAATTTATGGGTAAGCAAGGACAAGATGACAATTTCACCTTTGACTATAAAAGGATAGATTGAAACCCTAATTCATTCTTTCGTCCCCCTACCTCTATTGCCTGCCTTTGAACTCTTTATTCTTCTTCTTCTCATTCTTCTCCTTCTCAACATGCTTTTATTCTACTACCTCTAAAAACCAACCAAACTCAATCAAACTTGTAATTTTGGACTTACAAACCTCAAGCAAGCACATAGAGAACCAAATGTGGAGAAAGAAAACTAGGTTTTTAGTGATAGAAACATATGAATTTGAGGTGTTTTGATCTAGAGACGAAATCAACGATACAAATAGAGGTAATATTTTCTTCTCATCCTAGATCTGAGTTTATTTCGCTTATTTTTTGACATTTAGTTGAGATAATGAAATCTAAAAATATGGAACTTGGAGAATTTAGATCTAGAATTTATAAATATTAAAATTTTGAGAAATTTGGAAATAATAATGGAACACAATTGCCTATAGACTATGATTGATGGAACTAAAACATAGATTTGTGAATTTTGGAAATTTGGATTGAGTTAACTTGAGGGAAATCAAAATAACCCTAATTTTACTAGTGGATTGAATGGGAAATTTATGTCTATTGTTCTAGACATAAGACATTGGACCCAAGTAAGGAATTAAACATCATAGTGGATTGATTTGAGAGTGTTTAACCTCCCAAGAAGTGAGTGGATGCATGATTATAATTTTAAATGAGAAAATACTTTATATTAATTTTATAAATGTTTTTAAAATTGTTTACAAATTGTTTTATGGTTATGGAGTGTCCAAAAAAGAATTTGATATGAAAAAATGCATGTATGTGCCGAATTGAAAATTGTGTACCATATTTGCTAATTTATGATAAACATGACTTAATTGAATTCATGTGTTGAAAATTTATTGAACAATTGTTGGCACAGTTTGATTATACATTGAGATGATTGCAAAATGATGCTGTGTGAATGATTAATGACTATAATCATTCACTCCACGGTACGGAGCTTGACTGTGTGATGTGGTTGAACATTTATTTGATTGAGGAGGTAGCTGTGTTTGAGAGGAACCTTCGAAATCCTCCTTTCGGACTAGTCTCGTAGCACGCGAGGGGAAGCTCAAGCTAACACCAAGATTGGGGTATTTTGTGATATGTAATGAGTATGAAAACTATTGACGGTTTTGCCATTGGTCGTGATAGACTATTATCGAGAACTATGAGTTTTTGCAACCCCATAGTTTTGGAAACTATGCTGATATGAATGGATGCACATAGTTTTTATTTATGGGTTTATTGAATCATGTTTGAAATGTGATAAATATTGATTTCCTATGTTACAATGACATGATTTTGAGATAATTATTCGATACCTCCACAATCATCTCTCATTTATCATCATAACATGTTTTGTACTTACTGGGTATAGTTTATACTCATCCCTCCCTCTCCACTTGTTACAGAGGAAGTTTAGTTGATACTCTTAATCGCTTAGAGTCAGATTTTAGGGAAGATCACAATCAGAGACTCCTTTGAGTATAGATCTTGTTTTGTTCTTTTGAGATATCAATAGATGGATCCCAGGAGGGCATTTTGTATAAAACTTATTTGGAAAACTTATTTAACTCTGTATTTTGATTCGGGTTGGATTTAATTATGTATAAATTTTTATTGAGGACCTTAAATTTCTCATTTCATAATATTTACTTGGGATTTATTGGTTGGTTTTGCTTCCTATCCCTCGAGTGGGAATTGTTTTCTATTGGTTGATGATATTGAAAGGCCGGGATGGCCTATAGTTTGTTTGGATAGTTTGAATACCTTGCGGTGCCTTGGAACACAGGGTGAGATTTACACGTGTTTCAAGGTAGCATGATGGTTGTCGCATGTCAGGACCTACGGTCGGGGCGTGACAATTTTATTGGTGTTGAGTTAGCTCCTGATGAGCATGGTATAATTTTAGTCAAGTTTGAAGTGTGGCCTTCCATGGTAGATCGTATCCGAGAGCTACAAGCAATCGATGAAGAGATAAAGGGAATTCTGGAAAAGGTTCACAAGGGTGAAGGTGGTAAATTTAGAATCCAGGATGATAGTGTGGTTATGTATGGGAAACGGATATATGTTTCCAAGGATGTTGAGCTACAGAAGGTCATTCTCGAAAAGGGACGCTCTTCGACCTATGCAATGCATCCTGAAAGCACAAAAATGTATCGTACCATCAAGGAGATTTATTAGTGGCAGGATTAAAGCGAGAGATAGCCGAATTCGTAGCCAAGTGTCTTATATGTCAACAAGTCAAGACTGGGTATCAAAAGCTGGCTAGTACCCTCCAACCATTACCTATACTCGAGTGAAAATGGGAGCACATTACTATGGATTTCGTGGTAGAATTGCCATACACTCCGAGCTGCCGTGATGCTATTTGGGTGATAGTAAACCGGCTCACCAAATCAGCCCATTTCCTTCCAATTCATAACACCTACTCTTTAGAGAGGCTGGCAAGACTCTATATTGATGAGATTATGAGGTTTCATGGAATTTCGGTGTCTATTGTCTCAGACCATAATCCTCGATTTACTTTTTAATTTTGGCTAAGACTACAAGAGTCTTTAGGGACTAAACTGAAGTTCAGCATAGCTTTCCATCTTCAAACTGATGGGCAATCCGAACGCACCATTCAGACTTTAAAGGACATGCTGAAGGCATGTGTCATAGATTTCCAGGGAAGTTGGGATAAGCACTTTCGGTTGATCGAATTCGCCTATAATAATGGCTATCAGGCTAGTATAACGATGCCTCCCTATGAAGCGGTCTACGGAAAAAAAAACACCAAACACCTTTGTGTTGAGATGAGGTTGGAGAGCGAAAGATCGAAAATGTGGATTAGTAGAAACAACTAAGAAAAATGTGAAAGTTATTCATGAAAAGATGAAGCCAGCTCAATATCGGCAAAAGAATTATGCCGATAAGAGAAGAAATCCTTTAGAATTCGAAATAGGGGACATGGTATTTTTGAAAATTTCACCTTGGAAGGGTGTCATTCGATTCCAGAAACAAGATAAATTGAATTCTCGTTATATTAACCCTTTCAAAGTTCTCGAGAAGATAGGAGAAGTGTATATCAATTGGAGTTATCTCTGGATTTGGAAAAAAATTCATAATGTATTCTATATCTCAATGTTGAAAAGTATTTGTCGGATCACTCGCACGTTTTAGAGATTCTACCAATTGAACTAAGGGAAGACTTAAACTTTGAAGTTCAACCCATAGCCCTTCTTGATAGACAGGTTAAAGAGTTGCGAAACAAGCAAATTCCTATTGTTAAGGTCAAATGGAAGAGTGACCAAGTCGAAGAAGAGATTTAGAAACCCGAGGATGTCATGCAAAAGAAATATCCTTATTTATTTGGTGTATAATTTTATATTTAAATTTTGAGAACGAAATTTTACTTTTAAGAAGTTAAGTATTATAACATCAAAAAATTCGGTATTTGAATTTTTAGTTTTCTTCTTTTATGTAATTAGGGAAAGATTTGTAATTAAATTTTAAATTTATTATTACCCCGCATAAATATCAAAAATTGGAATAACTTGATGGTGTAAAACTTATTTTTTAGGAATTTGGAGTGCTTGCATTCAAAACTCATGGGGTGTATGTGACATAAGATTATTGTGGAATTTTGGACTGTTGGGTTACCTTGTGTGATGTTTGAGTTAGCTTGTGTATATGGGGTGTGTGAGTGATGGGTTGGCCAGTGAAAAGTTGCATTAGCTTGTGAATGAGGATTTTGTGAGAGGTGGGGTGACTTGTGTATAGGTTGGATTGGCTTGTTAGGACGAAAAGGAAGGAATGAGTCAACTTGTGATGGATTGGGAGGACTTGTGATGGTGGAAATAGAGAGCAAGTCGCCTTGTGCCAAGAGAGAAGACGACTCATAGGTGTGCAAGTTAGAAATTCTGAGGTTTAGTGGTTTTGGGTCATCTTGTGCCAAGTGTTGGGTCAATCCAAGACATGGAAAGTGAAAGATAGGATACCTTGTGTAATGTTTGGATCATCCTATGTTCTTTGGTGATACGCCTTATGAGTGTTTGGGGAGTGATTGGGTGGCCCTGCGCAACAAGGAAGGACGACCCAAGAGTGTGTAGTAAGGGAAGTCTGAGGCTTTCCATTGTGGTCGCCCTAGGAAGCCTACAGGGAAAGGTTTTGAGGTGGTGTAATGCTGGGTCACTTTGCCTCTTTGCTTAGGTCGACCCAAGGCATTGATATCTTGAAATTGGCTCGCCTTGCCTCCTATTGGGTTGTCTTGTCAATTTGAAATTTGAACTATTAGGTGACCTTGTTTCAAAGCAGGATGCCTTGCCTATGTAATTTTTATACTTATGGGTCGCCTTGCCTATATTATGGGTCACCTTATCTTTTTGAATCCTAATATTTTAAGGGTATAAAATAACCAAAACGAACATCCAACCCTACCCAAATTCACGGATAAGTATAGACAAGATGGTAATTTCATTTTTTGATTATAAAAAGGATAGATTGAAGCCTTAATTCATTCTTTCCTCCCCTACCTCCTCGCCTGCCTCTGAACTCTTTATTCTTCTTCTTCTCCTTTTTCTCCTTCTCAGCATGCTTTCATTCTTCCACCTCTGAAAATAAACCAAACTCAAATCAAACTTGTAATTTTGGACTTACAAACCTCAAGCAAGCATATAGAGAACCAAAGGTAGAGAGAGAAAACTAGGTTTCTAGTGAGAGAAACCTATGAATTTGAGATGTTTTGATCTAGAGACGAAATCAACGATACAAATAGAGGTAATATTTCCTTTTTATCCTAAATCTGAGTTTATTTTGCTTATTTTTTAAGATTTAGTTGAGATTATGAAATGTGAAAATATGGAACTTGGAGATTTTAGATCTAAAATTCATAAATATTGAAATTTTGGAAAATTTGTGAATAATAATGGAATATAATTGCCTATAGACTATGATCGATGGAACTAAAACATAGATTTATAAATTTTGGAAATTTGGGTTGAGTTAACTTGAGAAAAATCGAAATAACCCTAATTTTACTAGTAAATTGAATGGAAAATTGATATTTATTGTTCTAAACATAAGATATTGGACCCAAGTAAGGAATTGAATATCATAGTGGATTGATTTGGGAGTGTTTATTCTTCTGAGAGGTGAGTGGATACATGATTATGGTTTTAATTTTGAAAATACTTTATATTGATTTTATAAATATTTTTAAAATTATTTACAAATTGTTTTATGATTATGGAGTGTCCCAAAAAGAAAATTGACATGAAAAAATGCATCCATGTGCTGAATTGAAAATTATATGTCATATTTGTCGATTTATGATGAACATGACTTAATTAAATTCATGTGTTGAGAATTCAATGAATAATTGTTGACATACATTGATTATATATTGAGATGATTGCGAAATGGTACTGTGTGCATGATTAATGGCTATAGTCATTCCCTCCACGATGCAGATCCCGATGGGGCGATGTGGTTGGACATTTATTTGACTGAGAAAATAGCTATACTTGAGAGGCGTCTCCAAAATTCTCCTTTTCGGACTAGTCTGGAAGCACCCCAGGGGAGGTCCGAGCCAACACCAAGGTTGGGGTATTTTGTGATATATAATGAGTATGAAAACTCTTGACTGTTCCGCCATTGATTGCAATAGACCATTGTCGAGAACTATAAGTTTAGCAACTCCATGGTTTTGAAAACTATACCGATATGAATGGATGCATATAATTTTATTTATAGGTTTATTGAATTATGTTTGAAATGTCATAAATCTTGATTTCCTATACTACGATAACATAATTTTGAGAAAATTATTCGACATATTCACAGTCATCCCTTATTTTTCATCATAACATATTTTACACTCACTGAATATAGTTTATACTTTCCCCTCCCTCTTCACTTGTTACAGAGACAGTTTAGTCGATACTCTTGGACGCTTAGAGCCAGATTTTGGGGAAGATCACTGTTAGAGACTTCTTTGGGTATGGATCTTGTTTCATTCTTTTGAGGTATCGATAGATGGATCCCAGGAGGGCATTTTGTGTAAAATTTATTTGGAAATCTTATTTAACTCTGTATTTTGATTGGGGTTGGATTTGATTATGTATAAATTTTTATTGAGGACCCTAAATTTCTCATTTCATGATATTTACTTGGGATTTATTGGTTCGTTTTGCTTCCTACCCCTCGAGTGGGAATTGTGTGCTATATGGCTTATTGTTTGTTTGGATAGTTTGAATGCTTTATGGTGTCTTGGAGAATGGGGTGAGATTCATATGTGTTTTAGGGTAGCGCGACAATTGTCGGGTGCCGGTACTTGCAGGTCGGGACGTGACATAGAACATACTGGGATCAGCTCGATCATATGAACAAGGTTGGAGTGAGTATAAATTTCATCTTTGGAATTGGCAACCACTTCTATTTCTATGGATCAAACTATCACTATTTTTTTTTCATTTCTTTTGGTTCATTTGGATGTTATATTTGTATGCCGACTTAGAGGCGTTACCCGCATGTTGCCTCATCAGCTGTGAAATATGGCGAGCTAGTGTCTCCCTTATTTGTTTTAAAATTGCCAAGTTTCATTTCACTCAAAGGGTTATGAGACAATTCGGTTTGCTCTAAGGTATTTCCTTACCCGTACCAACTGACCAAGAGTTGTACCAGACTGATCGACGCGGGAGACATGAACGGGATTGGATTAAGGTACATGTGGTACCCTTACAATTGTGGGATAATTGTAGATATCACATCGTTGAGGGAAAGGAGTCTTTCAGTGAGCCGATGATGACAAGTGATTATATGGTGTAGTATCGTCAGATCACTTGCTCGTATTGGCAGCCCTGTGTATTGTTATCAGTAGGGATTCCGACCGACAGCAATGCAAATAGAGTATCTCGTAATTCAAAATAAATTTACTATTTAATATTATTTTATTATTTACATAATGTTTTTTTTTAGCTTTTGTAGTTCTATAAGCTCAAGAGCATGCATTCAGTCACATCTGATGTCCTTACAGTGTCAAGAATAGATTCTAGAGTTGGACATCTCAGAGATATATCATGGCGTGCACTTCAGCTAGTCGGGCATGTGCAATCTGAGGATTACCATCTTTTGACATCCACATAGAGAGCTACTAAACCGATGGAGATGCCTTCCACTTCTGGTAATGTGGATGCTTATGATGAGCTAATGGAGATATCTGTGTCATTTTAGTATTCGACTCCTATTTCAATATTTATAGACGATATTGACAATGCTGCACCGATTGAACTTCCACGACTTAATGTTTACTGGTGGCATGAGCGTCGTTGTCGACATTTTGACAATGTTGGGACAATTGCAGTCGCGTTCCCTGAGAATGATGAGGGTACATATTTATATGATATACCTCCACCTCCACCTGATAGGCAGGCACATCTTCCCATTAAACGTCAACCACGACACAATACTAGACAACCTCTTTGCGATACTTAGTGTAAGTTTAGCATTTAACTTATATTACATTTAAACTTTGTAAACAGTAATTTAAATTTTTATCTATATTTTTTTGTTAACAAAATTTCTTGTAATTTCTTTATTTATGTCATTTAAATATTTATAAGTTGTTTGATCTCTATTGTTTTGATAGTGAGAATTTTGGAGGTGATGTATATTTCGTTAAAATTGTTTGAGTGAAGTTTGATGGTGGCCATAGTTGAAAATTTTTTGTTGTATTTTAGCTATTGGTATATGTTGTTTTGATAGTGAAGATTTTGGAGATGATGAATGTTTATTGAAATTGTTTGGTTAAAGTTTAGTGGTACCCATGGTTTAACTGGTTTGGTTATATTTTGGTTGTTGGTGTATGTTGTTTTAATATTTGAGATTTTGGAGGTGATAGATGTTTGTTTGAAATTGTTTGGTTCAACCTTAATGGTGTCCATGGTTGAAATTGTTTGATTGCGTTTTGGTTGTTGGTGTTTAGATTGGCTGTATTTGTTTTGAATTAAAGTTATCTTATGGTGTGGAATATGGTTATTTAATGGTGTTTTTGAGTATGGCTATTTGGTCGTGTTTTGTAGTATGATTATTTGAAGTATGGTTATTTGATATAGAGTAAAATTATTAGCGTATGGTTATTTGGTATGGAATAGAGATGGTGGTCTTTTGATTATTTTGTAAGTTGGTGTGGATTGTTAATGGTGGTGTTTTGGTATGGAGTATGATGAATAGCAAGTCAAGAAACACACAAGCCATGACTCATGAGTTAGTAGTGGTGACACATAGGCCACGAGCCACAGGCAGCGAGCCATGAGCCATAGGTCACGAGCTGTACCTTTAGCATGTGTAGGTGCTCTTATGTTTCACACCCGCAGAGTACGGAACATTTTTTTTTAAAAGATAACAAATTACAAAAAAATACCTTATTTCACACTTTGAGAGTATGAAATCAATATTTTATGAAAAAATTAATGATAGTTAAATAATTTTAATTAGAAAATATATTTTTATAAATAATCCCTCTTTCTTCCTTTTCCTCTGTCTATTGTTTTTTATAATTATACTAAAGAAATTGAACTATAATTTTCCTTTCTCACTTATTGATCTCTCTCATTGATTTTGTCGTCAATTTCTACTTATTTTCCATCAATTGATTTTAATTTTTTTTCTACTAATTGAAATCTCTCTTATCATTCATTCTTTTCTTTAGGGAGACGACCAACAGGACTAGAAGGGAGTAGAGAAGGGTGAATAAGTTTAGGAGTAGGTGGATGGACTGCAACCTTCAGGACTGCAAAGCGAGTGGCAACAAATTCACTTGGAATAGAAAGAAAGAGGGGAGGATTGTGCTCCAAGAAAACTTGGACAGAGTCCTTACCAATTTAAAAGCTAAATCCAACTTCCCCGGAATGAAAATTATCAATCTCCCTTGCCTTCATAGAGATCATAGTCCAGTTACTCTCCACACCAAGCTTTCACACCCTCATAGGCTTGCAAACTAGCCCTTTAGATATGATACAGCTTGGTTATCTCATCCGGATTTCAATAAAGTCTTTAACAAAGCCTGGGAAGGTGGAGATAGTTTTTTACTATGGGCAGTTAAGAACACAGTGAAAGAGCTGAAGTATTGAAATAAAATAGTGTTTTGGAACATTTTCAATAGAAAGAGGGAATTAGAAGCCAGATTAAGGAGCATCCAGAGAGCTCATAGCTTCATCCACTCTTCTGGAGACTGATTTGCGTGAAGAGTATAGTAGAGTGTTAGATCAAGAAGAGCTCCTTTGGTTGTAAAAATCTAGGCTAAATTGGATACGCAAGGGTGATAGGACTACCAAATTCTTCCACCTCACCATGAAGTTACGAAGACAAAGGAATAGGATCGCAGCTCTTAGGATAGAAGAGGTGTGGTGTATTGATTAGGAGAAAATTAAGAAACATGTTTGGAGTCACTTCGTGGACCTCTTCAAAGGCAAAAAGTAAACCAATAGTGATAGATTCAAAAGCTATGTGAGGAAAATTGACCAGAAGCACCATACCTCCCCCATTAGAGCTGTTTATGAGGATGAAGTGAAGAAAGCAGCGTTCTCCATACAAGGCCTAAAAGCCCCCGGTCCTGATGGTCTTCAACCCTTCTTCTACTAAAAACAATGGTTAATTGTGAAGGAGTCTCTTTGGAGATTCGTTGAAAAAGCCATTAAGGATGGCTTTTTATGTGAAGAGCTTGCTGATGTTCACATGATCTTGATTCTAAAGATTGAAAATCCAAGCACAATAAACAATTTTAGACCTATTAGTCTTCTGAATACTTCCTATAAGGTCTTGGCCAAGGTTTTGGTGCAACGATCGAGACCCCTTCTCCGAGAGTTAATAGGTCATCATCAAAGTAGTTTTCTTCTAGGGAGGGGAACTGCTGGCAATATTATAGTGGTTCGGGAGACTATCCATTCATTGTGTAAGTCCAAAGGAAGGAAGCATGGGATAATTCTTAAGATAGATCTTAGAAAAGCATATGATAATGTCTCTTGGAGCTACTTAGGGTGTTAGTAGACATTAACTTGCCCATTTAGTTGGTTAAGTTGATTACGTATGCAGTTACTTGCGGGAAAGTCCCTCTAATATGGAATTGTGAGGTCCTACCCTACATGAAGGCGAGTCAGGGTTTGAGACAAGGAGATCCTTTTTCTTCTTACCTTTTTATCTTGGTGATGGAAAGGTTTTCATACATGATTCAGAAGAAAATTAATAAGGGGAGAAGGAACCCTATCAAAGTGTCTGGAAATAGCCCCCCGATTTATCATCTCTTTTTTGCGGATGATCTCCTCTTATTCGCTGAAGCAGAGATGCTCAATTTAAGTGCTATCTGGATTGCCTGAGGATTTTTCTACTGAGAGTGGGTTGGAAGTAAACCCCACCAAGTCGAGGATTTGGTTCTCCCCGAAGACCCCTTGGACTACTAAAAAGTTTCTTACTGCAATGAGCAAATTCTTCCATTAGGATAACTTGGGGAGGTATCTTGGAGTGCCAACCACCCATAGAAAGGTCAAGAAAGATTTTTATAATCATTTAGTGGAGAAATTCATAAACAAGCTTAATGGTTGGAAGACGAAGTTTTTGAGTACTACAGGGAGAAGGACCCTCATCTAAGCCATAACTACTGCCATTCCCATGTATACAATGCAAATATCTAGGCTTTTGACTTATACTTGTAATAAGCTATACAAGATTAATAGGAATTTCTTATAGGGAAGCAAAGAAAGCGAAAGGAAAATCCATCTAGTGAAGTGGGATACTATGTGTAAATTGAAGAAACTTGGTGGGCTAGGCTTGCGTAAGATGCAGGAGAGTAATAGGGCAATGCTCACTAAACTTGGTTGGATGGTTGCAAAGGGGAATGACGATTTGTGGCGCAGGGTGATCAGAGCTAAATACCTTAGGAATGAGAGTTTTTTCAATTGTAAAAAAGGAACCGGGGGCTTTAATATTTGGAGAGGCATCTTGAGTTATAGTGACTACCTCAAAGGAGGAATTAAGTGGAGAGTGGGTAATGGGAAGGATATTGATTTTTGGGAAGAAAGGTAGGTGGGGGAGAAGGCTATCGGTACATATCAGAGTGAGTTGCCTAAATTTAAAGTAGGGGACTTTATTGATGGGGAGGGTTTCTGGAAAGTCCAAGACCTCAGAAATTGGGTATCGGAAGAGAAAATTGAAAAGATTTGTGGGATTATGATTGGAGGAAGAGGAAGCAAAAAAGACACCATTGTTTGGAAAGGTTCAAATAATGGTGAGTTCTCTATTGCTAGTGCTTATGACTTAATGTTCTTCATCTAGTCTGAGGGTGGCCAGGGGGAGAATGACTGGAGTTGGGTTTGGAGGGTTAAAAGTTCGGAGAGAGTGAGACTCTTTTTGTGGACGACTAGTTGGAGGCGATGTCTAACGAATGCTGAGAGGAAGAGGAGGGATCTAACGAATGATGATTCTTGCCTTCTGCATGGGTAGGGGGAGGAATCATTAATCCATTTCCTTAGGGATTGCAAGGAGGTTAGGACTTCTGGCAATTACTGGGAATTGATACCGAAGGTAATAAGGGATTCTGGGAAGATAACTTATGGAGTTGGTTAAAAAGAGGAACCAGTGGAGAGAAAGGCTCCAGTAAAATGGAAAATGGGACTCTCTTTGCTGCAGCGGTGTGGTCTATGTGGAAGAGGAGATGTATTTTAGTCATGGAAAATAAGGAGTTTAACTCTAAACTCCTGTGGAGGGTTAAGAGCCTTTGTAAGGCCTTTGAGGACAGAGTCTCTGGAGGTGAGAAGCCTCCAGTGTGGGTGTAAAGGAAGTCTCTAGATGCAGGTCTGATTAAGCTCAATTTAGATGGTTCAGTTAATATAAACTCTAGAAGAGCTAGTGTTGGTGGAGTGTTGAGGAGCGATGATGGCAGTTGGGTGAAAGGTTACTATGTTAATATTGATAAAGCTGATGCTCTGATAGCTGAACTGTGGGGTTTAAGGGAGGGTTTGAAGCTTGCTAAGGACTTGCAGATAAGTAATCTGCTGGTGGAGGTGGATTGTCTATAGCTAGTCCATCTTCTAAGGAATCAAGAGGCTGAGAGTCACCCTCTTTTTCCCATCATTAGAGAATGCAAAGGCATTATGGCAGATTTAGGAGTGCCTGAGGTGCTGCATGTGTTTAGGGAATCAAACAGGTGCACTCATCAGATGGCTAGTATGGGAAGAAAGTCTCCTAGAGGAATCTTCATAGTCGAGTATTCTTTGCAGGAGTTAAACAAGACCTTGGAGGAAGACTTCGGGGGTGGAGGGAGATGTCGGGTGTCTAGTTTAAAGCACAGTCTCTGCAGCCTTCTAGGAAAGTAGTGGGTCTTGGGGGTTTGTCTTCTTTTGCTTTGTTCTCTTGTTTTACAAAAAACAAAAAAAAATAATAAAAAAAAAAAAATCCAAAAATCCAAAAATTCTCTTTCTATATCTTTTTCAATTTGATTTGAATTTGTTTTTGAGTTTGAAATCAGTCGTTATTCATTTTCATTTGACTACATAATCCTGTTTCAAGACAAGTTTTTGTGATTCTTGTTTGCGACTTCATCATTTTTTTATTGATAGCGATATTCAAATGATGTTGTAAATTACGGAAGAAAATTTGTGGTGATGTTTTAGGTGATTTGGGAGTGGTTGCGGAAGATAAAAGTTAATCCTATACCCACGTGGTGAGACTCAAAAAACGATGGAAGATAAAGGTGGATCCATTGTTGTGAGAAGAATTTTTCAGGGGCTCGATCAGGGTAATTATGCATGCATTCTACTTCTGCTGAAGTAAGTGCTAATATTTGTGTGTCCATATGAGGCACTAAAGGTTCGTATATAAACTCAACCTAGGTTTGCCAAAGGTTCGTTTGGACAACAGGTCGACCAGAGTCAAACACACTCAAAATAAATGCGCTAGCCAACGACCTTGCAAGCATCAATGGAAGTTGAACACAAATGGACAACAGACGCCCAGACAGATCATGGGCTAGTGGCCTTCAAGCACATATGAAAAGAAATAGGTGCACAAACCATCTGATCATGCATGGTTGAACGTTGATATCACCATTTATTGCAGCTTCAAATTTTGTCAGTCAATAATAGACTGAGTTCTTCTGATTTATATACTGATTGACAAACTACTTATCAAAAATTATATGCTAACAAGGGCTCCAGAAATTCTTAGGTAATGAATCACATCTTAAATACATAAAAAAGAGAAAAATCCCTTTTGGTTGCCGTCATCATCCTTCACAATATTGCTATTGAGTTGGACTCAAGATTCAACTGAAACTTGAACTCGACCTTGCAGTATACTCTGCTACAAGCCTTGCAAAAGAAGAAGATTTATTCTCTAGCAACCGAGAGGGTGTATCATATTCCTCTATAAGTCCTGCATCAACACATGAGGAAGGTTCAAACACAATGCCATCAAGGAATTAGCATACCATAAAGTAGAAATTAATTTATCAGCTCTACTAACCATGATCAAGAAGGAGAACCATGTCACTGTCAATGACGGATGTTATCCGATGTGCAATTGTTATGACTGTTGAGTCAACAAAGTGTTGCCTGATTGTCTGCTGTATCAGATTGTCCGTTGCAGTGTCAACTGATGCAGTAGCTTCATCAAGCACCAAGACCTTGCTCCTCCTGAGAAGTACACGTCCAAGACACGCAAGTTGTCTTTGACCCATGCTCCAATTTTCTCCATTCTCAGTAACTTAACCACCAAAACAAATATAAGACGATTAGACATCCAATTACCTTTGGCATTCATCCTATATCATATTATGCAAAATTTTAGGTCAGTTCAAGAAGCAAACCTATAGAATCTAGCTTCCCTTCTTTCCTTCTCACTTCATCTCCAAGTTGGCACTTATCCAAAGCCTGAAAAAACATCAAGAAAAACATCATTTGGAGAAGAAACTTCAGAACTACCAACTAACAGACACAACTGCATTTTCATAGATACAAAAAATCCTTTTCATAATACAATTGAAAAGCCATCTCACCTCCCAAATCTGATTATCTGTGTATTCCTCAAGTAGGTCCAGATTACTTCGTACAGTTCCCTCGAACATAGTTGGATCCTGAGGAATAATGCTTAACCTAGAACGTAAATCATGCAACCCAATTGATGAGATATTCAGACCATCTATCTGAATCTGTCCAGCAGCAGGATCTACAATACGGAACAGTGTCTGGATAAGTGTTGACTTTCCACTGCCTGTTCTCCCAACAATGCCAATCTTCTTCCCTCCAGGAAAAGTACACGTCAGACCTCGCAAAACGAAAGGCATGTGAAGAGCATATCGGACCTACATACGCAAACACTAAAGTTAAGCATTGGCCTTTCCTAGGAGCAGTGAGTTCATATAGACTATATCTGAGCATTGCTCAAGTGTGGATCATTGATTTAGGCCTCAAATTACCTGCAGATTGCAAATATCAACTTCTCCAAATGATGGCCAAGTAGATTCTGGCCTGTTAGTTTCTATGACTAAAGGAGGTTCACTTGGAATAGAAGTATATTGAAATATTCTTTCAACAGAAATTATTTTATTCTCCATATTGCAAAGATTCCATATGACCCGAGCTTGTAACATGTTCAAATTAAGCCCGTAGGTGACTGCTAATCCCGCAATGCCTTCAAATTGAGATGGGTCATAAAGCATATCAGATCATTCAATTCTAATAACTACAAAGTAGTAGAAAAATTAAACCACAGAATAAAGATGAAAATAAGTGCTTACCTGGATCAATTACTCCCACTGGCATAGAGATGAGGAAAAATAAAGAGAAACCAAATGTGAAGGCAGACAACCAATCCAAGCGGAAGCAAAGCCACTCCCTTGCAGCTGCACTGTGAAATTTGGGGCGTGAATATCCATCGATAAGTCTCTTACTTGTGTCCTGGAATGTGTGTACCATATCAAAGCTCCTAATAGTTGTTGACCCAGCAATTGTTTCTGCAAAATGTTGAATAATTGGAGCTTTGCATACTCCAATTAACCGAGATAGTTCTCGTGCTGCTGGTATGTAATATTGCTGCAGAATCACAAAGCCATAAGAACTTCTCTCTACTTAGAAAATTTACAAAAACATTTACTTTGTATAAGATGAAGTGAACCAATTTCTTGGCTTAACAAGTCAGAGGGATTACCTGATACCAGAGGCAGACAGCAATGACAGGAATGAAGACGATGAAAACCTGCCACGCAATGTGTGACATTACTGCAATAATTCCAAGAAGCTGAATCATTGAGAAGGCAAATGACCCAACTTGGAAGGGGATATTCATATCCACTGCACTCTGGTCTGTAGAAGCCTTCAAGAAAAACCAGCAAAATTTAGTATATGCATGCAAAACCTTGAGCCTTTGAAGACATTAAAGCAAGTAGGAGCAAAAATTATAAACAACAATTCCCCTATTCCTATTACTTACCCTATTTAAGATCCGTCCACTTGGAGTGGCATCAAAGAATGACATAGGCGCACGGAAGATGCACATATGCATTTTCTCAAAGAGCAGGGTGGCAGTTTTGTACCCTGCTGTCACAAGAAGTGTGGCTCTGAAAAGAACACAAAAGGAACTTGCAACTGCCAAAGCTACATAGACGATTATGAGAGTAGACCCTCCAACTGCAGGTTTCACATCCTTTGACACAGGAGTTGCCCAAGCCATCCAATAGTTGCTTCCAATCTGAAGAACCTGGAAAAGAATTTGTGCAAGTAATATGAAAGGCACAAGAGCTCCAGCATATGCAGTTGTGAGATATTTCCAGTACACAGGTAATCCAACTCTGCCTTTCTCTCTTTCCTCTTCTTGGACTAGCTGTGCTTTTGGACCAACTGCTTCATCTACCTTGCCATTTCGACCACTCCTGCTTTCCGCCCTTTGCAGAATCTTATTAGCACTTCTCACCTTGTTGTCTTCCTCATTAATACTCATATTTTCCGTTACTGGCCCTGCCTCCTCTGAGTCTAGTGCAGATAAAGCCTGCTTATGAGCACCAACAAGTTCCATGAAGTCTGTTCCCGAACTAAGAATGTCACTGTACTTTCCAGCTTGGGTAATCCTTCCATCCTTCATGACCTGAAATGCAAGGTGTAACAAATTTTCCGGGTCGAATTTGGATAAGTGGCAGAGAGAGAAACAATCACACATACCAGAATCAGATCAGCAGCAGGTAAAAACTCAACTTGATGAGTAACGTATATCACTGTCTTTGAACCCAAGAGTCCCTGTAAACATTCCTGAAGTACAAAGAAAGAAAACATAAAATTGACTTTGGTAAAAGATGAAATATAACATAGGAAGAAATATGATAATCAATGAAAAAAGATGAAATGAAACAAGGGATAGGCATTTGCATAAGTTGCATGCTATGCATCAAGAATGCTATGGCAAAAAGTCCAATGCTCATGGAAGAATAGCCAGATAATTCACATTGTTGTATATGCTCTTACTAAGTCTATTGTTGCCCAAAAATGGAAAACTATTTCCACAATTGCAAATAGTTATTGCACCAAATGGTAAAAGATAAAGACGAGTGAAAAAAAAAAAATACCTTAAAGAGATGACTTCCTGTGTGAGCATCAACAGCACTAAAAGGGTCATCGA
Source organism: Dillenia turbinata (assembly GCA_037126225.1). Taxonomy (NCBI): domain Eukaryota; kingdom Viridiplantae; phylum Streptophyta; class Magnoliopsida; order Dilleniales; family Dilleniaceae; genus Dillenia; species Dillenia turbinata. The sequence goes on from JBAMMX010000001.1 coordinate 5,677,340, forward strand.
ACAGATAGATATCAGCATCTTGATATAAAGCCCTGGCAATCTGTATCCGTTGCTTCTGTCCGCCACTCAAATTGATCCCCCTCTCACCAATAACTGTCTGGTCACCAAATGCAAGAATTTCTAGATCCTTCTTTAGGCAACATGCATCAAGGACCCTCTCATACCTTTCCCTGTCCATTTCTTTACCAAATAAAATGTTTTCTTCAATTTTACCACTCTGTATCCAAGCTGACTGAGCAACATAAGCCTTTGTTCCACTCAATCTAATAGTTCCTGACACCTTTGGTACCTCCCCCAAGATACTTGAAAGCAAACTTGACTTGCCTGAGCCAACAGTACCACAAACCGCCACATGCATGCCTTGAGACACATGCAAATTTATATCTTTCAGAGTTGGCTGAGTAGAAGATGGCTCCCAGGAAAAGTTTCCATCAACTATCTCAACAGCAATATTTGTGCTGCCTTTTGAAAGCTTCTCTATAACATCTGGCTGCAGATCATCGAGGCGGAGAAAGGAAGCTATTCTGTCCAGGGAAACCTTAGTTTGAACGATCATAGAGATTGTATCAGGAAGATTGTAAATAGGCTCCTGAAGGATCCTAAATGTTGCAAGTGCAGATAAGACCTTCCCCGATTCAAGTGGGATCCCAAGAAGCATGCAGGCACCAAAGGTGACTACAGATACAAAAGTTGGTGCACCCCAGAAGACAAATGAACTCATTGCAAAAGTGTAGACATATTTTTTCAGCCATCCACTCTCTTTTTTCCTGAGCTCATTAATCTTGGACAAAAATTTCATCTCCCATCCTTGAAGCTTGAGTATCCTCATGTTCCTTAGGATTTCAGATGTAGCCTTCATTCGCTTATCTTTTGATTCCATGAACTTGTTTTGAAAGTTCTCTTGCAGCGACCCCAGTGGATAATTTAGTAACATCACAATGATGGTTGCAACAAGAGCAGCAATTGCAGCAAGACCAAGGTCTCGATACAAGATTAACAAGGCCAAAACTACTTGCACTACAACCAACCACAGATCGTGCATATACCAACTAAAGTCACCTACTCTCTCAGCATCAACACTCATAAAATTGATTATCTCCCCACTAGTGTGACTCTGCTTCGATTGACAGGAAAGTGTTAAGCCCTTATTGTAAATCATTGCAACCAGAGCTGCCCGAGCCCTGAATCCAGCCTGTTGCAGTTTAAAGAACCAGCGTCTTTGTGCAAGGCACTCAATCAGTTTTGCCACCATGAAGGCAGAGGCCAAAGCATAGCCTTCAGTCTTAAACTCCCGTCTCCCATTGAGGTATTGCACAAAGGTGTCAATAAGATAAGGGCCAACATAAGAAGCCAGCGTGTATATAAGAGCAAATAGGGCTGTCAAAGAAATTTCCCACCACACTGAGAAAACCAATGCTTTCACCAGCTTCAGTGTGGTAATCCCACCACTACTAGCATCTGACTCGAGCTTATTCTTGAAAATTTGAAATACCCCATTGACACTATCACAATCGGCAAGTTGAGGAACATCCTCAAGGTCTAATGCCTTCTTCTTACCAATAGCAATTAGGGGGCCCATCCAAGAGAAAGTAAGAATGCTAACTAAGCTAGCATTGGCATAAGGGGTAACAGTTTGATCCCCAGTGGGCTTCTTTGATTCTAAACCATTAGCATTGGTACTATCATTTAAAAGGGGCTCATGAAGGAGAGAATCTTCTCCCAAATTCTTTCCGAAAAATCCCACATAACACAAGAACAAGGCAGTCAATACCGACACACTATCAGAAACTAAGTTCAGGACTGGTGAGGAGTGACTCTTGTTATCAGTGACAAGGTCTATAACAAGGCAATAACATGAAGCAAAGAAATAGAAACCCCACCAAATTCTTAACAGACAAGGAAACTTTGATGCGCCAGAATTCAAGAAATGAGTGCTTAAATAAGCAGAAGTGGCAAACCAGGCAAGGGTTTTAAGTGCTAAGTCTAAAAGGGTAACAATTTGGGATTCGGACCAACCACTTTTATACCAAAAAAAGTACAAGCAACAAAAAATGAAACTAAAAATTGAAAGAAACAGACAACAGAAAAGGGTTTGCCTATAATACAAAAACCTAGCATTCCTAGACCTCTGCTTAAAACCGTCAAAATCAACCACTTTGAATTTCTTGAAGACCCACAAAAGAAATAGACTGAGTAGCAAAACCAAGTGGAGAGAAGCAGAAAACCCACGTGAAAATACAGGTTTGAGGAGAAAATTAGCACCTGAAGAACACATTAGCCTCAACACACCCTTCTTTGCTGGTTCAACAAAATCAAAATTTGACATCATTGTAGACTTTAACTTTGTTCTTTTTCCTTCTTGGTTTTTGTTTTGCAGAGAAGGTTATGTACGATGATGAGAGATTTTGGATTGGAAATACTGTTTTGTGTGGCTAGTTATATAGGACTTGAGAAAAAGACTAAACAGAGAGTCAAAGGCGGCTTCCTTGGAGAGCAGGGTAACGTGGTGAGCAAGGACTCAAAAAGACGGGGAGGACTAAACCATTAGATACCAATAGATTTGTTTGATAAATAATTTGCTGTTTGAGGAGGGAGGGAGGGAGACAGAGAGGTGTTCCAGGAAATGAGGTTTAGTTTTGGCCAAAAGTCTAAAGTCATTGGAAATGAAAATCCAAGAGAACAGGACTGCTGTTTTGTGCTCACACTAACATCACCCAAACATGCTTCTATGATTGGAGTGCACAACAAACATTCAAAACCCAGTACTTAAAACTGCAGTGTTGAACTCGGAGGACACTTGGATTGAGAATTCGTGGCGCACGCTTGTGGGTTTCTCACTTTTCCAAGACTTGGTTTTTCTTTCTTTTTTTTTTTTTTCACCCTTCTAAAATTCGAGTTAGAATTTGACTCAAATTTTGATATTAAGGTAATCAAGTCAATTTAAATACAAATTTAAATTATAAATAATTTATTTTGATCTGATTTAATAATAATTTATAATAAAATAAAATTTTATTTTAATATAATATTATTAAATAAAATAAAAAAATTTTAAAAATTTGTTATAATTTGTAAATTTCATTTTCATTTTTGAATAGATATTATAAAATTAAAAGAAATATTTTAGATTATGATTTAGGTCGGGAATAGATCAGATATATATTGGATACAAGTTGATTTAAAATCGGATCGAATTGGTTTTTTAAATATATATAATATATCGGGTCGGATCGGATCATATTTTTAGAAAAATTTGTAAGATCAGATATGATTTTTTATTTTTTTAACTCGAATCAGGTTAGAATCAAATATGAATATTATTGTTAAAATTTAAGATCGAATATAATATTAATATCACCCGAACCATAACTGATTCATTGTTTTCCCTACTTTTTAAATACATTTTTCTTACACAATAAATTTCTTTTCTAAAATTTTGTCTCACTAAAAAAATAAAAAGGTGGTGATTGTTTTATCATTTTTGGTTGTTGAATTATCTTTTTAACTGAAGGGGGAAAAAATATCTCAAGGGCTTGATAATTTATTGACGCCAACCGCATGAATGGAATAGCTGCAGCATGAAAAACATTTTCGGAAATTTTGATCATTAATTAGCTTTCTTAACTAAGAATAGCAGAAAATGTATTTGGACGCAATCTTTACTGGGTGGGATGGGTCGAATTGTTATAAAGACCGACTTCGATTCCATACTAAATGTATTGACGTTGTAACCTATAAAAACTATGTAAAAGTTTTTTTTTTTAAATTAGAAAAATATTATAAATAAAATAAGAATAAATAGAATTATATATAAGAGAGAGGAGAGGGTATACCCAAATAAGCTGAGCATGGATTTGCCATGTTGTACATGAATGCGATTGTCCTTAACTTAGTTTTTACTAAATGTCTGCATGCACAAAACTACATTGCCATTAAACCTAGGGGTCACTCTCCAAGGTGTCCATTTCCCATGGGGCCAGAGTAGAAGAAGATGGACGGTTTTTCCAAGATATATGTTTGAGATATATATACGTGTGCGTGTGTGTACGCGCGCACGCAAGTTTTTTTCTTCATTAAAAATGAAGAATTTGTATTATTTTATCACAAAAATTAAATATTTTTATTGAGAAGAATTAAGTAAAAAAGATTTTTCTAATAAAAAAGGTAAAGAAATACCGACAATATTGCCTTATTTGTGAAAAAAATTAAAAATAAAAATGATATTTGTTAAAAAGAAAGATTTTTAATAAATGAATGGTTGGTTTAATGGAAAAAATATTAAATTTATTAATTAAGAACTTGTATTTAAAATGTAAGAATGAAATATTAAGGAAACTCTTTTGTAAAAAAATTGACAATAACTTAAATCAGATTAATCGAATTATAATTCAAAATAAGCAATCGGTGGGTATGATCCTCGTGACATAAAAAAAAAAGGGATTTTCAGAATTAAGTAATCGCAAATTATTAATGCAAAAAGCGAGAAAGAGAGAGAAACAGTTTGCCTGGTATTATTTTTCAGGAGCTAATGAAAAGGTGTGCCCTTGAGCTTGGATTGTCCATTAGAATATTCATGTCAAGGAGACAGAGAATATGCGAAATGGAATCGCATGGGGAATGATTTTCTCAGATTAAGTCTTAAAGTATTATTTAATTAATTAAAAACAAAAAAATATTATCAATTTTTATTTTATTTATAGGGATAAGATGAATGTGTGGTGTGGTGCCGCCGTAGAAAGACAAAAATGACCCCAAAGGGGTACCCTCGTGTGGTGTTCCTTTTGACCTCTTTACCCAAAAAAAAAAATAAAGATTATATTTACTAGAAATTAAAGTAAAAAATATTTATTATAATGCATATTTAAAACTTTTTTTTAAAGAAAATTAATTTTAACTTTAAAATCTTATACTTCTTTTAAAAAATAATTGAAAAGATATTATAAGCAGAGATATCCAAACAATGCCTTTTAATAGTAATCCTGTCATAACATTTTGAAAAAAATATTTACTAAACATATTTAAAGAGAAATAATTTTTTTTTTTAAAAAAAAAGTAATATTTCACTCTTTTTCTCTTCTGCAACACATTCTCTGAACATGGCAGCAAGGTGGTTTACACCCTCCAAAACTATTTTGATATCATGAGTTGAAAATGTGCATTAAAGAAGAAAAAGAAAAGCATTCACAGAAGCAAACATCATTTATCGGATTAAAGCCCGGTAGGGTTGTGTCCTTTAATGTCAACTTCAGTGGCTCTTGGTCATCAATGTAGACTTTTTTGAATTGTCTGAAAATGAAACTGGAAGATGCCAAAGGAAGCTGATTCCTGTGTGTCACATAATTTGCCCCCCGCCCCCCCAATTTCTGCCATCCCATATGCTTACTTGATTATGACACTTTACCTATCATTCTATCACTCACTCATAATCATAAATTTCACAAATAAAATAAAAATAAAAATATTGCCCAAAAAAAAGAAAAATGAATTTAAGTTTTTTGGTTTTAAATTTCATGATGGCCCCACTTTTGGGGGAGGGGTGTATCATCAAATTTTGTTGTAAAATAAATAAATTACCCCAAAAAAGGGTTTTTCTTTCTAGTAAGACCATGTGAATAAATTCTTCATGTTAGCCAATATCTAGAGAAAAATATAGATAATTATGTGAGGGTATATCTATAAGAGATCAATTCCAAATCAGAAATCACAGAGGAGACCAAATAGAATCCCTTGCCCCTCATCACCTCTCGCATTATCTCGTTTCCTTTATCCCAGACCTCTTTTTTTTAATTATTATTTTTAAATACATAATTTTTTTTTTATTTTTGTTCATAAATTTTGGGTCAATTTTTTCACGGAGAGTTAGTAGAACAGATTTCTGGACAATAATTTCCGACTTACATTTATTTTTATTTATTTTTATATAATATTTCTTAAAATGCAATAAAATTTTTTTATTAAGAAATTTGAGATTTTGTAAGTAAAAATTAAGTTATTATTATATTAATTATTTTCTGTATTATAAAGTTATATCCAATTTTAACTTTAACTAACATTAATTTTAGGGGCTCAAAACTTATTTAATTGGAACATTTATAAATTTAGAAATGATCTGGAAAAGTTAAAAAATTTAAAAATAGAAAATTTCATTCAACCCCACCATTAAAATTTGAACAAGAAATGCTGTCTCGCCTTTGTTTTGCCCCTACTCTGCTTTGTGTGCTCCGCAAGAAATGGAATTGGTCAGATCACATCACCCCAACCTTTTTTGATTTTTAATCCAATGATAATGGAATCTATGAGACGGCCCAAACAGAGAGATCTTTTGTCTGATTTTGGGGTTTCGATCGGTGCGCCCAACTCGTGGGAGATACCCCAGATATTCTTTTCCTCAAATAAATTTAAAATATTTTAGATATAATTACGTTGGATTAGACTTTAAAATTTATTTAAGAAAACCCATATGCTGTTATATAAAAAAAAAAAATTAATATAGAAACAAGAACCTATATAAAAAAATTCAAACAAAATATAAAAAAAAACTTTTTATTTTATTTTTTAGAAAATAAATATACAAATGAAATAAGGGAAAGATATTTATAATTGTAGAAGAGAATAATGAGTCAGTATTAAGAGTATTGAGTGTTGACACATGACAGGTGTTTCTGATGAGTCAACAGGAGCTTGAATCAAGGAATAATACATGTCACAGGAGTTGATGAGTTAGCGAAGTTTGGACCAAACGATGACATATGTTCTACAAACTAGTGAGTCATCAAAAGCTCAAGTCAAATGATAACACGTGTCTCACAAATTTAGATATTTGGAAATTTGGAAATAATAATGGAATACAATTGCCTATAGACTATGATTGATGGAACTAAAACATAGATTTGTGAATTTTGAAAATTTGGATTGAGTTAACCTGAGGAAAATCAAAATAACCCTAATTTTACTAGTGGATTGAATGGGAAATTTATATCTATTGTTTTTAGACATAAGACATTGGACCCAAGTAAGGAATTAAACATCATAGTGGATTGATTTGAGAGTGTTTAACTTTCCAAGAAGTGAGTGGATGCATGATTATAATTTTAAATGAGAAAATACTTTATATTGATTTTATAAATATTTTAAAAATTGTTTACAAATTGTTTTATGGTTATGGAGTGTCCCAAAAAAGAATTTGATATGAAAAAATGCATGTATGTGCTGAATTGAAAATTGTGTACCATATTTGCTAATTTATGATGAACATGACTTAATTAAATTCATGTGTTGAAAATTCATTGAACAATTGTTGGCATAGTTTGATTATACGTTGAGATGATAGCAAAATGATGTTGTGTGAATGATTAATGACTATAATCATTCACTTCACGGTACGGAGCTTGACTGTGTGATGTGGTTGAATATTTATTTGACCGAGAAGGTAGCTGTGCTTGATAGGTACCTTCGAAATCGTCCTTTCGAACTAGTATCGTAGCAAGCGAGGGGAAGCTCGAGCTAACGCCAAGATTGGGGTATTTTGTGATATGTAATGAGTATCAAAACTATTGACGGTTTTGCCATTAGTCGCGATAGACTATTATCGAGAACTATGAGTTTTTGCAACCCCATAGTTTTGGAAACTATGCCGATACGAATGGATGCACATAGTTTTTATTTATGGGTTTATTGAATCATGTTTGAAATGTGATAAATATTGATTTCCTATGTTACAATGACATGATTTTGAGATAATTATTCGATACCTCCACAATCATCTCTCATTTATCATCATAACATGTTTTGTACTTATTGGGTATAGTTTATACTCATCCCTCCCTCTCCACTGTTACAGAGGAAGTTTAGTTGATACTCTTAGTCGCTTAGAGTCAGATTTTATGGAAGATCACTGTCAGAGACTCCTTTGAGTATAGATCTTGTTTCGTTCTTTTGAGATATCAATAGATAGATCCCAGGAGGGCATTTTGTATAAAACTTATTTGGAAAACTTATTTAACTCTGTATTTTGATTCGGGTTGGATTTAATTATGTATAAATTTTTATTGAGGACCTTAAATTTCTCATTTCATAATATTTACTTGGAATTTATTGGTTGGTTTTGCTTCCTATCCCTCGAGTGGGAATTGTTTTCTATTGGTTGATGATATTGAAAGGCCGAGATGGCCTATGGTTTGTTTGGATAGTTTGAATACCTTGCGGTGCCTTGGAACACATGGTGAGATTTACACGTGTTTCAAGGTAGCAAGATGGTTGTCACATGTCAAGACCTACGGGTCGGGGCGTGACAATTTTATTGGTGTTGAGTTAGCTCCTGATGGGCATGGTATAATTTTAGTCAAGTTTAAAGTGCGGCCTTCCTTGGTAGATCATATTCGAGAGCTACAAGCAATCGATGAAGAGATAAAGGGCATTCTGGAAAAGGTTCACAAGGGTGAAGGTGGTAAATTTAGAATCCAGGATGATAGTGTGGTTATGTATGGGAAACAGATATATGTTTCCAAGGATGTTGAGCTACAGAAGGTCATTCTCGAAAAGGGACGCTCTTCGACCTATGCAATGCATCCTGAAAGCACAAAAATGTATCGTACCATCAAGGAGATTTATTAGTGGCAGGATTAAAGCAAGAGATAGCCGAATTCGTAGCCAAGTGTCTTATATGTCAACAAGTCAAGACTGGGCATCAAAAGCTGGCTAGTACCCTCTAACCATTACCTATACTCGAGTGGAAATGGGAGCACATTACTATAGATTTCGTGGTAAAATTGCCATACACTCCGAGCTGCCATGATGCTGTTTGGGTGATAGTAAACCGGCTCACCAAATTAGCCAATTTCCTTCCAATTCATAACACCTACTCTTTAGAGAGGCTGGCAAGACTCTATATTGATGAGATTATGAGGTTTTATGGAATTTCGGTGTCTATTGTCTCAGACCATGATCCTCGATTTACTTCTTAATTTTGGCTAAGACTACAAGAGTCTTTAGGGACTAAACTGAAGTTCAGCATAGCTTTCCATCTTCAAATTGATGGGCAATCCGAACGCACCATTCAGACTTTAAAGGACATGCTAAAGGCATGTGTCATAGATTTCCAAGGAAGTTGGGATAAGCACTTTCGGTTGATCGAATTCGTTTATAATAATGGCTATCAGGCTAGTATAACGATGCCTCCCTATGAAGCGCTCTATGGAAGAAAAATACCAAACACCTTTGTGTTGGGATGAGGTTGGAGAGCGAAAGATCGAAAATGTGGATTAGTAGAAACAACTAAGAAAAAGGTGAAAGTTATTCATGAAAAGATGAAGCCAGCTCAAGATCGGCAAAAGAGTTTGCCGATAAAAGAAGAAATCCTTTAGAATTCGAAATAGGGGACATGGTATTTTTGAAAATTTTACCTTGGAAGGGTGTCATTCGATTCCGGAAACAAGATAAATTGAATTCTCGTTATATTGGCCCTTTCAAAGTTCTCGAGAAGATAGGAGAAGTGTATATCGATTGGAGTTATCTCTGGATTTGGAAAAAATTCATAATGTATTCTATATCTCAATGTTGAAAAGTATTTGTCGGATCACTCGCACATTTTGGAGATTCTGCCAATTGAACTAAGGGAAGACTTAAACTTTGAAGTTCAACCCATAGCCCTTCTTGATAGACAGGTTAAAGAGTTGCGAAACAAGCAAATTCCTATTGTTAAGGTCAAATGGAAGAATGACCGGGTCGAAAAAGAGATTTAGAAACCCGAGGATGTCATGCAAAAGAAATATCCTTATTTATTTGGTGTATAATTTTATATTTAAATTTTGAGAACGAAATTTTATTTTTAAGAAGTTAAGTATTATAACACCAAAAAATTCGGTATTTGAATTTTCAGTTTTCTTCTTTTATGTAATTATAGAAAGATTTGTAATTAAATTTTAAATTTATTATTACCCCGCATAAATATCGAAAATTGGAATAACTTGATGGTGTAAAACTTATTTTTTATTAATTTGGAGTGCTTGCATTCAAAACTCATGGGATGTATGTGACGTAAGATTATTGTAGAATTTTGGACTGTTGGGTTACCTTGTATGATGTTTGAGTTAGCTTGTGTATATGGGGTGTGTGAGTGATGGGTTGGCCACTGAAAAGTTGCGTTGGCTTGTGAATGAGGATTTTGTGAGAGGTGGGGTGACTTGTGTATAGGTTGGATTGGCTTGTTAGGACGAAAAGGAAGGAATGAGTCAACTTGTGATGGATTGGGAGGACTTGTGATGGTGGAAATAGAGAGCAAGTCGCCTTGTGCCAAGAGAGAAGACGACTCATAGGTGTGCAAGTTAGAAATTCTGAGGTTTAGTGGTTTTGGGTCATCTTGTGCCAAGTGTTGGGTCAACCCAAGACATGAAAAGTGAAAGATAGGATACCTTGTGCAATGTTTGGATCATCCTATGTTCTTTGGTGATACGCCTTGTGAGTGTTTGGGGTGTGATTGGGTGGCCCTGCGCAACAAGGAAGGACGACCCAAGAGTGTGTGGTAAGGGAAGTCTGAGGCTTTCCATTGTGGTCGCCTTAGGAAGCCTGCAGGGAAAGGTTTTGAGGTGGTGTAATGCTGGGTCACCTTGCCTCTTTGCTTAGGTCGATCCAAGGCATTGATATCTTGAAATTGGCTCGCCTTGCCTCCTATTGGGTTGTCTTGTCAATGTGAAATTTGAACTATTAGGTGACCTTGTTTCAAAGCAGGATGCTTTGCCTATGTAATTTTTATACTTATGGGTCGCCTTGCCTATATTATGGGTCACATTATCTTGTTAAATCTTAATATTTTAAGGGTGTAAAAGAACCAAAACGAACATCCAACCCTACCCAAATTCATGGGTAAGTATAGACAAGATGGTAATTTCATTTTTTGATTATAAAAAGGATAGATTGAAGCCTTAATTCATCTTTCCTCCCCTACCTCCATCGCCTGCCTCTGAACTCTTTATTCTTCTTCTTCTCCTTTTTCTCCTTCTCAGCATGCTTTCATTCTTCCACCTCTGAAAATAAACCAAACTCAAATCAAACTTGTAATTTTGGACTTACAAACCTCAAGCAAGCACATAGAGAACCAAAGGTAGAGAGAGAAAACTGGGTTTTTAGTGAGAGAAACCTATGAATTTGAGATGTTTTGATCTAGAGACGAAATCAACGATACAAATAGAGGTAATATTTCCTTTTTATCCTAAATCTGAGTTTATTTTGCTTATTTTTTAAGATTTAGTTGAGATTATGAAATGTGAAAATATGGAACTTGGAGATTTTAGATCTAAAATTCATAAATATTGAAATTTTGGAAAATTTGTGAATAATAATGGAATATAATTGCCTATAGACTATGATCGATGGAACTAAAACATAGATTTATAAATTTTGGAAATTTGGGTTGAGTTAACTTGAGAAAAATCGAAATAACCTTAATTTTACTAGTAAATTGAATGAAAAATTGATATTTATTGTTCTAAACATAAGATATTGGACCCAAGTAAGGAATTGAATATCATAGTGGATTGATTTGGGAGTGTTTATTCTTCCGAGAGGTGAGTGGATGCATGATTATGGTATACTTTATATTGATTTTATAAATATTTTTAAAATTATTTACAAATTGTTTTATGATTATGGAGTGTACCAAAAGAAAAATTAACATGAAAAAATGCATCCATGTGCTGAATTGAAAATTATATGTCATAATTGCCGATTTATGATGAACATGACTTAATTAAATTCATGTGTTGAGAATTCATTGAATAATTGTTGACCTACATTGATTATATGTTGAGATGATTGCGAAATGGTACTGTGTGCATAATTAATGACTATAGTCATTCCCTCCACGATGCGGATCCCGATGGGGCGATGTGGTTGGACATTTATTTGACTGAGAAAATAGCTATGCTTGAGAGGCGTCTTCAAAATTCTCCTTTTCGGACTAGTCTAAAAGCACCCCATGGGAGGTCCGAGCCAATACCAAGGTTGGAGTATTTTGTGATATATAATGAGTATGAAAACTCTTGACTGTTCCGCCATTGATTGCGATAGACCATTGTCGAGAACTATAAGTTTAGCAACCCTATGGTTTTGAAAACTATGCCGATATGAATGGATGCATATAATTTTATTTATAGGTTTATTGAATTATGTTTGAAATGTCATAAATCTTGATTTCCTATACTACGATGGCATGATTTTGAGAAAATTGTTCGACATATTCACAGTCATCCCTTATTTTTCATCATAACATATTTTACACTCACTGAGTATAGTTTATACTTTCCCCTCCTTCTTCACTTGTTACAGAGACAGTTTAGTCGATACTCTTGGACGCTTAGAGCCAAATTTTGGGGTATATCACTGTTAGAGACTTCTTTGGGTATGGATCTTGTTTCATTCTTTTGAGGTATCGATAGATGGATCCCAGGAGGGCATTTTGTGTAAAATTTATTTGGAAATCTTATTTAACTTTGTATTTTGATTGGGGTTGGATTTGATTATGTATAAATTTTTATTGAGGACCCTAAATTTCTCATTTCATGATATTTACTTGGGATTTATTGGTTGGTTTTGCTTCCTACCCCTCGAGTGGGAATTGTGTGCTATATGGCCTATGGTTTGTTTGGATAGTTTGAATGCTTTATGGTGTCTTGGAGAATGGGGTGAGATTCATACGTCTTTTAGGGTAGCGTGACAATTGGCGAGTGTCGGTACTTGTAGGTCGGGACGTGACATAGAACATACTGGGATCAGCTCGATCGTATGAACAAGGTTGGAGTGAGTATAAATTTCATCTTTGGAATTGGCAACCACTTCTATTTCTATAGATCAAACTAACACTATTTTTTTTTTTGTTCATTTCTTTTGGTTCATTTGGATGTTATATTTGTATGCCGACTTAGAGGCGTTGCCCGCATGTTGCCTCATCAGTTGTGAAATATGGCGAGCTAGTGTCTCCCTTATTTGTTTTAAAATCGCCAAGTTTCATTTCACTCAAAGGGTTATGAAACAATTCGGTTTGCTCCAAGGTATTTCCTTACCCGTACCAACTGACCAAGAGTTGTACCAGACTGATCGACGCGGGAGACATGAACAGGATTGGATTAAGGTACATGTGGTACCCTTGCAATTGTGGGATAATTGTCAATATCACATCGTTGAGGGAAAGGAGTCTTTCAGTGAGCCGATAATGATAAGTGATTATATGGCGTAGTATCGTCAAATCACTTGCTCGTATTGGCATCCCTGTGTATTGTTATCAGTAGGGATTCCAGCCGACAGTAATGCAGATAGAGTATCTCGTAATTCAAAATAAATTTACTATTTAATATTATTTTATTATTTACATAATGTTTCTTTTTTAGCTTTTATAGTTCTATAAGCTCAAGAGCATGCATTCAGTCACATCTGATGTCCTTACAGTGTCAAGAATAGATTCTAGAGTTGGACATCTCAGAGATATATCATGGCGTGCACTTCAGCTAGTCGGGCATGTGCAATCTGAGGATTACCATCTTTTCACATCCATATAGAGAGCTACTAAACCGATGGAGATGCCTTCCACTTCTGGTAATGCGGATGCTTATGATGAGCCAATGGAGATATCTGTGCCATTTTTATATTCGACTCCTACTTCAATATTTATAGACGATATCGACAATGCTGCACCGATTGAACCTTCATGACTTAATGTTTACTGGTGGCATGAGCGTCGTTGTCGACATTTTGACAATGTTGGGACAATTGCAGTCGTGTTCCCTGAGGATGATGAGGGTACACATTTATATGATATACCTCCACCTCCACCTGATAGGCAGACACATCTTCCCATTAAACGTCAGCCACGACACAATACTAGATAACCTCTTTGCGATACTTAGTGTAAGTTTAGCATTTAACTTATATTACATTTAAATTTTGTAAACAGTAATTTAAATTTTTATCTATATTTTTTTGTTAACAAAATTTCTTGTAATTTCTTTCTTTATGTCATTTAAATATTTATAAGTTGTTTGATCTCTATTGTTTTGATAGTGAGAATTTTGGAGGTGATGTATATTTCGTTAAAAGTGTTTGAGTGAAGTTTGATGGTGGCCATAGTTGAAAGTTTTTTTTTTTTTTTTTTTTTTTTTGTATTTTAGCTATTGGTATATGTTGTTTTGATAGTGAAGATTTTAGAGATGATGTATTTTTATTGAAATTGTTTGGTTAAAGTTTAGTGGTACCAATGGTTTAACTGGTTTGGTTATATTTTGGTTGTTGGTGTATGTTGTTTTGATATTTGAGATTTTGGAGGTGATAGATGTTTGTTTGAAATTGTTTGGTTCAACCTTAATGGTGTCCATGGTTGAAATTGTTTGATTGCGTTTTGGTTGTTGGTGTTTAGATTGGCTGTATTTGTTTTGGATTAAAGTTATCTTATGGTGTGGAATATGGTTATTTAATGGTGTTTTTGAGTATGGTTATTTGGTCGTGTTTTGTAGTATGATTATTTGAAGTATGGTTATTTGATATAGAGTAAAATTATTGGTGTATGGTTATTTGGTATGGAATAGAGATGGTGGTCTTTTGATTATTTTGTAAGTTAGTGTGGATTCTTAGTGGTGGTGTTTTGGTATGGAGTAGGATGAATAACAAGTCAAGAAACACACAAGCCATGACTCATGAGTTAGTAGTGGTGACACATAGGCCACGAGCCACAGGCAGCGAGCCATGAGCCATAGGTCACGAGCTATACCTTTAGCATGTGTAGGTACTCTTATGTTTCACACTCGCAGAGTACGTACATTTTTTTTAAAAAAAATAACATATTACAAAAAAATACCTTATTTCACACTTTGAGAGTATGAAATCAATATTTTAGGAAAAAATTAATGATACTTAAATAATTTTAATTAGAAAATATATTTTTATAATTAATCCATCTTTCTTCCTTTTCCTCTGTTTATTGTTTTTTATACTTATACTAAAGAAATTGAACTATAATTTTCCTTTCTCACTTATTGATCTCTCTCATTGATTTTGTCGTCAATTTCTACTATTTTTCCATCAATTGATTTTAATTTTTTTTTGTACTAATTGACATCTCTTTTATCATTTATTCATTCTTTTCTTTAGGGAGACAACCAATAGGACTACAAGGGAGTAGAGAAGGGTGAATAAGTTTAGGAGGGAATTAGAAGCCAGATTAAGGAGCATCCAGAGAGCTCATAACTTCATCCACTCTTTTGGAGACTGATTTGCGTGAAGAGTATAGCAGAGTGTTAGATCAAGAAGAGCTCCTTTGGTTGCAAAAATCTAGGCTAAATTGGATACGCAAGGGTGATATGACTACCAAATTCTTCCACCTCACCATGAAGTTACGAAGACAAAGGAATAGGATCGCAGCTCTTAGGATAGAAGAGGTGTGGTGTATTGATCAGGAGAAAATTAAAAAGCATGTTTGGAGTCACTTCGTGGACCTCTTCAAAGGCAAAAAGTAAACCAATAGTGATAGATTCAAAAGCTATATGAGGAAAATTGACCAGAAGCACCATACCTCCCCCATTAGAGCTGTTTATGAGGATGAAGTGAAGAAAGCAGCGTTCTCCATGCAAGGCCTAAAAGCCCCCGGTCCTGATGGTCTTCAACCCTTCTTCTACTAAAAACAATGGTTAATTGTGAAGGAGTCTCTTTGGAGATTCGTTAAAAAAGCCATTAAGGATGGCTTTTTATGTGAAGAGCTTGCTGATGTTCACATGATCTTGATTCCAAAGATTGAAAATCCAAGCACAATAAACAATTTTAGACCTATTAGTCTTCTGAATACTTCCTATAAGGTCTTGGCCAAGGTTTTGGTGCAACGATCGAGACCCCTTCTCCAAGAGTTGATAGGTCATCATCAAAGTAGTTTTCTTCTAGGGAGGGGAACTACTGGCAATATTGTAGTGGTTTGAGAGACTATCCATTCATTGTGTAAGTCCAAAGGAAGGAAGCATGGGATGATTCTTAAGATAGATCTTAGAAAAGCATATGATAATGTCTCTTGGAGCTACTTAGGGTGTTAGTAGACATTAACTTGCCCATTTAGTTGGTTAGGTTGATTACGTATGCAGTTACTTGCGGGAAAGTCCCTCTAATATGGAATTGTGAGGTCCTACCCTATATGAAGGCGAGTCAGAGTTTGAGACAAGGAGATCCTTTTTCTTCTTACCTTTTTATCTTGGTGATGGAAAGGTTTTCATACATGATTCAGAAGAAAATTAATAAGGGGAGAAGGAACCCTATCAAAGTGTCTAGAAATATCCCCCCGATTTATCATCTCTTTTTTGCGGATGATCTCCTCTTATTCGCTGAAGCAGAGATGCTCAATTTAAGTGCTATCTAGATTGCCTGAGGATTTTTCTACTAAGAGTGGGTTGGAAGTGAACCCCACCAAGTCGAGGATTTGGTTCTCCCCGAAGACCCCTTGGACTACTAAAAAGTCTCTTACTGCAACGAGCAAATTCCTCCATTCGGATAACTTGGGGAGGTATCTTGGAGTGCCAACCACCCATAGAAAGGTCAAGAAAGATTTTTATAATCATTTAGTGGAGAAATTCAGAAACAAGCTTAATGGTTGGAAGACGAAGTTTTTGAGTACTACAGGGAGAAGGACCCTCGTCTAAGCCATAACTACGGCCATTCCCATGTATACAATACAAATGTCTTGGCTTTTGACTTATACTTGTAATAAGCTATACAAGATTAATAGGAATTTCTTATAGGGAAGCAAAGAAAGCGAAAGGAAAATCCATCTAGTGAAGTGGGATACTATGTGTAAATTGAAGAAACTTGGTGGGCTAGGCTTGCGCAAGATGCAGGAGAGTAATAGGGCAATGCCCACTAAACCTGGTTGGATGGTTGCAAAGGGGAATGACGATTTGTGGCGCAGGGTGATCTGAGCTAAATACCTTAGGAATGAGAGAGTTTTTTCAATTGTAAAAAAGGAACCCGGGGCTTTAATATTTGGACAGGCATCTTGAGTTATAGTGACTACCTCAAAGGAGGAATTAAGTGGAGAGTGGGTAATGGGAAGGATATTGATTTTTGGGAAGAAAGGTAGGTGGGGGAGAGGGCTATCGGTACATGTCAGAGTGAGTTACCTAAATTTAAAGTAGGGGACTTTATTGATGGGGAGGGTTTCTGGAAGGTCCAAGACCTCAGAAATTGGGTATCGGAAGAGAAAATTGAAAAGATTTGTGGGATTATGATTGGAGGAAGAGGAAGCAAAAAAGACACCATTGTTTGGAAAGGTTCAAATAATGGTGAGTTCTCTATTGCTAGTGCTTATGACTTAACGTTCTTCATCTAGTCTGAGGGTGGCTAGGGGGAGAATGACTGGAGTTGGGTTTGGAGGGTTAAAAGTTCGGAGAGAGTGAGACTCTTTTTGTGGACGGCTAGTTGGAGGCGATGTCTAACGAATGCTGAGAGGAAGAGGAGGGATCTAACGAATGATGATTCTTGCCTTCTGCATGGGTAGGGGGAGGAATCATTAATCCATTTCCTTAGGGATTGCAAGGAGGTTAGGACTTCTGGCAATTACTGGGAATTGATACCGAAGGTAATAAGGGATTCTGGGAAGATAACTTATGGAGTTGGTTAAAAAGAGGAACCAGTGGAGAGAAAGGCTCCAGTAAAATGGAAAATGGGACTCTCTTTGCTGCAACGGTGTGGTCTCTACGGAAAAGGAGATGTATTTTAGTCATGGAAAATAAGGAGTTTAACTCTAAACTCCTGTGGAGGGTTAAGAGCCTTTGTAAGGCCTTTGAGGACAGAGTCTCTGGAGGTGAGAAGCCTCCAGTGTGGGTGTAAAGGAAGTCTTTAGAGGCAGGTCTGATTAAGCTCAATTTAGATGGTTCAGTTAACATAAACTCTAGAAGAGCTAGTGTTGGTGGAGTGTTGAGGAGCGATGATGGCAGTTGGGTGAAAGGTTACTATGTTAATATTGTTAAAGCTGATGCTCTGACAGCTGAACTGTGGGGTTTAAGGGAGGGTTTGAAGCTTGCTAAGGACTTGCAGATAAGTAATCTGCTGGAGGAGGTGGATTGTCTATAGCTAGTCCATCTTCTAAGGAATCAAGAGGCTGAGAGTCACCCTCTTTTTCCCATCATTAGAGAATGCAAAGGCATTATGGCAGATTTAGGAGTGCCTGAGGTGCTGCATGTGTTTAGGGAATCAAACAGGTGCACTCATCAGATGGCTAGTATGGGAAGAAAGTCTCCCAGAGGAATCTTCATAGTCGAGTATTCTTTGCAGGAGTTAAAAAAGACCTTGGAGGAAGACTTCGGGGGTGGAGGGAGATGTCGGGTGTCTAGTTTAAAGCACAGTCTCTGCAGCCTTCTAAGAAAGTAGTGGGTCTTGGGGGTTTGTCTTCTTTTGCTTTGTTTTCTTGTTTTACCAAAAAAAAAAAAAAAATCCAAAAATTCTCTTTCTATATCTTTTTCAATTTGATTTGAATTTGTTTTTGAGTTTGAAATCAGTCGTTATTCATTTTCATTTGACTACATAATCCTGTTTCATCATTTTTTTATTGATAGCGATATTCAAATGATGTTGTTAATTACGGAATAAAATTTGTGGTGATGTTTTAGGTGATTTGGGAGTGGTTACGGAAGATAAAGGTTAATCCTATACCCACGTGGTGAGACTCAAAAAACGATGGAAGATAAAGGTGGATCCATTGTTGTGAGAAGAATTTTTCAGGGGCTCGATCAGGGTAATTATGCATGCACTCTACTTCTGCTGAAGTGCTAATGTTTGTGTGTCCATATGAGGCACTAAAGGTTCGTATATAAACTCAACCTAGGTTTGCCAAAGGTTCGTTTGGACAACAGGTCGACTAGAGTCAAACACACTCAAAATAAATGCGCTAGCCAACCACCTTGCAAGCATCAATGGAAGTTGAACACAAATGGACAACAGACGCCCAGACAGATCATGGGCTAGTGGCCTTCAAGCACATATGAAAAGAAATAGGTGCACAAACCATCTGATCATGCATGGTTGAACGTGGATATCACCATTTATTGCAGCTTCAAATTTTGTCAGTCAATAATAGACTGAGTTCTTCTGATTTATATACTGATTGACAAACTACTTATCAAAAATTATATGCTAACAAGGGCTCCAGAAATTCTTAGGTAATGAATCACATCTTAAATACATAAAAAAGAGAAAAATCCCTTTTGGTTGCCGTCATCATCCTTCACAATATTGCTATTGAGTTGGACTCAAGATTCAACTGAAACTTGAACTCGACCTTGCAGTATACTCTGCTACAAGCCTTGCAAAAGAAGAAGATTTATTCTCTAGCAACCGAGAGGGCGTATCATATTCCTCTATAAGTCCTGCATCAACACGAGGAAGGTTCAAACACAATGCCATCAAGGAATTAGCATACCATAAAGTAGAAATAAATTTATCAGCTCTACTAACCATGATCAAGAAGGAGAACCATGTCACTATCAATGACGGATGTTATCCGATGTGCAATTGTTATGACTGTTGAGTCAACAAAGTGTTGCCTGATTGTCTGCTGTATCAGATTGTCCGTTGCAGTGTCAACTGATGCAGTAGCTTCATCAAGCACCAAGACCTTGCTCTTCCTGAGAAGTACACGTCCAAGACACGCAAGTTGTCTTTGACCCATGCTCCAATTTTCTCCATTCTCGGTAACTTCACCACCAAAACAAATATAAGATGATTAGACATCCAATTACTTTTGGCATTCATCCTATATCATATTATGCAAAATTTTAGGTCAGTTCAAGAAGCAAACCTATAGAATCTAGCTTCCCTTCTTTCCTTCTCACTTCATCTCCAAGTTGGCACTTATCCAAAGCCTGAAAAAACATCAAGAAAAACATCATTTGGAGAAGAAAGTTCAGAACTACCAACAGACACAACTGCATTTTCATAGATACGAAAAATCCTTTTCATAATACAATTGAAAAGCCATCTCACCTCCCAAATCTGATTATCTGTGTATTCCTCAAGTGGGTCCAGATTACTTCGTACAGTTCCCTCGAACATAGTTGGATCCTGAGGAATAATGCTTAACCTAGAACGTAAATCATGCAACCCAATTGATGAGATATTCAGACCATCTATCTGAATCTGTCCAGCAGCAGGATCTACAATACGGAACAGTGTCTGGATAAGCGTTGACTTTCCACTGCCTGTTCTCCCAACAATGCCAATCTTCTTCCCTCCAGGAAAAGTACACGTCAGACCTCGCAAAACGAGAGGCATGTGAAGAGCATATCGGACCTACATACGCAAACACTAAAGTTAAGCATTGGCCTTTCCTAGGAGCAGTGAGTTCATATAGACTATATCTGAGAATTGCTCAAGTGTGGATCATTGATTTAGGCCTCAAATTACCTGCAGATTGCAAATATCAACTTCTCCAAATGATGGCCAAGTAGATTCTGGCCTGTTAGTTTCTATGACTAAAGGAGGTTCACTTGGAATAGAAGTATATTGAAATATTCTTTCAACAGAAATTATTTTATTCTCCATATTGCAAAGATTCCATATGACCCAAGCTTGTAACATGTTCAAATTAAGCCCGTAGGTGACTGCTAATCCCGCAATGCCTTCAAATTGAGATAGGTCATAAAGCATATCAAATCATTCAATTCTAATAACTACAAAGTAGTAGAAAAATTAAACCACAGAATAAAGATGAAAATAAGTGCTTACCTGGATCAATTACTCCCACTGGCATAGAGATGAGGAAAAACAAAGAGAAACCAAATGTGAAGGCAGACAACCAATCCAAGCGGAAGCAAAGCCACTCCATTGCAGCTGCACTGTGAAATTTGGGGCGTGAGTATCCATCGATAAGTCTCTTACTTGTGTCCTGGAATGTGTGTACCATATCAAAGCTCCTAATAGTTGTTGACCCAGCAATTGTTTCTGCAAAATGTTGAATAATTGGAGCTTTGCATACTCCAATTAACCGAGATAGTTCTCGTGCTGCAGCTATGTAATATTGCTGCAGAATCACAAAGCCATAAGAACTTCTCTCTACTTAGAAAATTTACAAAAACATTTACTTTGTATAAGATGAAGTGAACCAATTTCTTGGCTTAACAAGTCAGAGGGATTACCTGATACCAGAGGCAGACAGCAATGACAGGAATGAAGACGATGAAAACCTGCCACGCAATGTGTGACATTACTGCAATAATTCCAAGAAGCTGAATCATTGAGAAGGCAAATGACCCAACTTGGAAGGGGATATTCATATCCACTGCACTCTGGTCTGTAGAAGCCTTCAAGAAAAACCAGCAAAATTTAGTATATGCATGCAAAACCTTGAGCCTTTGAAGACATTAAAGCAAGTAGGAGCAAAAATTATAAACAACAATTCCCCTATTCCTATTACTTACCCTATTTAAGATCCGTCCACTTGGAGTGGCATCAAAGAATGACATAGGAGCACGGAAGATGCACATATGCATTTTCTCAAAGAGCAGGGTGGCAGTTTTGTACCCTGCTGTCACAAGAAGTGTGGCTCTGAAAAGAACACAAAAGGAACTTGCAACTGCCAAAGCTACATAGACGATTATGAGAGTAGACCCTCCAACTGCAGGTTTCACATCCTTTGACACAGGAGTTGCCCAAGCCATCCAATAGTTGCTTCCAATCTGAAGAACCTGGAAAAGAATTTGTGCAAGTAATATGAAAGGCACAAGAGCTCCAGCATACGCAGTTGTGAGATATTTCCAGTACACAGGTAATCCAACTCTGCCTTTCTCTCTTTCCTCTTCTTGGACTAGCTGTGTTTTTGGACCAACTGCTTCATCTACCTTGCCATTTCGACCACTCCTGCTTTCTGCCCTTTGCAGAATCTTATTAGCACTTCTCACCTTGTTGTCTTCGTCATTAATACTCATATTTTCCGTTACTGGCCCTGCCTCCTCTGAGTCTAGTGCAGATAAAGCCTGCTTATGAGCACCAACAAGTTCCATGAAGTCTGTTCCCGAACTAAGAATGTCACTGTACTTTCCAGCTTGGGTAATCCTTCCATCCTTCATGACCTGAAATGCAAGGTGTAACAAATTTTACGGGTCGAATTTGGATAAGTGGCAGAGAGAGAAACAATCACACATACCAGAATCAGATCAGCAGCAGGTAAAAACTCAACTTGATGAGTAACGTATATCACTGTCTTTGAACCCAAGAGTCCCTGTAAACATTCCTGAAGTACAAAGAAAGAAAACATAAAATTGACTTTGCTAAAAGATGAAATATAACATAGGAAGAAATATGATAATCAATGAAAAAAGATGTAATGAAACAAGGGATAGGCATTTGCATAAGTCCAATGCTCATGGAAGAATAGCCAGATAATTCACATTGTTGTATATGCTCTTACTAAGTCTATTGTTGCCCAAAAATGGAAAACTATTTCCACAATTGCAAATAGTTATTGCACCAAATGGTAAAAGATAAAGACGAGTGAAAAAAAAAATACCTTAAAGAGATGACTTCCTGTGTGAGCATCAACAGCACTAAAAGGGTCATCGAACAGATAGATATCAGCATCTTGATATAAAGCCCTGGCAATCTGTATCCGTTGCTTCTGTCCGCCACTCAAATTGATCCCCCTCTCACCAATAACTGTCTGGTCACCAAATGCAAGAATTTCTAGATCCTTCTTTAGGCAACATGCATCAAGGACCCTCTCATACCTTTCCCTGTCCATTTCTTTACCAAATAAAATGTTTTCTTCAATTTTACCACTCTGTATCCAAGCTGACTGAGCAACATAAGCCTTTGTTCCACTCAATCTAATAGTTCCTGACACCTTTGGTACCTCCCCCAAGATACTTGAAAGCAAACTTGACTTGCCTGAGCCAACAGTACCACAAACCGCCACATGCATGCCTTGAGACACATGCAAATTTATATCTTTCAGAGTTGGCTGAGTAGAAGATGGCTCCCAGGAAAAGTTTCCATCAACTATCTCAACAGCAATATTTGTGCTGCCTTTTGAAAGCTTCTCTATAACATCTGGCTGCAGATCATCGAGGCGGAGAAAGGAAGCTATTCTGTCCAGGGAAACCTTAGTTTGAACGATCATAGAGATTGTATCAGGAAGATTGTAAATAGGCTCCTGAAGGATCCTAAATGTTGCAAGTGCAGATAAGACCTTCCCCGATTCAAGTGGGATCCCAAGAAGCATGCAGGCACCAAAGGTGACTACAGAAACAAAAGTTGGTGCACCCCAGAAGACAAATGAACTCATTGCAAAAGTGTAGACATATTTTTTCAGCCATCCACTCTCTTTTTTCCTGAGCTCATTAATCTTGGACAAAAATTTCATCTCCCATCCTTGAAGCTTGAGTATCCTCATGTTCCTTAGGATTTCAGATGTAGCCTTCATTCGCTTATCTTTTGATTCCATGAACTTGTTTTGAAAGTTCTCTTGCAGCGACCCCAGTGGATAATTTAGTAACATCACAATGATGGTTGCAACAAGAGCAGCAATTGCAGCAAGACCAAGGTCTCGATACAAGATTAACAAGGCCAAAACTACTTGCACTGCAACCATCCACAGATCGTGCATGTACCAACTAAAGTCACCTACTCTCTCAGCATCAACACTCATAAAATTGATTATCTCCCCACTAGTGTGACTCTGCTTCGATTGACAGGAAAGTGTTAAGCCCTTATTGTAAATCATTGCAACCAGAGCTGCCCGAGCCCTGAATCCAGCCTGTTGCAGTCTAAAGAACCAGTGTCTTTGTGCAAGGCACTCAATCAGTTTTGCCACCATGAAGGCAGAGGCCAAAGCATAGCCTTCAGTCTTAAACTCCCGTCTCCCATTGAGGTATTGCACAAAGGTGTCAATAAGATAAGGGCCAACATAAGAAGCCAGCGTGTATATAAGAGCTAATAGGGCTGTCAAAGAAATTTCCCACCACACTGAGAAAACCAATGCTTTCACCAGCTTCAGTGTGGTAATCCCACCACTACTAGCATCTGACTCGAGCTTAATCTTGAAAATTTGAAATACCCCATTGACACTATCACAATCGGCAAGTTGAGGAACATCCTCAAGGTCTAATGCCTTCTTCTTACCAATAGCAATTAGGGGGCCCATCCAAGAGAAAGTAAGAATGCTAACTAAGCTAGCATTGGCATAAGGGGTAACAGTTTGATCCCCAGTGGGCTTCTTTGATTCTAAACCATTAGCATTGGTACTATCATTTAAAAGGGGCTCATGAAGGAGAGAATCTTCTCCCAAATTCTTTCCGAAAAATCCCACATAACACAAGAACAAGGCAGTCAATACCGACACACTATCAGAAACTAAGTTCAGGACTGGTGAGGAGTGACTCTTGTTATCAGTGACAAGGTCTATAACAAGGCAATAACATGAAGCAAAGAAATAGAAACCCCACCAAATTCTTAACAGACAAGGAAACTTTGATGCGCCAGAATTCAAGAAATGAGTGCTTAAATAAGCAGAAGTGGCAAACCAGGCAAGGGTTTTAAGTGCTAAGTCTAAAAGGGTAACAATTTGGGATTCGGACCAACCACTTTTATACCAAAAAAAGTACAAGCAACAAAAAATGAAACTAAAAATTGAAAGAAACAAACAACAGAAAAGGGTTTGCCTATAATACAAAAACCTAGCATTCCTAGACCTCTGCTTAAAACCTTCAAAATCAACCACTTTGAATTTCTTGAAGACCCACAAAAGAAATAGACTGAGTAGCAAAACCAAGTGGAGAGAAGCAGAAAACCCACGTGAAAATACAGGTTTGAGGAGAAAATTAGCACCTGAAGAACACATTAGCCTCAACACACCCTTCTTTGCTGGTTCAACAAAATCAAAATTTGACATCATTGTAGACTTTAACTTTGTTCTTTTTCCTTCTTGGTTTTTGTTTTGCAGAGAAGGTTATGTACGATGATGAGAGATTTTGGATTGAAAATACTGTTTTGTGTGGCTAGTTATATAGGACTTGAGAAAAAGACTAAACAGAGAGTCAAAGGCGGCTTCCTTGGAGAGCAGGGTAACGTGGTGAGCAAGGACTCAAAAAGACGGGGAGGACTAAACCATTAGATACCAATAGATTTGTTTGATAAATAATTTGCTGTTTGAGGAGGGAGGGAGGGAGACAGAGAGGTGTTCCAGGAAATGAGGTTTAGTTTTGGCCAAAAGTCTCAAGTCATTGGAAATGAAAATCCAAGAGAACAGGACTGCTGTTTTGTGCTCACACTAACATCACCCAAACATGCTTCTATGATTGGAGTGCACAACAAACATTCAAAACCCAGTACTTAAAACTGCAGTGTTGAACTCGGAGGACACTTGGATTGAGAATTCGAGGCGCACGCTTGTGGGTTTCTCACTTTTCCAAGACTTGGTTTTTTTTTTTTTTTTTTTTTTTTTCACCCTTCTAAAATTCGAGTTAGAATTTGACTCAAATTTTGATATTAAGGTAATCAAGTCAATTTAAATACAAATTTAAATTATAAATAATTTATTTTGATTCGATTTAATAATAATTTATAATAAAATAAAATTTTATTTTAATATAATATTATTAAATAAAATAAAAAAATTTTAAAAATCTGTTATATTTTGTAAATTTCATTTTCATTTTTAAATAGATATTATAAAATTAAAAGAAATATTTTAGGTTATGATTTAGGTCGGGTATAGATCAGATATATATATTGGGTACAAGTTGATTTAAAATCGAATCGAATTTGTTTTTTAAATATATGTAATATATCGGGTCGGATCGGATCATATTTTTAGAAAAATCTATAAGATCATATATGATTTTTTATTTTTTTAACTCGAATCAAATTAGAATCGAATATGAATATTATTGTTAAGATTTAAAATCAAATATAATATTAATATCACCCGAACCATAACTGATCCTTTTTCTTACTCAAGATATTTTTTTTCTAAAATTTTGTCTCACTAAAAAAATAAAAAGGTGGTGAATTGTTTTATCATTTTTGGTTGTTGAATTATCTTTTTAACTTAAGGGGGAAAAAATATCTCAAGGGCTTGATAATTTATTGACGCCAACCGCATGAATGGAATCGCAGCAGCATGAAAAACATTTTCGGAAATTTTGATCATTAATTAGCTTTCTTAACTGCAGAAAATGTATTTGGACGCAATCTTTACTGGGTGGGATGGGTGGAATTGTTATAAAGACCGACTTCGATTCCATACTAAATGTATTGACGTTGTAACCTATAAAAACTATGTAAAAGTTTTTTTTTTAAATTAGAAAAATATTATAAATAAAATAAGAATAAATAGAATTATATATAAGAGAGAGGAGAGGGTATACCCAAATAAGCTGAGCATGGATTTGCCATGTTGTACATGAATGCGATTGTCCTTAACTTAGTTTTTACTAAATGTCTGCATGCACAAAACTACATTGCCATTAAACCTAGGGGTCACTCTCCAAGGTGTCCATTTCCCATGGGGCCAGTGTAGAAGAAGATGGACGGTTTTTCCAAGATATATGTTTGAGATATATATACGTGTGCGTGTGTGTACGCGCGCACGCAAGTTTTTTTCTTCATTAAAAATGAAGAATTTGTATTATTTTATCACAAAAATTAAATATTTTTATTGAGAAGAATTAAGTAAAAAAGATTTTTCTAATAAAAAAGGTAAAGAAATACCGACAATATTGCCTTATTTGTGAAAAAAATTAAAAATAAAAATGATATTTGTTAAAAAGAAAGATTTTTAATAAATGAATGGTTGGTTTAATGGAAAAAATATTAAATTTATTAATTAAGAACTTGTATTTAAAATGTAAGAATGAAATATTAAGGAAACTCTTTTGTAAAAAAATTGACAATAACTTAAATCAGATTAATCAAATTATGATTCAAAACAACAATCGGTGGGTACGATTCTCGTGACATAAAAAAAAAAAGGGATTTTCAGAATTAAGTAATCGCAAATTATTAATGCAAAAAGCGAGAGAGAGAGAGAAACAGTTTGCCTGGTATTATTTTTCAGGAGCTAATGAAAAGGTGTGCCCTTGAGCTTGGATTGTCCATTAGAATATTCATGTCAAGGAGACAGAGAATATGCGAAATGGAATCGCATGGGGAATGATTTTCTCAGATTAAGTCTTAAAGTATTATTTAATTAATTAAAAACAAAAAAATATTATCAATTTTTATTTTATTTATAGGGATAAGATGAATGTGTGGTGTGGTGCTGCCGTAGAAAGACAAAAATGACCCCAAAGGGGTACCCTCGTGTGGTGTTCCATTTGACCTCTTTACCCAAAAAATAAATAAATAAATAAAGATTGTATTTACTAGAAATTAAAGTAAAAAATATTTATTATAATGCATATTTAAAACTTTTTTTTGAAAAAATAATTTTAAGTTTAAAATCTTATACTTCTTTTAAAAAATAATTGAAAAGATATTATAAGCAGAGATATCCAAACAATGCCTTTTAATAGTAATCCTGTCATAACATTTTGAAAAAAATATTTACTAAACATATTTAAAGAGAAATAATTTAAAAAAAAAAAGTAATATTTCACTCTTTTTCTCTTCTGCAACACATTCTCTGAACATGGCAGCAAGGTGGTTTACACCCTCCAAAACTATTTTGATATCATGAGTTGAAAATGTGCATTAAAGAAGAAAAAGAAAAGCATTCACAGAAGCAAACATCATTTATCTGATTAAAGCCCGGTAGGGTTGTGTCCTTTAATGTCAATTTCAGTAGCTCTTGGTCATCAAAGTAGACTTTTTTGAATTGTCTGAAAATGAAAATGGAAGATGCCAGAGGAAGCTGATTCCTGTGTGTCACATAATTTGCCCCCCGCCCCCCCAATTTCTGCCATCCCATATGCTTACTTGATTATGACCCTTTACCTATCATTCTATCACTCACTCATAATCATAAATTTCACAAATAAAATAAAAATAAAAATATTGCCCAAAAAAAAGAAAAATGAATTTAAGTTTTTTGGTTTTAAATTTCATGATGGCCCCACTTTTGGGGGAGGGGGTGGATCATCAAATTTTGTTGTAAAATAAATAAATTACCCCAAAAAAGGGTTTTTCTTTCTAGTAAGACCATGTGAATAAATTCTGCATGTTAGCCAATATCTAGAGAAAAATATAGATAATTATGTGAGGGTATATCTATAAGAGATCAATTCCAAATCAGAAATCACAGAGGAGACCAAATAGAATCCCTTGCCCCTCATCACCTCTCGCATTATCTCGTTTCCTTTATCCCAGACCTCTTTTTTTTAATTATTATTTTTAAATACATAATTTTTTTTTTTATTTTTGTTCATAAATTTTGGGTCAATTTTTTCACGGAGAGTTAGTAGAACAGATTTCTGGACAATAATTTCCGACTTACATTTATTTTTATTTATTTTTATATAATATTTCTTAAAATGCAATAAAAATTTTTTATTAAGAAATTTGAGATTTTGTAAGTAAAAATTAAGTTATTATTATATTAATTATTTTCTGTATTATAAAGTTATATCCAGTTTTAACTTTAACTAACATTAATTTTAGGGGCTCAAAACTTATTTAATTGGAACATTTATAAATTTAGAAATGATCTGGAAAAGTTAAAAAATTTAAAAATAGAAAATTTCATTCAACCCCACCATTGAAATTTGAACAAGAAATGCTGCCTCGCCTTTGTTTTGCCCCTACTCTGCTTTGTGTGCTCCGCAAGAAATGGAATTGGTCAGATCACATCACCCCAACCTTTTTTGATTTTTAATCCAATGATAATGGAATCTATGAGACGGCCCAAACAGAGAGATCTTTTGTCTGATTTTGGGGTTTCGATCGGTGCGCCCAACTCGTGGGAGATACCCCAGATATTCTTTTCCTCAAATAAATTTAAAATATTTTAGATATAATTACGTGGGATTAGACTTTAAAATTTATTTAAGAAAACCCATATGCTGTTATATATATATAAAAAAATTAATATAGAAACAAGAATCTATATAAAAAAAAAATTCAAACAAAATATAAAAAAAAACACTTTTTATTTTATTTTTTTAGAAAATAAATATACAAATGAAATAAGGGAGAGATATTTATAATTGCAGAAGAGAATAATGAGTCAGTATTAAGAGTATTGAGTGTTGACACATGACAGGTGTTTTTGATGAGTCAACAGGAGCTTGAATCAATGAATAATACGTGTCACAGGAGTTGATGAGTTAGCGGAGTTTGGACCAAACGATGACACATGTCCTACAAACTGGTGAGTCATCAAAAGCTCAAGTCAGATGATAACACGTGTCCCACAAATTGATAAGTAATTAAGAACTCGTATCTTGACAAATGTCTTATCATGACAAAGCAGCAGTAAAGTTATATATATCAATAAATATCTATCAAATTATTCAATATTTATAATACTCCCCATTAGATATCCATCACATAGAAAATATATTTTGTTAAAACCTTACTTGAAAAAAAATCCAGCAGGAAAAAAATCATAATAATGGAAAAAGAGTATACTATTCTAAGTGTATTTACTCACTTTATTGAGAATATTTCTTGAGATCTTTAACTCGATGTATTTCCATTTCTTTCATCAATCTTTCGAATGTAACAGTCAGTAGTATCTTGGTAAATAAATTTACTAAATTTTCAATTAATCGGATTTGTTGCACATCAATTTCATCATTTTTTTGAAAGTCACATGTGAAAAAAATTTTTGGTGAAATATATTTAGTTCTATCTCACTTAATATATTCTCTCTTTAGTTGAGCAATGCATGTAGCGTTGTTCTTAAACAATGTCATATAAATATCTTTATTGGAGGATGGTTCATAATTTTTCAAAATATATAAGTCATTGATTTTAGTTTAACATATTCTCGACTTATTTCATGAATTGCTATAATCTCAATATGGTTTGAGGAGGTAGCGGTTATAGATTGTTTTATGAATCGTCAAAAAATAGCAATACCACCATATGTAAATATGTATCTAGTCTAAGATTGTGCATTGTGAGGATCAGATAAAAATCCAGTATCAGCATATCAATCAATACTAGTTTGGAATTAGTTGAATAGAATAAACCAAAATTAATCATTTTTTGGAAATATCAGAAAATATGTTTGACCCCATTCCAATATTGTCATGTCGGAAAAGAACTAAATCTTGTTAATAAATTTACAACAAATGATATATCAGATATTGTACAATTAGTAAGATATATACGTGCTTCAATGGTACTAAAATATGGTATTTTAGAATTAAGAATTTCTTCATTGTTTTCTTATGGTTTGAAAGGATCATTTTTAACATCAAATGATCAAATAATTATTAGAATACTTAATGGATGTATTTTATCAATGTAAAAACATTTTAAAACTTTAGTTGTATATTTTGATTGGTGAATGAATATTCTATTTTTCAGATATTTAATTTGTAAATTAAGATAAAATTTTGTTTTTTTTTTTTAAATTTTTTGTCTCAAATTCTCTTTTTTAAATATTCAATGGTTTGAAAATCTTTTCAGGAGTTCCAATAAAATTCAAATCATTAATATATATCGTAATGATTACAAAACCTATTTAATTTTTTTTTTTAAAATATAAGAACATATCAGATTATTTGTATAATTTTCTTTTAGTAAACAATCATTTAAACTGTTATACCACATTCGTTCTGACTGGTTTAAACCATATAAAGATTTTTACAATTTAATGAAGTAAATTTCTTGAGAATTTTGATCACGTGCTTTAAATATTTTAAATCCTTTAGTGATTTTTATATAAATATCATTTTTTAATGTCCCATATATATAAACAGTGACTATATCCATTAAACGCATCTTAAGTTTTTCATATACCACTAAGACTACAAGAAAATATAATGTAATGCATCAACTACAGAGCAATACGTTTTATCATAATCAAGACCTAGTCTTTATGAAAATTCTTGTACTACAAGACGTGCTTTATATTACACAATTTCATTTTTCTCATTTCGTTTGCGCATAAAAATCCATTTATATCCATCGGGTTTTATATTTTTAGGTGTTTGGATTATAACCCAAAAACTTTACAATTAGCCGATGAATCTAATTTAGATTGGACTGCTTCTTTTCATTTCGCCCACTTATTTCTTTTCTGACATTTTATTATTGATTTTGGTTCATGATCATCAATATTTTTCATGATTTCAAACACTACATTATATGCAAAAATATTATTTACAACTGTTTCAACTTTATTCTAATATATCTTTGTTATGGTAAAATTTATGAAACTTTCATTCAAATGCTTCTCAGGAGTTTGAAATTTATGCTCTTCGGAATCTATGTTAGACTCTACAGGACTCTAAGTTTTGTCATCAATAATTTCTTGAGATTTTTTATGATCATGATCATCAGATTTTTTTTTTCGAGAATTTGTATCTTTGACAACAAGAGATTTACCACGTTTTAAACGTGCATTAAACTCATTTGCTACAATACTAGTGAATTGTCCTATTGGGAACTCAAATTTAATTGGTATATTTTTTGTAGGAAAATATGATTTCGTGACTCTTTTAGAATCAGTGAACACGTCAGATAATTGATTTGTAATTTTCTGTAAATGGATTATGTTTTGAACTTATAGTTCACAATCTTTTATATGAGAATCAAGAGATATTAATGGTAATACATTCCATATAATTTTTCTTGTCCATGTCCTCCCCTAATGTTGGGAAATTTATTTCATCAAAATAATATTATGTAAATTTTACAGTAAAAATATTAGCTGTCAAATGTTCAATATATTGAATGATAGAGGGTGATTCATATTCGATGTATATTCCCATTCTTTGGGACCTTATCTTAGTTCGTTGCAGGGTCACTACAAAGACATAAACTGCATATCTAAAAATTCTTAAATAGAAAATATTAGACTCATAACCAAAAGTTAATTATAGAGGAGAGTATTTATGATAATGTATTGGTTTTAAAAGTATAAATGTTGTCATATGTAAAATAGTATGTCCCCAAACGAATATTGGAATTTTAATTCTTATTAATAATAGTATAATAATCAATTGTAATTTTTTTGATAAACGATTTAGTTAAACAATTTTGTATATGAAGATGTGTTATAAGATATTTAATATTAATATTAATAGATATATAGTAATCATCAAAAGTATGAGATAAATATTTATCAGTATTGTCTACTTGAACTGTCTTAATCGGATAATCTAAAAATTATACTTTTTATTTAATGATTTGTAGGTTGATAGCAGATTAATATGTGATCTTATCATAAATATCCAGATGTTCCAGGAAATAAGGTTTTGTTTTGGCCAAAAGTCTTAGTAATTGGAAATGAAAATCCACGAGACAGGACGGCTGTTACACGTGCTCACACTAACATCAACCACAGATGCTGCTATGATTGGAGCTACAACAAACATTCAAAACCCTGCACTCAACTCCAGTGTTGAACTCGGAGGATACTTGGATTAAGAATTGGAGGCGCACACTTCGTGGGTTTCTCGCTTTTCCAAGACTTGGAATCTTTTTTTCCCTCTTTCTTCTCAACAGAAAATATCTTTTTAAATACATTTTTCTTACATAAGAAATTTCTTTTTCAAAATTTTGTCGCACTAAAAAAAATAAAAAGGTGGTGAATTGTTTTATCATTTTTGGTTGTTGAATTATCTTTTTAACTTAATGGGGGAAAAAAAGATATCTGAAGGGCTTGATAATTTATTTGCATGAATGGAATCGCAGAAGCATGAATAACATTTTGGGAAATTTTGATCATTAATTAATGTTCTTAACTAAGAATAGCAGAAAATGTATGTGGATGCAATCTTTGCTGGGTGGGTGGGTGGGTGGAATTGTTATAAAGTCCGACTTCGATTCCATACTTACGGAGAGGAGAGGGTATCCCCAAATAAGCTGAACATGGATTTACCATGTTGTACATTAATGCGATTGTCCCTTAGTTGCTACTAAATGTCTGCATGCACAAAACTACGTTCCCATTAAACCAAGGGGTCCCTCTCCAAGTTGTCCATTTCCCTTAGGGCCAGAGGAGAAGGTTTTTTCTTCATTAAAAATGAAGAATTTTTATCATTTTGTCAACAAAATTAAATATTTTTATTGAGAAGAATTAAGTAAAAAAGATTTTTCTAGTAAAAATGGTAAAGAAATACCGACAAATTTACCTTATTTGTGAAAAAAAATTAAAAGTAAAAATGATATTTGTTTAAAACTTTTTTTAAAGAAAATTAATTTTTGCTTTAAAATCTTATATTTATTTTAATTGAAAAGATATTATAAGTATAGATATCCAAACAATGCCTTTAAGGGTAATCCAATTGGATTAAGATTTTATTAATTTTTCACAAAGAATTTTTTTTTTTTTATGTTTTATATTATTTATTATTCATTTAATTTTTTCTCTCCGCTTACCGTACTCTTCATTTAAGATCCTATTTATACCATCTTGGAATTAAATATTATCCTATCAAAAATTTTAAAAAAAATTTACTAAACATATTTAAAGAGAAATATATATATATTTTTTAAAAAAGTAATATTTCCTCTTTTTCTTTTCTGCAACACATTCTCTGAACATGCAAGCAAGGTGGCTTACACCCTCCAAAATTATTTTGATATCATGAGTTGAAATTGTCCATTAAAGAAGAAAATGAAAAGTGTTCACACAAGCAAAATTCATTTATCTAGTTGAAGCCTGGCAGAGTTGTGTCCTTTAATGTCAACTTCAGTAGTTCTTGATTAAGTGTTTTTTTATTTTTTTATAAATCTTGTATTCGAATTTTATAAAACACATATATTTTTATATCCTTATTAAGAAAATTAAAATAGACCTTTTTAAATTGTTTGAAAATGAAATTGGAAGATGCTAAGGAAGCTTATTCATGCCAGTCACATAATGTGCCCACTATTTCTGCCATATGCTTACTTGATTATGACACTTCACCTATCATTCTATCACTGACTCATAAATTTCACAAATAAAATAGAAACAAAAATATTGCTCGAAAAAATAAAAATGAATTTAAGTTTTCTGGGTTTTTAATTTCATGATGGCCCCACTTTTGGAGGGTGGTCATCAAATTTTGTTGTAAAATAAATAAATTACCCCGAAAAAGGGTTTTTCTTTCTTATAAGACCATGTGAACAGACTCTTACTCTTAGCCAATATCTAGAGAAAAATATAGATAATTATGTGAGGGTATATCTATAAGAGATCAATTTCAAATCAGAAGTCACAGAGGAGACCAAATAGAATTCCCTGCCCCTCATCACCTCTCGCACCATCTCGTTTCCTCAAGTCCCAGACCATTTTTTTTTTATTTTTAAATACATAATTTTTTTATTTTGGTGGACCCGTCCATATATTTATTTAAGTTGGGCCGACAGGACGGACCATCATTTGCCTATTTTAGTAGATCAACAATTGATCTGTACATTGTTAGGTGACTTAATTTCCCCCTTTTTCCCTTTAATTTCTATTTTTTTTTTTTGTTTGGCTACTAATATTTAGATTATCAGACTAATTTAATTCGAGTATTATAAAATCTAATTTAAAAACGAGCTCTCCCAGCACATTAATATCAGTGCATTTTAATTTGTACTTTAATTATAATTATAATGTAAAATCTGTCTGTACACTTTGGGTAAAAATTTACATTTGCACCAACTACTTGCATTTATTTTGGCTTAACAACCAAACTCTCTTGAATTGTTACCATTCATCCTCCTGGAGGCCAAGCTACCTCTTTCCACAATATAACTATTTTATTTTTTAAATAATAGTAAAATATCCTATACCATCATACCATGCATTAATAAATTTTTCTAGTATATTATAAAAATCAAAATTTAAATTATATTTAACAATATAAGTTTCTTCCACTAAATTAGAATTTGACACGGCAGAAAGTGTGATGGGTTGTATTTTATTGGTCCAAAATGTTAAAGCCTTGAAGGAGAGTCTACCCCAAAGGATAAGAGGAAGGCCTTAAAATTTTACTAATAATCAATTACGATGAATAGTAAGATATTTAAATAAGTAAAATAGGAAAATAGGATTCTAATAACTCTAAACATCGTTCTAGAATAAAAATGAAAGAAACTAAATAAACTAAATTATAAAAATCGACATTGGCGTGAAGGACCTTGCAAGTGCTGAGGCTTGCCCACCTTGCACCTCTTTTGCCCTTCAATGGGTGCTTTATTCCTCTTTTTCGCTGAGAAGATTTGAATACTAAATGTTAAAAAAAATATTTAAGTAAAAACTTTTTATTAATCAGGGTCCTTACAAGAAGCTCGTGATTTAATTTTCAACCTTGAAAAATTCTTGTCTTATATGAGAATGGTAATTCTGAAATTGTCAAAGATAATGAAAGGAATGGTTGAAAAACATATCTTTCCACGACATTAATTATTGGGTACATGTGCTTCCAATAAAGATTCCAAGGTTTTTTTTTCATAAATTTTGGGTCAGTTGTTTCACTGAAAATGAATTTTCAATATCATGTTCACATCGACCACATTTGAGTGGAGGGTATTTAAGTGGGCAGAACAAATTTCTGGACAATAATTTCCGACTTACATTTATTTTTATATAATATTCTTTAAAATGCAATAAAAATATTTTTATTAAGAAATCTGAGATTTTGTAAGCAAAAATGAAATTACTATTATATTAACTATTTTCTGTATGATAAAGTTATATCCAATTTTAACGTTAACTAACATTAATTTTAGGGGCTCAAAACTTATATAATCCGAGCATTGATAAATTTAGAAATTATCTGAAAAAGTTAAAAAAAATAAAAAAAAAAATAGAAAATTTCATCCAGCCCCACCATTGAAATTTGAACATGAAATGCTGCCTCGCCTTTGTTTTGTCTCTACTCCGTGTGCCCCGCAAGAAATTGAATTGGTCAGATCACATCACCCCAACCTTTTTTTTTTATTTTTAATCCAATGATAATGGAATCTATGAGACGGACCAAAGAGAGAGATCTTTCGTCTCATTTTAGGGTTTCGATCGGTGCGCCCACAATGCCCTTTTTATTTATTTTTAAAATTTATGGTGGCAGCTGTCATCTTGGTTGACAAGTTTTCTTGGCCGACTTGTGAAAGTGAAATGACTCGGTGGCAGTGGGTGAGATTCATGTTTTGGGGCTTCAAGAGCTTTGTCACAGGTTCACCGAGATCCGACTCCTACCCTGGAAAATCATGGAAAAGTATTTTATTTTATTTTAATTTTTTTTTTTGGTAAGGAAGAAACAACACACACAAGCAAAAACAAAGCCCAGGAGGCTATCCAACAGGCAGAGAATCTCTCCTTTTCCTAACAACGCCAGAGCCAGCAACATCAAGGTTCACCAAAGCCTGCACCTCAGCCGGAGGGAAGGAAGAATCATGCAACCGAAAAGCATTTTATGATCACTTTGGTTCCAACTATAAATTTATTTTAATTTTTTTTTTTGGTAAGGAAGAAACAACACACACAAGCAAAAACAAAGCCCAGGAGGCTATCCAACAGGCAGAGAATCTCTCCTTTTCCTAACAACGCCAGAGCCAGCAACATCAAGGTTCACCAAAGCCTGCACCTCAGCCGGAGGGAAGGAAGAATCATGCAACCGAAAAGCATTTTATGATCACTTTGGTTCCAACTATAAATTCATTTGGCATTACAAGAAGTATTTTATGATCACTTTATTCCAACTATAAATTCATTTGGCATTACAAGAAACAACATTAAAATCCAAATATATTAAAAGAAAGCGAACAAGAACATGCAGCTTCGGTCTTGTTAGAGATACCGAAATGATAAAAAGTTCTTATTTAAATATATATTTTTTAAATTTCATATTTAAATTTTTATAAATACATATAATTTTATAAATTTTATAACTTTTTTTTTAAAAGAAAACATATTGCTCCAAAAATAATTGAGACCCTCTTTGCACTAATCATGACATTCACTCACTCACATCCAACAGCTCAATTAAGTCTCAAACATATCCTTTGTCACAAAAGTTCTTGATTTAAATTCTTTGTGTTGAATAAACAGATACTGTATTTCTTTAATCAGAGATTTTGAATTTAACTTTGAAAATAGAGAAAAATGATTTGAAAAATCTGACCTTTCAATGAGTTTCACAGTGTTCAAATCGAATTAATTGAGTAAAATCAGAATATGTGAAAATTTAAAAAAATAAAAAAACATAGGTCCCGCTTGTGGTCCATGTTGGAATGTCATTAGTTAACTAAGGTGGAAAAAATGTTTCATTTCTCGAACTATCCTCTCAAAAAAAACAGAGATCTTCAGTTGGCCATCCTTAAAACCATTTAATGCAAATAATTGGTGGGATAGGAAGAAAGGATAAGTTTTATGTGGAGTGGAAGCAACGAGACAAAACAATGCAAGTCTGTAGTCAAAAAACGTGGCCACTAAGGAGAGAAATTTTGGCCATCCGATCCTAAGGAAACCCAGAAAAGTCAAGATTCTCCCATTTGCTCCGTCTCTCTCTCTCCGTCTCAATCAATATTATGAAGTATAGGCACTGAAATTTCCAAAAACGAGAACAATGCGAAATCTACTGGCCAAAGATACCTCCATTTTTCAAACTCCTAGACTTGGTCCAAAAAGGAGTTAGCTATGGTCCTAGTTCAACACTTTTTGGGCCTCTGCAGGCTTGTTGAGTTGGGTCTGAATTTTTTTTTTTTTTTTAGTATTTGAAATCATATTTTTATTAATCTGATTTAAGTTATTGTTGAATATTTTTTAAGGAGAGCTTTTTCGATATAATTCTTTTTATTTTCAAAATTTAAATTTGAGTTTTGATTAAAAAATGTAACGTACTTCCCACTAAACCAATAGGGTTTGAATCTAGTTGTGTTGAAGGAATTTCTCAAATTTGTCTCTAAAAAATAGCTCAAACTGTGGAGTCTACTCACTTCTATCTTTTTTTTTTGATTTGATTCTATTTAATTACATTTTCTCATAAAAAAAAAAGAAAATTCCTCAAATTTATCTAATAAGTTGGATTTGTGTTCATAATTAGTATTATCCATAATTAAATTATTAATTTGATATCGACTCAAAATCTTAAATAGCATTTTTTTTTGTTGATTTTGATGGAAGATACTTTTTGTCTAGAAAAAATGTGCGGTAATCAATCATTCTTCTACTTATATATTATTATAAAATATATTTTCTGGACCTTCAGAAACTCAAATGTAAAATCAAATTTTAGATAAAATGTTTTATCCTGCCATGATTAGAAACTTCATGGGTGAACTTTATTTTACTTTTTGACGTCATCAGATGAAAGTACAATGTTTTTGTATTTTATTTTTTTATAGAAAAATGTTATACTCCATGCTTCCCATTAGTCTTTGGTCTACTTTCGGATCATAAAAAATAGCTATAAGCCTCGTTACGCAGACAACTTAGTGTAGTAGTGGTCAAAATAAGCAAGGCCATGGTTGTAAAACGTTGTTTGGTATATTTATATGTATCGACTGGTACTTCCATTTCTGTATATTCTTTGTTCTACAAAGTAGAATGGGCTGGCTTGATGTGGCTTAGGGCCCACTGTGGGCAAGCTCATGCCTCCCATGCATTTCCGTGGGTGCCTCTTATTTTCTCCCCTCCGCCCAACCCAAACACAGTGGCTTCATTCGAGTATGTTGTTGCAATGAACAAGAAGTTGAAGTTCAAATATTAGTGACCATGTTCTTTGGTCATTGTCAAAAAATAGAACATTAATAGGACCTTCAATTACAATTTTACAATGTCCCATATAAATGAACTACAGAGAATGTTTAACATTCAAAGGTTTAAGAGGCTCCGGAACTACATAAAGATCATTTTTTCTTCCAACGGCCAAGCCAAAGGATGCACTCATGTCTTAAATATTCTGAATTCATTCCGCATGGAAGTTTTCGGTTAAAATGGTAAAGCAGTCATGTAAGGTTGCATGCTAAACCTAATGCATGCTTCAATTTATAAATTAGAGTCAAAATTAGCAAAGTAAAAATTGGAGATTTAGAGTTATCTCCGACTATACTCTTATTCTTTACTTCCGGCGAATCTAAAAGCACCAACACGATTCTTGGGGTATGCAAACCTTCTAAACCCTTAATTTCACTCAATAGAAGGTGTGGAGTTTAGAAATTCGGACTTAGGGACCCAATGCATTAAGAGGGATTTATATAGGCTCTCAACCAACAAAAAGTCATTAAAACCCTACGATTATCACCCTAAATAATTGCTGGAGGTTATGAGAATCCAATTAAATGTTCAAAACGGAAAATCAAGATTGATTGTGTGGAGGTTTGAATGAGACACCAAAATTCGGCCGAATACATCCCCAATTCAAATTTTTTTCATTCTTCATTACATTTAATCCATTTCGATTATGTTTTTTCCATTAACTTTGATTTGAATATTTTGAATGCATTAAATTCCAAAAGGAATTCCTAACATTCTCCCACTTGTCCCAACAAACTGACTTGAAATCAAAACCAAGTCAATCCCTTATGAAAATAAGGTATATGAGTCATGGCAATAAATCCTCTAAAAGTGAGTATTATCTTCCGTGTACTACAATGCATTCTATCTTCCAACCTTATGGTGACATTTACTTTATAAATAAACCTTATGTTTATTCGGATCCTTTTTGATGAATTTATCTCAAGAAGACAACATGTGCACAATTTTATTGAGAAAATTCAACTTTGGGTTTCATTTAAATAAGACAATAAGTCTATATTTACAACATGATCCCTGAACTTATTTGGTGGCATGCCTTTGGTTATGGGATCGGCCAACATATAATCAGTGTTAATGTGTTGGATTACAACTTTATTTTCCAACACCCATTCCCTAGTGGTTAAGTACTTTATGTCAATATGTTTACTTCGACTACCACTCTTATTGTTCTTAACAAAAAATACAGTAGCTGAATTATCATAAAATATACATAATGGTTTAGGTACAGAATCTAAAACCCTAAACTCAGAGATGAAACTCTTGAGCCACACCGCGTGTGACGTAGCCTCAAAACACGCCACGAACTCAGCTTCCATAGTGGAGGTCGCAATCAATGTCTGCTTAGCATTCCTCCATGATATAGCTCCGCCAGCCATCATGAAGATGTAACCCGATGTTGATTTCCGGAAATCAACACAGCCGGCAAAATCTGAATCTGAATACCCGACTACTTCCAGACTGTCGATTTTTCTGTATGTAAGCATATACTTCTTGGTGCCTTGTAGATACCTCAACACCTTCTTTGCAACCTTCCAATGTTTCAAATCCGGGTTACTTTGATATCTACCTAATATCCCCACAACATGCGTTATATCAAGTTTTGTACAGATCTGTACATACATAAAACTTTCTACAACGGAAGCATACGAGATGTTAGCCATTTGTTTCCCTTCTAAATCTGTTTTAGGACATTGGTCTAAATTGAACCTATCCCCTTTAACAATTGGAACTATACTTGGTGAACAGTTCTCCATTCTGTATCTCTTAAGCACATTTTTGATGTAGGTCTCTTGAGATAGTCCTAGAGCCTTATTGGATCTATCTCGATGCATCTTAATGCCGATGACATAAGATGCATCACCTAAATCCTTCATCTCAAAGTTTTTAGAGAGGAACTGTTTCTCCTCATACAGCATCCCTTTATCATTGGTGGCAAGTAGTATATCATCCACATATAGGACAAGAAAACAAAACCTACTTTCACTGACCTTAAGGTATATACATTGATCTATAATGTTCTCTTCATAATTGAATGAAGTCATTATATTGTGGAATTTCAAATACCATTGGTGAGAGGCTTGTTTTAACCCATATATAGATTTCTTGAGTTTGCACACCAAGTGCTCACTACCACTAGAAGAGAATCCTTCAGGTTAACGCATGTAAACCTCTTCGTCTAGTTCCCCATTAAGAAAAGCCATTTTTACATCCATTTGTTGCAACTCTAAATCAAAATATACAACGAGTGTCAGAATGATGCGGGGAGAATCCTTTTTAGACACCGGAGAAAATGCCTCCGAGTAGTCGATTCCTTTTATTTGGGTGAACCCTTTAGCAACGAGTCTAACCTTATATTTCTCGATATTGCCTAATGAGTCTATTTTAGTTTTGAAGACCTATTTACATCCCATGTGTTTTACTCCATCTGGTAACTCTAAAAGGTCCCAGACTCCATTATTCCTCATGGAGTCCATCTCATCTTTCATGGCATTCAGCTATAAGTTCGAGTCTTTAGAACTCATGGCTTGTGAAAACGTTTTCGGATCCTCTATGGTTCCGATGTTATGGTCAAATTCTTGAAGGTATACCACATAATCATCAGGTATAGCTGACCTTCTTACTCGAGTAGATCTTCTTAATGTTGATTTAACATTCTCCATAGGGGAAGGTTGTCCAACTTGATCTTAGTCAGTTGTTTGTGGAATTTCACAATTGTCATCCCTACCCTGATTTATGTCTATAGGGACTTGAGGGTCATTTTGGATGACAACTAACTTAATACTAGAACTTGATAGGACACTTGATGGGTCTTTTTCAGGAGTTAAGTCCCAAAAGTAATCCCTCCCACTGACCAAGTCATTCTCTAGAAATTTAGCATTTCTAGATTCCACAAATCTAGTATGATAGGATGGACAATATAATCTGTATCCTTTGGACCTTTCGGTATAACTGACAAAGTATCCACTCACAGTCCTTGCATCTAGTTTCTTTTCTCGTGGATTATAAACTCTTATCTCCGTAGAACAGCCCCAAATGCGTACATATCTCAAACTAGGTTTCCAACCCTTAAATAACTCGAAAGGAGTTTTGACTACAGCTTTAGTTGGAACCCTATTAAAGATGTACACTATTGTCTTGAGAGTTTCAGTCCACAAGAACTTAGACAGTTTAGGGCTAGCCATCATGCTCCTAACCATATCAAGCAAAGTTCAGTTTCTTCTTTCAGCTACCCCATTCTGATTAAGTGAGCCAGACATGGTGTATTGGGCAACGATCCCATTTTTCTGAAGGAACCTTGCAAATGGAGCTGGCTCTTGTCCATCCTCAGTATACCTTTCATAGTATTCTCCTCCTCTATTTGACCTCATGATCTTTATTTGCTTACCGCATTGTTTCTCTACTTCTGCCTTGAAAATTTTAAAGGTATCCAACGCTTCGTTCTTATGGCGAAGAATATATAGATACATGTATCATGAATAGTCAACTATAAAGGAGATGAAATAACTATGACCATACGAGTCTGTACCTTGAGTACAAATATCTGTATATATGATCTCAAGCAATTTTGAGCTCTTCCTGGCACCTTTTTGAGTCTTGTTAGTCCGTTTTCCCTTAATGCAATCCACACAAGTCTCAAAGTCGCTAAAGTTTAGGGTGTCAAGTACTCTATCTTTTACCAACTTTTCTATTCTCTTTACGGAGATATGTCATAATCTCTGGTGATATAACATGAAAGAGTTTTCCTCAATGACACTTCTTTTAACGCCTGTTTGTGTTACATTTATGAAAACATTATCTTGTAAAGTAATACTATATAATCCATCCAATAATGGACCATAACCAACGACATTTGAACAATAAAATGATGTCATTTTATTACTAAATTGGAAAGAGTAACTGAATTGTACAAGTTTTGCAACGGAAATTAACTTCCTATAAAACTTAGGTACATAGAATACTATATCCAATTTCAAGACATGCCCGCTTGCTAGAATTAGCTCGCAATCGCCAATGCTCTTTACTCGTAAGCTCATCTTGTTGCCCGAATAGATGAGTTATTCACGACCCACCGTTTCCTTAGGTTTTGCAAGCCCTGTAACATATTTGTAATATGGATGGTACATCCAGAATCAATTTATCATGTGTCATGAGAAACCTCAGTCATGCATGATTCATAACAAACTAATGAGATTTCCGTAACTTTAGTCTCAAGCCACCGTTTGTACTTAGTACAATCCTGCTTCATGTGTCCCTTCTTTTTACAAAAGAAATACTTGGACTCCTTCTTAATGTTCATTTTCGGTCTTGTGCCCTTTTGATTTGGTTTTAATTAGCCCTTTTTCTTTCCTTGTATAACTACATGTGCACTTTTTGAACCCTGCTTCATCTCCATCAACAACCTTCCTTCCTCCTGTACACACATGACCATCAATTCATTGATGGACCATTTTTACTTATGTGTGTTGTAGGAGATTTTAAAAGGACTGTAGGGTTGATGGAGAGAGTTCAAAATAAAGTGCACGAGAAAGGATTCGGACATCTCAATCTTTAGGTTCTTTAGTTGAGCCGCAATGTTCCGCATCCACATGATGTGCTCACGCACACCGTGGACAGTAGTAAACCTCATAGAAGAGAATTGCATAATGAGGGTATTGGCCAAAGACTTCTCCGATGCCGCAAATTGCTCGTTTATAGCTTTAAGAAGAGTACGAATATTAGTATGCTAATTGACTGAACCACGGATACCAGTCGAGATCTTACTCTTTATGAACACGGTACTTAGGTGATTGGATCACTTCCAATGTTCATAAAGAGCCTTATCAGCCTCGGAACTAGTATCGATCAC
This sequence comes from Dillenia turbinata, assembly GCA_037126225.1. Classification (NCBI taxonomy): domain Eukaryota; kingdom Viridiplantae; phylum Streptophyta; class Magnoliopsida; order Dilleniales; family Dilleniaceae; genus Dillenia; species Dillenia turbinata. The sequence continues at coordinate 5,721,037 of JBAMMX010000001.1, forward strand.
CGGAGGTGGCTCGTCTTTCCGGATAGCATAGTCAATGTCCAAGCAGCCTAAATAAAGAAGCACCATTTTTCTCCATTCCTTATAATTCTCTCTATTTAAATAGAGAAAATCGGATTTCAAATCTACGGTTTGTAATACTACAAAATAAATAAATATGCTTACTAATTATATGTGAGAGATTTAATATATATCTACCAATGCAAACATATAAAAATAAATTTATGACATAGAAATTGCCTGTGGGCTAAATTTCTAATTTTATTAGATTTATTTGACCTTATGAGAAGATTTATAAAAAATAACTCATTTCTTAATGCCTGTGGGTTAATTAGGAAACTACCAATAGCTAGTCTTTCCTTGATTACTTTATCCTTCTCTACTTAGCCCTATAAGACGATCTCTCTAGTGTACCAAGTAGGTTTTCAGGTAGGTGGTGGGTCACATGGGACCGCTTAAAAATTAATCAAACTTAAATTTATCCCCGTCTTTTTGATAGAACCAGTCTAGACATGCACTAGATCAACCGTACTTATAGTATTACATAGAAAAGAGAATTTAACCAAGTAGACTACTATTGAAAAATTGCTATTTTGATATTTTATCTCCAATTTTATTATTTTCATGCAACAAAAATTCTTGTGGAATAAGATTCATTACATAAAAATAATTTCATGACAAATTTATCCTTTTTTTACTATAATCATGTCTTCATATATATTTTTATATTTAATTATGGTTACTGTGGCTAAACTCTAATTAATTTTAGAAATTATATTGATCACTAGAGTAATAATGTTACTTGATTTTACCATGTCAAAGTGTATAAAATGCAATCAAAATAATAAATGCATTTTATTAATTTTGTACCTCCTCTTAACGTACAAAATTAAACTAAAAATAATTTTATGCACTAAAAAAAATTGAAAAATTTTTCTCAAAATTTTTCGTCCCAAAAATTAATTTTTTTTTTTTAAAGTTTCAGGGACCAAAATGTAACAAATTAAAGTTTATTGGGTTCTTTTGAAAACAATGTTGACACGTCGTGGGTGTATTCACGTGAGAGCACAAGATGACGCGGTGGTGAATACTTGAGTTGTGGGGGCCACATATTGACAATTCAAAAATTAATATTCTTTTAAATCACGTGTCACATGTCAAACCCAATTTTGTAATTTCATTCACTGCGCACTTAAACCTGGGAATCCGGGTCTTCTTCACCCGGATGACCCTCGAGGGTCCTGACTTAGGTATTGCAGACTCCGGCGGATCCGGATGCCAGACAACTAAGGAAAAATGGAGGAATTCTCCAAAATAATTTTTTGAAAATAGGGTTATAATGGTAATAATACAAGAATTTCAATTTTGAAATCAATTTCTTAAAAACATTAAGATTTTTTGTCCAAATATTCAAAAATCCAAAACCCTAATTTTTAAAAAATTTTAAAATTTATTGAAAAATATGTAGGAAAAGGTAAAATTGGCTCTGGTACCAAATGTAAGATTGCATGCTAAATCTAATACATACTTCAATTCATAAATTAGAGTCAAAATTAGTAGAAACAAAAATTAAAGATTTAGGGTTACCTCTGACTATGCTTTTATTTTTCACTTCAACAAATCTAAAAGCACCAACATGATTATTGGGATATGTACAAGTCTTTTAAACTCTCAATTTCACTCAATAAATGGTGTGGAGTTTAAAAATTTGAATTTAGGAACCCAATGCATTAGGAGGAGTTTATATAGGCTCTCAATTATCAAAGAGTCATTAAAACCCTATAATTATCAGTCTAAATAATTATCGGAGGTTATGAGAATCTAATTAAATATTCAAAACGAAAAATCAAAATTAATTGTGTGGAGATTTGAATGAAATATCAAAATTCGGCCAAATGCATCCCCAATTCAAATTTTTTTCATTTTTCATCACATTTAATCTATTTCGATTATATTTTTTCCATTAACTTTGATTTGAATATTTTGAATGTATTGAATTGCAAAAGGAATTCCTAACAAGTTGAGCCAGTGGAAGCTCTATATTAGCCATAGCGAAAGATATACAGGGTCATATCCTTCTTGCTGCACCAAAAGGGATATACTGAAAATCTGACCATTTGAAATTTATAGGACTGTTTATTAACCTCTCTGGATAAAACACTGCTGGTTCACTCCAATGTTGTGCGTCTCTGCCAATAGCCCATGCATTAACATTCAACCTGGTCTTGGCAGGTATGTCATACCCGTTGATCCTGCAACTATGCCGGCATTCTCTTGGAAGTAATAAAGGAGCTGGTGGGTGAAGCCTCGGAGTTTCTTTGGTTACTGCCTTCAAGAATTTTTTACTCATGACAGTGTTTGTCATCCTCATTTCCTCTAGTGCCAAAGACCTGCCTTACTTCAGCTTGTGCCCTTTCCCCTTTGTGTTATTTCAGCATATCTGACATTGCCCACTCAATTGCAGTCGAGGATGTATCACTTCCAGCTCTGAAAATGTGCTGAAAGTGACGAATCAATGCACATAAATTTGTCATAGCTAAGTATGTGTAATGAGATTGTCCTGGAAAATAAATATTGGCTCTGCTAATATCTGTTTCTGAAAGAACTAATGCACGTACCAAGATGACAGCTTTGATGTTGTTGGTGGTCAAGTGAAATTCAACTCACCTTTTGCTTGAATTCTTAGAAGAATGTCTACATGATCATCCTCTTCATAGTCCTGCTTGTGAGTTGTTGCAGCTTTCTTGGACTCCTTGTGCTCATTGATTATGTTCTCTGTTGTCTTGTCAATTTCACCATGCAACTTCTCCAGCTTAGCCCTCATTCTGGTGATGAGTTCAAGCAATTTCACCTGAGGGTCCATGTCCACAATATTGAAACCTCCACCTCGCTCAAGGGGTTCCTTTATAGCCAAGATGAATACTTCTTTCTCTTTCTGTTTTTATCAAATGCTGCCTTGCAGTTATTCCGTATGTCAGAAAATCTTCTCCCTGAGATTGATCGGAGATCCTATTTTCAGAGAAATCGATTGAATGAGATTAGAGACCTCTTCACTTAGTGATCGGAATGATTGCACACGCTTTGCACTCAATACCTCCATGGTGCAAATTTTCCTCAATTCCCTCCAATAATTTCCTCAAAATCATGAAAGTGAAGAGCAAAAAGGCGAAGAGCACAGGGACAGAGGGAAACTGACGCCCCATATATAAGGAATTCAGAGCATGGATGTTTTTTCTTGGGATAGAGCTAGTTACCATTTTTGGCTTTAACAAGAAATCCCTAGTATTCCTCTAATGATTCAATTGCAAAGCAAACAAGCATCGAAATTCATCCATCAAACCTTGTCTTTAGCTCTCTGAGAATGAGAGATATGGCGGCTTCAGCCATATGGCCCACAATCAATGTCACTCCTCGTCATCTGTGCTTCTTTTTCTGTATGTGTTCACTCTCAATAGCAAACAACTAAACTTCTATGACGTCTTAGGCTTGATAGCATTTTTGATTGACTGTCTGTTTTATGCTTTACGCATCTCTCAGTCACTTGTGTTCTTTGTGTTTTAGCCGTTGGATCATTAATTTAATATTAAATTTATATATTAAAATAATTATATATTATATATTATCAAACTCATAAATTAAATTTAAATAAAATTCATTTACAAAATTTAAAAAATTCATGTATTTGATAGAATATTGAAACAAATAAATATATAAATGTTAATAGGCATTTACTATTTATTATGGATTAAATAGAAAATATCGAAAGGTGACTCAAAAATAGTTGAAAAGATACCTAAATTCATATGAATTTGATAAGATAACTAAAATAACTTAAATAAGTAAATTCTGTTATGAATTTAGAAATAAAATCATATTTATAATTATAAATAGGGTTATGGTTCTCGGGTTAGTACATCACTCTAATATTCTAATACTCTCATCGTATAGAGAGATTTTGTAAGTATACATTTGATTTGGAAGGCCGTACCCGAAATTCTGTTCAAATAAAGGGCAAACTCAGGACTTTACCCAGATTAGGATATGACTCTATTCAGTTTCAAACTATGAAATCAAATATATTTCAATCTGATCTATGTTTTTAATTTTTGTGATTAAGTTTCAATTCTGATGATTCAATACACTATTTGACATATTTTTGCATTAAAGTTATTATTTTCCCCAATAATTAGTATCAGAGTTGCTCATGCTTGAGTTATCAGAATTTTTTCTATATATTTTAAGATTTTATTAATTATATGATTTTGATATTGTGTGAATTTTGAGAATATGCATGACAACTTTTATGAATATTTTAGTTTTTTTTTTTAAATTCAAAAATTTTGGATGTGGATTTCAATAAAAAAAATTCTAAAAATTTTTTCATCAGGTCGATATTCAGTTTTTATCAAAGTCAACAATAAATTTTCATCAAAGTCAGACTTTCATTTTTCATTAAAGTTGACAAATGGTGTTTTTTTTAATATATATATATATATATATATTATGGGCAATTTTTTAAGAAAGGTAATTTCTTTTGGGATCTTTTGAAGTTCCAAAAAAAGAAAAGGGAAAAACATGAGCTATCGGAAAAGGCATGACCCTTTGGAAAAACGTGGGCTTTTGGGCAGATTCTTATTTTTTTTTTTTTTCCTTTAAGAATCTTTGGAACTTCCATTAAAAAAAACCTTCCGGTTTATTATTATTTTTCTTTTGGGAACTTATCCTTTTTATATACATTTTACTTTCTTCTGCAAAAAAAAAAAGGAAGGCGTAGGTCGAAGATTTTTTTCTTGGACTTTCCTTTTTTTGGGTATCATTTTTTATGATAATTTTTTAAGGAATTGCAGATCTAATTTTGAGAATTTTTTATTTTAAAGAATTTTTGAAATTTGGTTTCAATTAAAAAGTTTTCGGTTTTGAGAAACAACAAAAAGAAAAATTCTAGATTTTAATTTCAATTTCTTTTAAAGTTTGACTTCCCAATTTCAGAAGAAAATTTTTTAGATTCTAACAAAATAAAATTTTTCATTTTATTACAAATCCACAGTACAAAATGATCAATATTTTTTTCTTTTAAAAAAAGGCTTTATAGGCTATTTTGGACCAAAACAGACCTAATCCTAAGTGTAAATGTTTTAGAACTTTTTGAATTTAATTAAATCTATTTTTTCATTTTATCATTCTTTATTGTCCTTTTTATATTCAAGACTGGCTATTCTTTTAATATGTGATAACATAGCATATTTAGAAAAGTTATGTCAACAAAATGTGGATAAATTTAAGGTTGGTGAGTTTTTAAACGGTTTTAAATGAACTCACCACCTATTTAGGAACTTTACTGATGCTCCCTACTATAGAATGAGAATTGGACAAGTTTTGGATCAGTTGTTGATAAAATGTGGAGATTTTGATTTTATACCGATAACGAAAGTATAGAGATGAAAAATTAAGAGTAAAGAGGCAGATTTAGTAAAATTGGACTATTATAGGCCCAATTTAAAGTTAATAAAGTTGGGTTTTAAATAACCCAATTTTCAAGAAATCGAGTCTATTAGGATAAAAATTGAAAATTTTCCAATTATGGATATTATTCAAATATAAGTATGGCTTTATATATATTTTGAGATGAATTAATTGAAATAATATGTTACGAAAGTGATATCTTTTGTGGAAATTAATTTATTTTTGAGATATAAAAAGTTGTGTGTATGCAATTCATGTGATACCGATCGGCCCAAAGGAAGGTCTGTATTTGATGGAATTTTATGTATACCTTATGGTAATAAATGCGTGATAATTTTTTAATTTTACACGTGACCAATTTATTGGCCCAAAGGAAGGTAGTTAGTTGAAATGTTCTTATTGTCAGTGTTTGATTACTACACCAATATATTATTTACAACTTAATTATTTTGTCCAAAGATGAAGTATTAATGAAGTTATCAGTATCTTGTGATAGAGATTTCTCATATTTGAATTTATTTGGTTTTAAAATTTCATTTGAGTATATATTGATGATTGTTCTCTATTTTGACAGTTAACACTATTCCCATTAACATCAATGCCTAACTCAATTTTATTCCTATGTTGAATGGCTCAAACTTAAAATCATGGCAAGAAAATCTTCTGATTGTTCTCGGAGTTATGGATTTAGACTCTACGCTAAGGATCGATTGTCCTCCACTAATTACAGATAAGAGTATCTCAAATAAAAAGAGGGAGTTTGAAAGGTGGGAGAGGTCGAACCACATAAGTCTTATGATAAGGCCATCCTAGAAACTTTTAGGGGCACTATATCTGATAACATTGCTATAGTTAAGGACTTCTTTTCTGATATTGAAAAAAGATTTGCCAAGAATGAAAAGTCAGAAATGGGTATACTTTTGGTCAACCTTGTCTCAATGAAGAATAAAGGTCAAGGTAATATTAGTGAGTACATCATGGAGATGTCCCATATCATTTCAAAGTTGAGAGCACTTAAGCTTGACCTCCCTGAGAACTTGCTTATGCATTTGGTTTTAATATCTCTTTCGGGACAATTTAATCAGTTTAAGGTGAGCTATAATTGTCAGAAAGAGACTTGGTCTCTAAATGTGCTTATCTCTCAATGTGTCCAAGTAGAAGAAAGGTTGAAGTGAGATCAGATAGAAGTGCTCACTTAGTCTCAACTAAAGGCACGAAAAAGAAGCTCGCTAAGGATGCTGTAGGTACGACACCTTAGAAGAAGCGACAAAAGGTATCAGGTGCACCGAAAAAGAAAGGATACTTCTTTTGTGGTGCCGAGAGGCACAGAAAGAAGGAGTGTACGAATTACCACGCGTGGCGTGCAAAGAAAGGTATGCTTCTAACTTTGGTTTGTAATGAAATTAATTTAACTTTAGTATCAGGACACACTTAGTGGCTAGATTTCGCTGCAACTACGTACATCAATGTATTTATGTAGGGTTGCCTAAATTACCGATCACCAAATGATGGTGAAAGATATATCTATGTAGGTGACGACAATAGGTTCTAGTTGAAACCATTGGAAGACTTAGATTATTATTAAGGACTGGATTCATTTTGGATTTGCATGAAATATTTATTATATCATTTTTCAGACGGAATTTGATTTCTATTTTTGTATTAGACAAATTTAGTTTTACTTATTCTTTTGGAAATAGAAAAGTTAGTTTATTTTTTGGTTCAAAATTAGTTGGTTTCGGTACTTTATTTGGATTTGATAATCTTTATTTACGTGATACCGTGATTTGTTTTAATGAATCCTTGCAAATGAGTACTCGGAGTGTAAAGTGTAAATTAACCAATGTGAATTCTTCCTCGTTGTGGCACAAGAGATTGGGTCAAATTTCCAGATGGGGAATAGATAAACTTATGTCAGAAGAAATTCTTGATTCCCTTGATATCATAAATTTTGATATTTATGTAAATTGTACAAATGGAAAACAAATCAATAAAAAGAGTTTTGAAACCAAAAATATGCCTCGACCCTCAAGTCGAGGTAACAACTGTCGTATTATCTCCAAACACATGTGAACCCACTTCATGTCCTGTGGTACCACAAGACATACAGATATTCCAAACATTTTAAAATAAATTTAAATCATCCATCAAACAATCCAAATACTCAAATAAAAATAATAAACCTTGCAAGTGAAATTTTACACCAAATAAAAAGAGTTCCAAGATAAACAAGTAAAGATTTTTCAACATTAGCTAAAATAAATAAGTAAATATTTAATAGAAATCAAACTTTTAAAAGTTTACAAAGCTCCCTCCATGGGTCCAGTCCACATTGTTCCTAAAATTTGTTCTTAAAGCTAGTACCTATTGAAGATCGATAAAAGTAATTTCCTCTAACTAGCAACCAGATGATGAAGAAGTCTCCAAGCTAGACTTCCCCTAAAAGAAGATAGAAAGAGAGGAGTAAGTATAACATACTCAGTGAGTATAATAGCATGTTAAATATGAATGAGGGGTAATAATGGTTATGTCAAACACATATGTCAAGAATATATTCCAATGCAATTCTAAAAATCATTTGCATAAAATAAATTTGACATAAATCTCCGTAACTCATAAGTTGTTCATCAACAATAAGTTTTTATTTTTCCTTTCCAAATTTTCTTTGGTGTTGCCAAAAATCACTATTCTACTAATGGCCGTTAGTAAAATTTGCTAAATGGGTTTTTCATAATTTTCATAAAACAATCCCCCACCCATTGGTGTTCACCTGGAGTTTTCATGGGATACAACCACGTCATCACGGCCAGCCTGAGGCTTTCCATCCCGCCACCTCTAAATCAAATTTGTACTCAGCCTTTATCATGCCGTCCCATCAGTCTCGGTCTGTGGAAAACTTATACTATTGTTATTTTTCCATGCACCATGTTACAAAAACCATTTCATAATTCAACATAATAATTTATTCATCAGGAAATGTGATTTCACAATTCACAATCAAGTTCACTTGTAACATGATGTAATCACTCAAAATCAATGATAGATTCATGAATTTCTCAATCTATTTATACGAACTCACCATAATCACAAAACATTTCAAAATCCAATTCAAAATTTATTTCAAAATATTTTTCACAAATCATAGATGAAATCATTTGTCATTTATACTCAATATAACCATTTGCTCACAGTATTAGGGAGAGTAGTCACTCCTAGTTTTCTCCATAGTAAGAGTATTGCCCTAATCAGTCCCGTCCACTTTCTAAGAGATATCATCAAATAACCAAAATTATCAATATTTATCATTCCACGTCAACTTATAACCCCAATCTTCAAACCTAACTTTTCTCTCACTTACCGTGACTCACATACTCACGATTTACTTCATCAAGTTTTAACATAAATTTCAAAATCATGAAAGAAGAAAGTAAACCCAAGTTAGAATAAGAATATTACCTAAATTTTTTTTGTCACCAATTTTGTCTTAAGCCAAATCACCATCAAACCCCTAGGTTTTCTCTTTCTATGAAACCTTAACTCTCTCACTAGATCTAACTCTCTAGAGATTGGGTTATGAGTTTTGAAGTCTTTAGAATACGGGTTTTGTGATATTTTGATTGATCTTGGATGGAAACAAGAAGAGAGGGAGAGATAGTGTGTGAGTCAAGAGAGAGAAGAATAAAAGAAGGGATGAAATTTGGTCTTCGTGGGCTCTGGAGTCCTACTTGCACTTTTTATCCGCTTTCTGGAGTCCTACTTGCACTTTTTATCTGCAACTCAAATCTGGTCTTCGTGGGTTTTGGAGTCCTACTTTCAATTATTATCCACAACTCATTTTTCATATTTACTTAATAACCCTCTCACACTACTAAATTATACAAGTGCCCAATATGGTCTTCTTGTTTCATTTGGAGACTCAACCCAATAAGTTGAAATATTTGAAGTTTTATTTGTTGGGAAAGATGTTATCGGTGAAAATTAGAGAAAGTGGAAAGGAAAGTAGGAAACTATAGAAAATAAATTATAAATACTTAAACTATGGAATATCCAAAAATATAAGGTATAATACAAATTGTGTAATATTTGATTAGAGGGACTAAATGACATGGTGGTGTAAAGTCTTTTTTGGAGTTGGTGGACCTAAGTTCAAATCCCATGGTGGCAAGTGACGATTAGGTTAACAAAATGGAAAAGCCAAGTTCAAGTCTTCTTGGCTACAAGTGGACTGAGAGGCAAATAAAAAAAAAACCCCCCGCAAAGCCCCCCCCCGCCAGGTAGGGTGAGCTGAGCTAGAACACCTATAAGGTTGCTGCTGAGAGACAAACATGTACAAGGAGTTTTCATAATTATGGTACTGAGAAATAATATACAGAGAGGCACAGTTCAAATGTCCTCCAATAGTAATATATTGACAAGTAAGAGAAATATATCGATAGGCTATAAATTTCACACTATTACCAAGGAGAAATACCGATATGATGAATACAAGGGAGGTACTGGAAGCTATATGGAAAGAGGTACCATTAGCTTCTTATATGTAGAGTTAGCTTCGATGGTAAACATGTGCCATCAGGTGGAAAGTTTTTCAAGTGTTAATGGAGTACCGTGAGAAGTAAAATAAATTTACATAGTTACCATCGAATACCAACTAGAAAATCAAAATTTGAAAAAACTATTCACCGAATACTAACGTCCCATTAAACAAATAAATTCTCTTAGAAAAAGTCAAGTTAACTGAATATTGATCACCTAGTACTCAAGTAACCAATTACTTAAAATTTGGAGGTCTACCGATCAAGTGCCTAAAGGATTCCTAGATAACACAGTGGGCAGAAATTCACATTTATATCAAATTAATTATTTCTCTCATATTTTCACAAAATATAAAAATTTTCAAATAGTCCATTTAGAGTTAATATTACCATTCAGACTTATCCGGTGTTACAAAAAGGACTTCATACGTCTTAGAATTGATTTATACGGATATCTATGGACCATTCCCTTTGGTTTTTTGGAATGTTCAATGATATTTTATCACGTTCATAGACGATTATTCAAGATATAACAACATATATCTCCTTACAAAAAAGTCCCAATCTTTAATGTGTTCAAAATTTATAAGGTTGAAAACCAACTCAGCAAAAGAATTAAGAAAGTCAGATCTGACTGTGGTGGAGAATACTACGACAGAAATGATGGATCATGTGAACAACGTCCGGGACTATTTGCTCAGTTCCTAGAGGAATGCGGTATCGTCCCTAGTTCCATGTTTGCTCCCCATTGATGGTGTTGCTGAAAGACGAAATAGAACTTTTTAAGATATGATAAGGAGTATGATTGCTCATTCTGCCTTATTTGAGTCACTCCGAGAAGAGGCATTCAAAACTGCATCACATATTTTGAATAGGGTTTCTACTAAGGTAACTATCAAAACCTCCAACAAACTTTGGGCCGGGCCGCCTAGTTTGAACATCCGATATTTGTCAGCTGGCTTTTGGCCAATAAAAAGGCCCGGATGCTAAGACGATTAGTTGTTATTTTGTAAGATACTCTGAAAAGTCTAAGGGGTACAAATTTTATGATCCCATAAATAAGGTTAATTTTGAATCGCAAAATACCTAGTTCTTTAAGGATATTGAGTTTGTGGAGGCAGATATAGTTAGAGACATAGTTTTCCAAGAGGAACATGTTGATATTCTCACAGGTATTATTATATTTGTCGATTTTTTCTCGTCCTATTCCCCACCCCACGGGAATCAGACAATATTAAATAACCCTCAAATCTAGAAGAACAACTCTCCTCTCAAGCGCCTATACCATTAAAAAAATCTGCAAGAAAAAGAAGAAGTGCAATTTCGGATGATTATGTTGCATTTCTTCAAGAACATGAGGTTGATATTGGAGTGATGGAAGATGATTCAATCAACTTTCGTCAAGCCATGAGATGTTGTGACTCTTAAAAGTAGATTGGTACAATGAATGAGGAGATGAAGTCCATGAAGGACAATGATGTTTGAGATCTCATCCCATTGCCTGAAGGTGCAAAACCCATTGCTTGTAAATGGATATTTAAAATCAAAAGGGACTCAAAAGGCAATGTGGAGAGATATAAAGCTCGTCTTGTCATAAAAGACTTCACATAGAAAGAAGACATCGATTGTAAAGAGACTTTCTCTTTGATTTTTTCGAAACAGTTTTTTAGAATTATAATGGTATTAGTGGCACATTTTGATTTGAGTTATACCAGATGGATGTAAAGATGACATTTCTCAATGTCTACAAACTTAAGAAATCCATCTATGGATTCAAGCAAGTATCAGATAATGGTATTTTAAATTTCAACAAGTAATCATCTCGTTTGGTTTTGAGATGAATTTAGTTGATGAATATATATATATATATATATATATATATATATATATATATATATATATAAGTTCTGTGGGAATAACTATATTTTTCTAGTTTTATATATTGATAACATATAATAAAGATCTATTGTATGAAACCAAGATTCTTTTCACTAAAAAATTTGAGATAAAAGATCTTAAGGAAAGCTTTTTCATATTGGGCATTCAGATATATCGAGATCGTTCTTAGTGTATTTTGCAATTGTCCCAAAAATGATATATTGAAAAGGTCTTAAAGAGATATAACATGTAAGATTGTAAACTGGCTGATACCCTTGTAACTAAAGAAGACAAATTTAGTTTCAAATAGTGCCCACAAAGTGATATTGAGAAACGAAAAATACAGAAGATTCCCTATGCATCAGCAATAGGGAGTTTGATATATGTTCAAGTATATACACATTTGGATATTGTGTACAAGAATGTTGGACATATAATTAAGCAATCCGGGAATAGACTATTGGAAAGTCATCAAACGGATCATACGGTGTCTACAGAGAACGAAGGAATATATGTTCACATATTGGAGGTTGAAACGATTTGAAATCATTGGGTATACTGACTTCAACTTTACGGAATGTCAAGATAATATGAAGTTTACAACAGTCTACATCTATATACTAGCAAGAGGAGCCATCTCTTGGAAGAGTGCTAAACAGTCTCTTATATCCTCTTCCACTATGGCAGTGGAATTCATAGCATGTCATGAGGTATCTGACCATAGAATATGGCTGCGAAACTTTGTCACGGGATTAGGGATAGTGAATGGTATTGACAGGTCACTCAAATTATTTTTTGATAATAAATCAGCAGTGCTTTATTCCAATAATAATAGGAGCTCGATGAAGTCCAAGCATATACACATCGAGTTCTTGGTTATTAAAGAAAGAGTATAGAGTGTTTAGATATCTATAGAGCATATAGGAATAGACTCTATGATTGCGGATCCACTTACAAAGGGTTTGCCACCCAAAGTATTCCTTGAGCATGTTGCTCATATGGGCGTAATGCCATTTAAGCATATATAGTTTTAGTGGAAGTTTGTAATTACGAATGCACTATTGATGTAAACATTCAGTTATTATAAAGTTCTGTAAAAATAAAGATTCAGTTTTTTATTTACACTCTGAATTTGTATGATCTCACTAAAGAAGATCAGTTGGAAATAGACATGTTAAAGATCACATTGCATGATATTTTCATACTACTCATCCATATCATGATCCATATCATTCGATTATATTAATTTACGTGACCATTGAGGGTTGAGTTAAGAAAGAAATATAATAGAAGTTATCTTGATCCTAAGTTGATATAACTGATAGAGCGGATTGGTTCTAGATACATTTCAATATTGATAGAAAAGTTGAGCTCATTCAGTTGTTTCGCTATTACATAATTATAAGGTTTCACATATAAATCAAGTGAGAGATTGTTGATTCATTAATCCAATATTGAGTTTTTATATTAAAATAATTATGTATTATATATTATCAAACTCATAAGTTAAGCTCCATATAAAAGTGATTTGCTAAATTTAAAAAATTTGATAATTTGAGTTTAATGTATCTAATAACATATAGAAAAAAAATAAATGTGTAGATACTCATGGACATTTGCTATTTATGATGGATTAAATAGGGAATATCGAAGGGTGACTTATCCATAGTTGAAAAGTTATCTAAATTCATGTGAATTTGATAAGATAACTATAATAAGTTAAATAGACAAATTCTGTTATGAATTTGGATGTAAAGTCATCCCTATATCTATAAATAGGGTTATGATCTCCGGATTAATGTATCACTCTAATCCTCTAATAACCCCATCATATAGATAAATTTTATGATGCTACATTTGACCTGGAAGACCATATCCAGGATTCTGCCCAATCGAAGGCCAAACTCAAGACTCTGCCCAGATCAGGATTTCACTCTATTCAGTTTCCGATTATGAAATCAAGTATATTTCGATCTGATCTATGTTTTAATTTTAATGATTAAGTTTCAATTCTGATAATTCAATACGACATATTTTTGCATTAAAGTTATTATTTTCCCTAACTTTACCATCTTCCAAAACATCACTTGTATGCCGTGGCTGGTTGGTCAATGCCATTAGTATTAGTGATAGACCTCAAGGGCAGAGTTTATTAGTACTGCTAGGAGTTGCACATTCTCCATATTTGGAACCATATATTTTTGACATTGTTTTGTTAGGAAAGGAAAACTTCAATGACTTGTATTGGAATTATTGTATAGGGGAACTAAATCGTACATTTAACAGGAAAATGCTTTGTAAGGCTTTGGAATTACATAGAGATCATTTTTCCTTTTGACTGTCACGCTAAACTCTCCAGTCATGTCTAGATCTTCTGGATTCATTCCACAGGGAAGTTTCCAATTAAAAGGGTAAAGTAGTTGAGCTAGTTGCAGCTCTATATTAGCCATCGCAAAAGATATTCCAGGACATACCTTTCTTCTGCACCAAATGGGATATACTGAAAATCTATAGAATTGTTTAGGAACCTCTCTGGATCAAATGTTCTGGGTCTGTCCAATATTTTGGGTCATTGGCTATAACCCATGCATTAACCAAAACCTTAGTCTTGGTAGGTATGCTATATCCATTGATCAAGCAACTCTCCTCGCATTCTCTTGGAAGTAATAAGGGAACTGGCAGGTGTAGCCTAAGAGTTTCTTTGATTACTGCCTGTAAGCATTTCAACTCATGACAATACTTTTCATCCACATTGCCTTCACCACCAAATACCTGTCTAACCTCAGCCTATGCCTTTTCCATTATGCAAGGGTTTTTCAGCATTTCTGACATCACCCGTTCCATTGCCGTCAATATGGTATCACTCCCACCACTGAAGATGTCCTGAAAGTGATAAATAAAGTGCCTTTTTTATTATTTGTATGATAATCTTGAAATGCATATAACTATGTAAGAAAATAATGTTCTTACCAAGATGATTGCTTTGATGTTGTTAATGGTCAAGGGAACCTCCAGCTCAACATTTTCTTGAATTTTCAAAAGTACATCAACACGATCATCCCCTTCTTTATCTACCTCATTGGATGTCATGTTTCTCTTCCTTTTTCTGTGCTCATTAATGATGCTCTCGAGTTCCATGCTGCAACTTCTCCAACTTTGACCTTATTCTGGTGATGTACTGAAGCATTTTGAGAGAAGAGTATAAGTCCACATTACTGAACCCTTCACCTTACCACATGGCTTCTTTTACGGCTGATATTATTGAAATAGTTTAAAATTTATGTCATGGAGAAAATAAAGACCTATGTAAGTGAATTTTAAAGAGTTATGGAGTGATTTCCAAAAAGTCATATGAGATTTTTCATTGTATCTCTTCGCATGCTAATAAAGTCTAGAATAATGTATTGGTTCTATATATAAGAGGTCATGTTATGTATTCAAATAAGAGTGAAGAGTCACTTTAAAAAGAGTGAAAATTTTATGTGGTACTATTCATGATTTTCTTTTGAGAACTCCCTCTTTTTAGTATAACTTTGAGTATTTGTTTGGAAAATCCTTATTTTCCTGATCTGCTCTTCTTCTAAATAAAATTCTCTCATCTTCTCTTTCCAACAAAGTGTTATTAGCGTGAGGTTGATATTGTTTCTGGGTTGGTATCTCTTAGAATCAACGAAGAAAAATTATTTGCATGTGTTAAGATCTTGGATTTTTGAAGAAAAACAAAGAATCTATTGAGAAATCTCTAGGTTTGAAGAAAAGGGAATCAATTGAGAATGTGTGAGTTGTGAGAAGGACTCCATAAAGAAAAAGTTTTGAAGAATGGAAAACGAAGAGTCTACTACTATTATGATTGTGTAATTTAAAACAAGATCATTCTCTTCTTTATCTACCTCATTGGATGTCATGTTTCTCTTCCTTTCTCTGTACTCATTAATGATGTTCTCGAGTTCCATGTTGCAACTTCTCCAGCTTTGACCTTATTTCGGTGATCTATTAAAGCATTTTGACATAAGGGTATAAGTCCACATTACTGAACCCTGCACCCTACCACATGGCTTCTTTTACGGCTGATATTATTGAAATAGTTTAAAATTTATGACATGGAGAAAATAAAGAGTTATGTAAGTGAATTTTAAAGAGTTATGGAGTAATTTCTAAAGAGTCATATGAGATTTTTCAATATGCCTCTTAGCATGCTAATAAAGTCTAGAATAATATATTGATTCTATTTATAGGAGGTCATGTTATGTATTCAAATAAGAGTGAAGAGTCACTTTAAAAAGAGTAAAAATTTTATATGGTGTTATTCATGATTTTCTGTTGAGACTTCTTTTTAGTATAACGTTGAGTATTTGTCTGGAAAATCTTTATTTTCCCGATCTGCTCTTCTTCTAAACAAAATTCTCTCATCTTCTCTTTCCAACAAAGTGGTATTAGAGGGAGATTGAGATTGTGTCTAGGTTGGTGTCTCTTAGGATCAAAGAAGAAAAGTTATTTGCATGTGTTGAGATCTTCGGATTTTTAAAGAAAGACAAAGAATCTATTAAGAAATCTCTAGGTTTGAAGAAAAGAGAATCAGTTGAGAAGGTGTGAGTCATGAGAAGGACTCCATAAAGAAAAAAGTTTTGAAGAATGGAGAATGAAGAGTCTACTATCATTGTGACTATACAATTTAAAATAATACTCAATGAGTTACTGGAAAAGTTAAATTTACTTGCAGTAGTGTGCAAAATTGGGTCCAAATTATCAACCAAATTTTATTGCAAAAGTGATATTTGAAGACAAATATGGAAGGCATGAACAATATGGATTCAAGACACACACAAAAAAAGATGCTAAAAATGAAGCGACTCTATGGACAATAAGGCATTTGAAATGGGTCTACAATATTATCATTAAGGATGTGAATGAAAGATATAACCCAAACAAAAGGGTGTGAATGAAAGAGAATTATATGAAGTCAAAAATGATTCGAAAGGATTGAAAGAAACCTATGAAAAATTAAAAGACAGTTTTAATGAAGTCATGGACAAATTGCAGGAATTGAAGACGAAAACAGAAGAAAAGGAAATTAGAAGAGACTGAAAGCAATGAACCTTAAAGGGGTGAATGTTGAAATAATTTAGAATTTATGACAGAAAATAAAGAGTCATGTAAGTAAATTTTAAAGAGTCATGGAGTGATTTTCAAAGAGCCATGTGAGATTTTTCAAACTGTCTCTTAGCATGCTAATAAAGTTTAATAATATATTGGTTTTACATATAGGTAGCCAAAATAAGAGTGGAGAGTCACTCAAAAAAGAGTAAAAATTTATATGATGCTATTTATAATTATCTTTTGAGAACTCCCTCTTCCTAGTATAACCTTGAGTATTTGTCCAGAAAATCCTTATTTTCATTATCTAATCTTCTTCTAAATAAAATTCTCTCATCTTCTCTTTCCAACAGATATTACTTCTTCCTGGTCCTTGCAGTGTTTACTAAAAGCTGATCTTGCACTTATTCCACATGTCAATGACAAAATTTTCTCACTTGGATTGATAGGTGTCCTATTTTCAGTCTAATTGATTCAATGAACTCGAGACCTCTTCTTCTCTCAAGGATTAGAATAATCTCACCCACTTTGCACTCAGCAACTCTAATACACAAATCTTCCTTACATGCCTCCCGTAAGTACCGTTAGGGGGGAAGGCAATATTCGTAGAGTCATAGGACATAATTCTTGAAGTAAGAAGATAAGGCCTTTCAGCAAAGTTGATGTCATAAGCCCAGACCTCATCTTTACTTGTTTTTGTTTGTATGCTTGCAATCTAAATGCAAATAACAAAATTGAATCCATCTTCAATAAACTAAATGATTTTAAAGACTTTCTTCTTCATATGGTGTCTATATCAAAGTACTAATAATGATTCCATTTGAAAAAAAACTTAATAACCCTATTAACCCACTCTACCTTTTTCCCATAAAAAGAGAAAAGGTGAAAAAATATGTGAATTGGTCGGTTGTAGTGTCTAATTTACTTTTCCTCTGATTTCCGATAACATTTGACCATGATAGCTAATTAACTTCCGCTCCATCTCTACCATTGTCAAATCAAGACTGTTTTAAAGAAAAAAAAATCGAGTTTCATGTGCTTCAGTGGCGAGGAGAAAGTAGGAAAGTTGCTTCTTATGCACACTATGTAAACAATGGCAATAGTATAAATACAATTTATTTATTTTTGTATGGATCTCCACTATGATATGGATATGTCTCATTTCCACTTGCTTTCAAGTATCAAGATGGTAATCACATGTAGTCTTGGCCTATGATGACATAACTTTTTAACTATGTGCTATCGATATAAATAAAGGGTATTATGTACATGAGTTGGAGACCAGAATAGATTATGATTTAATCATTCCACCAAAACCACAAAATCTAGGATTGATCCTATAAAGAATATTGACTTTCCTAAATTGAAGAAATGTTGAAGAAGTCTTGAGAATAAATCTTAGAGATTTCCAAATTAAAGAAATTTTGAGAATATTGACTTTCCGAAATTTTAATATTGTAATTATTTCATTTATTTTTACTAATCTTGTAAATATTCTATTTATTCATACATTTTATATTTTAGGGTTCAACCTCATGGAATCACCCTGTAAATCAAGTCTTTGTACAACCTATTGTATAAACAATATATGAATCATTTTCTCTCAGCCTGTTTTCTTTATTCCCTCTATTTTTTTTTTTTGTTTTATCTTGTTTTTTCTAACATGGTATCAAAACATTAGGTATTCGATCTGTTTTTTTCTTGTTTACTTTTCTCATCAATTATACACTTTTTTGCCTAGTTATAAAGAAGTTAGATATTTCTCAACCCATTTCAATTGCTTGATGGATACAATTGTCAAGCCTAGTTTCAAGGGATGGGAAGCTTTTTTAAGGGAAGGAGACTATAGCATTATGTTACATGAGATGTCAAATTGCCTATGAAATTCGATGACAAATCGGATGGTGATTTTGCTAACTGTCTTCAAGGTTACGACAACAAAAATCACCAATTCCTCACTTGGTTTCATAACATGTCTGCACTTTTTATTCATTTGTAATTTAGTTGTTTTGAGATGGCTAAAGAAGTTTGAAATCTTTTTGCAAATCCCTACACAACATCTGATTTGACTTTGCTCACTGAACTTTACTCTTTGTGATAGGAACAAGGTTAGTCAATCAATGATTTTCTTACACGTCTGTAGTCAATATGGGATCAACTTACTCTCTCTAAACCCCATTAGCAGTGTACAATTGACGCTAGCAAATATGTAATATATCAAGACCAAGGATATTTGTCCAATTTCTTAAGGCTCTAACATCAGATTTTGAGTCTGTTAAAACTTCGCTGCCTCATCAACATCCTCTCCCTACTATTAAAACTGCAGTTTCTAATTTAATATCAGAGGTGACTCATTTGGAATCACTCAAACCTCAACATAGCGATGTTGTGTTGGCCACCACTACTTGAGGACCCAAGATTCCAAATTTCTGTTACAACTGTCAGAAGTCAGGT
The DNA here is from genome assembly GCA_037126225.1 of Dillenia turbinata. Lineage (NCBI taxonomy): Eukaryota > Viridiplantae > Streptophyta > Magnoliopsida > Dilleniales > Dilleniaceae > Dillenia > Dillenia turbinata. The sequence continues at coordinate 5,740,455 of JBAMMX010000001.1, forward strand.
CATATCCTTCCTAATTGTCCCACTGTTGAATGTCGATTTTACAAGAAGCAAGGACATATTTCTAGTCGGTGCCTTACTAATCCTATGATTGAATGCAGATATTGCAAAGAGAAAGGTTATCTTATTGAGAATTGCCCAAAGAAGGCCATTCAATCCCAAAATTGTTTTGTCGCTGGTTCTCAACATATCTCATAGTCTGTTGTTGTTACTGCTATTGAGAATTCTGCTATATCATCTCTTCTTCTCAGCCTACAATATCTCTTTGTGATTTTCAAACCCTTTTACAACAGGTTCTTTCTTTTGGTAATGATAACCATACTGCACTCTCTACCGTATCATGTACCTCTCCTTGGTTTTTTGACTCTACTTACTCTAATCATATGACCCATAATTCCCATTCTTTTGCTTCTTTATCCACTCCTATCACACCACCTATGATTCATATAGCTAATGGCTTTACCATGCCAGTTACTCATATTGGTTGTCTTTTTAACTCATTTTTAGATTTACCAGATACATTCTTTATCTTTACACTCACCTTAAATCTTATCTCTGTTGGTCAATTATGTGAACTTGGATTTGATATAATATTCACTTCTATTGAATGTCACGTGTAGGATCCTCAAACGGGAATGATCTTTGGGACAGACCATAAGGTTGGACGTCTATACGAGCTCACTTCTTTTCACATTCCTATTACTCGCTCCTCACTATGTTATGCTGCCACTATTCCATCCTCCTTTCACTTATGGTACCTTCATTTGGGTCATCTATCTCTTAATAAACTTTATTCTTTGATTTCTTCGGGTTCACTAGATTCTGTTATTGATGAATCTCTTTAATGTAATTCGTGTCAAACTACAAAACAATCTGTCTTATCTTTTAATACAAATGATTTAATTTCTAGTGCTCCCTTTGATTTTATTCGCTTTAATATTTGGAGACCATCTCCTACACCAACTATGGGTGGGTCAAAATACTTTGTTATGTTTATTGATGACTACTCTCATTTTATATGGATTTATTTGATGAAAAACCACTCAGAATTATCTTAAATTTATAAAAACTTTGCATCAATGATTCAAACTCAACATTTTCACACCATCAAAATCTTAAATACTGATAATGCAATAGAATATCTTGAGTCTACTCTTACTATATTTCTTAAGCAGCATGGAACCATTGTCCAATGTTCTTGTCAAGGTATTTCCCAACAAAACACAAAACGAAAACATGGCACATTCTTGACATAACTCGGTCTTTACTTTTCTCTACATGTTGTCCATCATAATTTTGGGGCGAGATAGCTTTTACAACTGCATATGTCATCAATAGAATACCTTCTTCTACAATCTCTAACATATCTCCTTATGAGCGGTTATATGGCTCCATACCAGCATATAACTCTTTCAAAGTCTTTGGGTTTGCATTATTTCAACTCCATAGCATAATAAGTTATAACCACGAGCATGATTAAGTTGTTTCCTAGGATATAAAATTGAACACCAAGGATATAGATATTGGGATCCCATCTCTAATCGTCTTCGAGTCTCTCGACATGTCATTTTCTGGGAAAACATCATATTTTCTTCTCTATCCCATTTTCGTACCACCTTTCCATTACTTACTAATCTGTCTCTTGATTTATTTTCTTCTAGTTTTGATACACGTACAGATACTTTAACTCTTAGGGCTCATCCTTTAAATTCTCTCCCAAATGATGGACTTGCACCTCCTTTTACTAAAGCTGAGTTACCTTCTAAATCCACTCAACCTACAAGAGTCAGAGCACCCCCTGTTCGTCTTCTTGATTATCATTGTTATTCTATAATCTCCACTTTACATAAGTCTTGATCTTACTGAGAGGCTAGTACTAATTCTCTTTGGTAGCAAGTCATGCAAGAAGAACTTCAGGCTTTGGAGAACATACATACTTGGGATATAGTTGATCTTCCTTAAGGCAAAACTCTTGTAGGATGTAAGTGAGTTTATAAAATCAAAACCCACTCAGATGAGACTATTGAATGATACAAGGCTTGGTTGGTCCCAAAGGGATTTACACAGAAATTTGGTATTGACTATAAAGAAACCTTTGCCCCTGTTGTTCATCTTACTTCTGTGCATAGTTTGCTTGTTGTTGCTGTAACTAAACAATAGCCATTGTATTAGATGGACATAAAAAACGCTTCTCTCAATGGAGCTCTAAAAGAAGAAGTTTATATGAAACTACCTCCGGGTTATTTACATCTTGACAACAAAGTATGTCATCTTCAACGAGCTTTATATAGCCTAATATAGGCTCCCCGTGCCTGATTTTCTACTTGCAGCAGTCTGTCAGTTTCTCTCCTAGTGCTTATGATTTTGCCATCTTTATTCAAAAAACTGATCATGACACTATTTTACTTCTTCTTTACGTTAATGACATGATTATCACTAGAAGTGACACTGTTGCAATCTCCAAATTCAAACATTTACTTTGCAGCAAATTTGAAATGAAGGATCTTGACAATCTTAGTTACTTTTTAGGGTTGGAAGTTACTCATATATCTTCTGGTTATTACTTGTCTCAAGCAAAATATGTTTCTGACCTTCTTTCTCGTTCAGGTTTTTCAAATAATAAAATTGTTTCCACTCCTCTTAAGCATAATATGAAACTTTCTCCTACAGATGACACTCTTCTTTCTGATCCTACCTTAAATTGGCAATTAGTGAGCAATCTTGTTTATCTTACTGTTACTCATCCTGATATCTCTTATGCTGTTCACATTATTAGTCAATTTATGGCTACGCCATGATCTCCTCATTTTGTTACTATTTTACGGATTCGTCGTTATGTTAAAGGCACCTTATTTCATGGACTTCACTTTTCTGTTTCATCCTCTTTACAACTATGTGCCTATTCTGATGTTGATTGGGTTGGTGATCCTATTGATCGACGGTCTACTACTGGCTATTATATTTTTCTTGGCGGTTCTTTAATTTCTTGGCATAGTAAGGAATAAATTTTTACCATTCGCTCTAGTATAGAGACAGAATATCGTGCCCCTTGCTGACACCACAACAGAATTATTATGGCTTTAGAGGCTTTTTTATGGTCTTGGTATACCTACTTCTTCTCCAACTCCTTTACATTGTGATAATCAGAGTACTATTCAGATTGTTCATAATGATGTCTTTCATGAACGAACTAAACACATTGAGATTGATTGCCACTTTATTCGTCAATATATAACTAATGGTGACCTTCAATTATTTTTTCTTCACTCTAATAACCAACTTACTGAACTCTTTACCAAGACTCATCTTCCTGGGTGTCATGATGACCTACTACACAAACTCAAGATGACTTCTCTACACCCATCTTGAGTTTGGGAGGGGGTATAAAGAATATTGACATTCCTAAATTGAATAAATCTTGGAGAAGTTTTGAAAATAAACTTTGGAGATTTCTAAATTGAAGAAGTCTTGAAAATATTGATTTTCTGAAATTTCAACATTATAATTATTTCATTTATTTTTATCAATATTGTAAATATTCTATTTATTCTTATATTTTATATTTTAGGGTTTAATATCATGGAATCACCCTATAAATAAGACCCTTGTATAACCTATTGTATATACAATATATGAGTTATTCTCTCTCAACCTATTTTCTTTATTTTCTCTGTTTTTCTGCTTTATCTTGTCTTTTCTAACAGATTCCATAAGAAATCTTAAAGGGGGAGATCATTGTCCCAACTTACACTAACAAATTCTCTAACATTTTATAGTGTATGCTGGAAATCTTCTTAAATACATAATGATTATAAATTCAACCTTCTCAACAAAGAGGCAAAACTCATTAGGGCACCTTCCATGTATGATCCATGATCTCAATGCCTGGATTGTATAACTTCATAGATCCCAAATACTCACCGTTAGTCAAAGTTAACTAATCGAACATTGTTTTCTTTGGAACTACATAAAGTTCCGTTTTCTTTACTATGAAGCTAAACATGCCAGTCATGTCAAGTTCTTCCAGACTCATTCTACAGGGAATTTTCCAATCAAAATGGCAAAGTAATGAAGCAAGTGGCAGCTCCAGGTTAGCCATAGATAAAGCTATTCCAGGACATATACTCCTACCACCAAATGGGATATATTGAAAATCTAACCCTTTGAAATCAATCGAACTATTTAGAAACCTCCCTGGATTAAATGTTTTTGTTTCATTCCAATATTTTGGATCCCTTATAAGGGCCCATGCGTTAAAAAACCACTTTGGTCTTAGCAGGTATGTCATATCTGTTGATCTTACCACTCTTCTGACATTATCTTGGAAGTAGTAAAGGCGGTGGGTGTAATCTCAAAGTTTCTTTGAATACTTCTCGTGAATATTTTAACTCATAACAGTGCTTTTCATCCACATTCCCTTCACCATGGCATACCTGTCTTACTTCAGCTCCTACCTTTTCATTACTTTTGGGTTCTTCAGCATTTCCGACATTGCCCACTCTATCGTTGTTGATGTTGTGTCCCACCCACCACTGAAAGCATTCTGAAATTGGTAGGTGAATGCACTTTATTAATTGCTGCGAATATTGTCTAACTAGCTACATACACAAAAGATAAGCATTTTCCTTGAATATCATTTCTTTGTTTTGACCAAAACATGATGACGGTGTAACATCTCTGGGATTGTAATTATTGGATGTGGGTTTAAACTACACAAATAATTGCTCCATTGACCTAAGGGTAGAATTGATGTTGATGAAGTTCCTTGCTTGTTCTAGAGAATTGAACTTGCGAAAAGCCACCAGAGGTTGATCTAACGGAGAAAATTCTGACACTCAAGTGAAAAGGGACAGTTTATAGAAAAGAGAAACAAGCTCAAGAGAACAAGATGTTAACCCTGTGTCCCCTTTTATGTGCTTTTTTGTGTAAAGTCATAAGAATGTCCCTGACATGTTGCCTCTACAAAGTATATATATTGTGCCCGTATGGTATGTCCTGGATGCCTCTTAGGGTGTGGAAACCCTAACTGGGATATTAATGGGAATATTCTGAGATTATCATCCTTGAAGTCAAAGGTTTAGCAGATTTACAAAGATTAAAAGTCCTTTTGATTAAGGAAAACTCGGGTTTTTTTGGAGGTTCCGTGCCTTATTAGGGGTGACTGTCGAAATCTGTTTCCGTTCTAAGAGAGATTTTCCCGAAGGTAAGGGAGATTCGTATCCGACGCAAGAAAATTCAAATTTGCTAGAGATTTCTTTTATTACTTAGATTTTACTTATCATGTGATAGGGATGCTTGTGCATAATGAGATATATTCATTAAGGAGTGGGACAACCAAGAGGTTCAGGGGGCCGAGTACTAGAACAACCAATTGAGAAGTTGGAGGCCCTAAACTAGTGCTTGGCAAAAGGAATATTCAACCAAGGAACTGAAAAGGCCAAGGGCATTTATTGTTCATGAGTTTGTTGGACATGGGTAATTCTGTGCTCACAGTAATGGGTCGTTAGGCCATGTATCATCATTTGCTACCCATCCCTAATTGTCATTTGGTAGAAATGACTTTTAGGAGTAGTGTAAGAATTTGAAAGGGCATAAAAATAAAGAGTTTTTTTTTTTTTTTTTTTTTTTTTTTTTTTTTTTCCTAAAGTGATATGGGCACAAAATGGAGCATTTAATACAGAAAGTGTGTATTGTGAATCTTCTTTAATACGCTTCTTTTTGCTTGTTCTGTAATTGGTTGGTGTGATTCTATTCAGATAGTTGCTTTGTGAGGGAGAGGAAAGAAGTTTAAAGATTTTTAGGGTTTTCTAAATTTGAGAAACGCTAATATGGCGGAGGGTCCTGATTCATGTAAACATCGTAAAATTGGCAAAGTATGATGACTGCAATCTGTGATGAAAGACATAAGTTTGGATGATGGCTTTCAGCTTAGGCTACTTACAGGTGGGGAAAGGGCAAATCAAATGTCTGGATGTTGTGTTCCTAGATATAGGGAATGCGTTAGGTATGGATTGCGGGTGCCTTACTTGGGACCTTTATCCATTGCTTTGAGGGGTTGGAATGTACTTTTGACCCTATTGATTCCCAGTGTGTGGCGACTAGTAGTGGTAGTACCAATTTGCTAAGTTTTCTGTTGCTTAAGATTTGACTTCAAAATTCGATCTTTTATTTTCCATTTGAGAAAATGTGCTGTCGGGGGTCCCACAAAAGGCTGGTGCCATGTTTAAACTCGGCATCAATCGAAGAAGTTTTCCTATACGGAGACCTTTGGAGAAGTAAATTATTTTTTGTCGAGTTTGTAAATAGGGATTTGATACTATTATTCCCAATGGCTAATGTAGAGCCTTTCGTTGGATTAAAGGCATCTGCATCATCCCGACATTTTAGTTTTATTAAATCTGTTGGTAGTTTTTGTTAAGGCATTGGATAGGGTAGTGTGGGTGGATGCCCTATTGATAACGAAATGCTTAAATTAGCTAGCCTTCTATTGGATGAGAATATACAAATTTAGAGGCTATTCATATTGGAGAAGAGGTCCAAGAGGCTTTTCGATGTTATTGATTTTGCTAAGGTCGATGACCTCGATCAGGTGATAACTATTAAGTTGATGAGGGCCCAAGCGAAGGTGGGCTCCAAGGTGAAAGAGGATGAGGGGAGCACGCCTGAGGATGCGTTTTAGGTTATATTCCTAGAAAGAAGAGGAGGCTTGTCTGGACACCGAGCAGTGAAGAGGGCGGTGATGGTGATAAATCAAGTTTTGTAGGCATGGTAGGACCGGCGTCTGGAAATCCCATTCTTTTACTAGAAGACACTGTTAAAGGGAAGGAGGTCGAGGCAAAAGCTTTTAGTAGCAGGTTTTTGGGGTTGCCGACCACCCTGGATGAAGGGATAAACAAAGAGAGAGAAAGTCCATCAGAAGAGAGGATGAGTGATGAGTGCCCCATTGCCATTCTTATTCCTAAAGGGAAGAGGAGTAAGTTGTTGGATGCTGCTCCTAGCATCGAGGAGTTAAGTGTTACTAAGGAGGTAGCTCTAGCCCCTCCCTTAGCTGTAAGAGAGGATATTTTGTCTCGAGTACCAATTGTTGATTGAAAGGATGGGATTGAAGGGATAGAACTGGGTTCTTCAAGTGCTTTACTAGAATACGTGCATGTCTAGAGAGGTAAAGGGGTGATGCCTAAGCAAACAGCCCCTATTTTTCCTATTTCGGTATGATTGTTTGATTGATCAAAACATTTGAAGAAGAGAGGAACAACAGTTGTAAGTTACGGTGACCTCTATTTTTGTTATCTAGACATTGCTGAAGTGAGGAGATTTGTTGATAGGCTCAATTTTCAACAGATAGAGTTGGAGCTAAACCGCTTATCAGTGGAATAGCGTGAAGAGTCCGTGGTAGCTCTCTTATTCAGATATGCTCTTTTTAATGATTCTTAATTTAAGCCATGGTCTTCGTTATGGTAAATATAACTTATTTTTCTTTGTAGGCCATTGTAATGGCCGAGTTTCAAAAGACGAGGAAAGAACAGTTGATAGATCATCTAAGGAGTCAGTTGGATTATTTTGGAGAGGAGATCTCTTGAATTCGAGCAGAGAAGGCCCAAAAAGAAGCTGAGGAAGTGAAGACAACATCTGTTGCTCTTCGTAAAAAGGAAAAAATAATAGAGATGTTGCAGGCTGACCTGGACTATTCGTATCATGTTACCGATGCGGCCATCAATAAGGTTGAGAAGTTGTGGGATCTCCTTAACAATAGCAAAACAGATCGACTAGCTGCCGAGGAGTTGGCACGAGAACGGGATGAAGCTTTTGTCACTTTTTGGAGAGAGGTTGCAAAGTTGTGGGAGACTTATGAATGCGACCATTAGGAGCTTTCTGAGAAGTTGTGTCGAGTTGAAGAAACCATCCCCCATTTAAGGGGCAGCACGACTGAGGAAGTGGATGTCAGCAGTTCCAATATCCCGGGTTCAAGTCTTGTTAAAGCTCTTAGGGGTAGCCCTTCTGAAGAAGTGATTATTGCTGGTTCACGTATTACCACTCTTCGGGCTGATTTCACCAACTTTCAGTAAAGAACTCCCACTCCCCTTTTTTCTTGATCTGTCATGTTTTTATGATTCTCTTTTGTACTTCTTTTTTGTACTGATAACTTTTGAAATGAAAGGACTTCTCGAGTTTACTTTTCCATTTTTGACTTTTGTATTGCCAACATGTTGCTTTGTTATTCCTTTGCCAATGTAGTTTCTTTGAACAGGAGCCTTAGGATAATGCCTCGAGCACGGACTGTGAAAGTATGTTTGGAAACCTTTAAAGGTTGATGTTGAGTGAAATCCCATAATTTTATTTTCTCATGGCCTCGTTCCTTGCTCTAAAAGGCTTCATTTGTTATAGAAGGGGCACAAGGCTCGCATCATGCCATGAGCCAAGAAGTTTCTTGGATTGTGCTAGAATACTATGGAGATCATATGTGGAGAGGACGGTTAGGCACTATGTTGAGCTATATGGAAGTGTTATAGTAAGAGTATCTTTGGTGTTGTGTCAAGAGAGGTTGAGGTAGTGTACTAAGGTATCGTAAAGGCCTTGCACCTTGGAAGTACATGGCATACTGAGAGTAAGATATTGTAAGGCGTACTGGATATTGTGTCAACAGTACTCAGAGACGCTGTACCTTGAAGCATACAGTGTATTGAGCTTTACACCGATGGTACTCAGAGGCATTGCACCTTGAAGTGTACAATATACCAGGCATTGCACTTATAGTACTTGGAGGCATTGTGCCTTGAATATGTATAGTGTACCAGACATTGCACCAATGGTATTCAGAGGCATTGCACCTTGAAGATGTATAGTGTACTAGGCGTTGTGTCGATAGTACTCGGAGGTGTTGCACTGAGGGTACTCGAAGGCATTACATCTTAAAGATATATAGTGTACTAGACGCTGTGCCGAGAGAATTTATTGCTCGTAATTTGTAATAACTATTTGTAATCAATGTGAGTTAGTATATTTCGTTAACGTAATAAAATGTGAAAAAGGCAAGACATTGTTATTAAAGCACTTACAGAGAGAAAACATCAAATGGAAACTTCAATAGGTGGCGTAACACCATTTGCAAAAAAATGTAAAAACATTGAGTAGGGTTTACTGGACAGGAGGAACTAAAGGATGTTGATTACAACTGAGCATCTCGATGCCAAGAGGCATTCTGAATTTGATTTTCATATGCTTTGCGCTCAATAATGCTCCCAGAGCATTCAGGCTTGGACGACCCAGAATAGTATTATATGGTGATGGGAACTTTACCATGTTAAAAGTGGTTGTAGTGGTGGAGAGTTTTGACGGCATCCCTAATGTCACGGGGAGAGATATAATGCTTTTAGGATACAACCACTAGTTTGAAAGCCCTTTTATGGATCCAACATGAGGTTGTAGGTATGCACGATCGAAGCCCATTTGCTTGAAGGCGTCATAAGAAAGGAGATCACAACCTACTCTTTGATCGATGAAAATTACATATTGGCCGATCGTTGTTGTAGTGATCAATAGGTTATCGCGGCTTGGATGGACTCCTATGAGGTCATCATCATCAAATCCTATCATTGGTTTTTTTTGCTTCTATCCTTTTGCCAGCACGAGTTGAGATGGCTTCCTTGGAGGCAGATGGTTCAGTTATCTGGAAGATTGGGGCCACTATCAACTCTGTTGAGCGAGGGTCTTCTTCTGTTATGCTCGTTGACCGAGGAGTAAGAGGATTGTCTTCAAAGGAGGGAGTCATGGAAGGCGGGTGCTAGCCCATATTTGAAGGATTACCTAATTCACTTGATCTTTACTAGATCTCGGGCTAGTTTCTTGTTCGTCTTGTCTCCTCGTTTCTCCCCCTGTAGTTCTTGGCGCGTTACGTTCACGGTCATCATGGATAACCTTTAGAGTTTATTGTCTCGGATCAGTGTTTCGAGCTCATTCTTTAATTTGCGACACTCATCTATTAGGTAGTCATAGTCTCGGTAAAAGTGACACTATCGTGTTTGGTCCTTCTTGGAGTCATCGCCCAAAAGGCATCTTGGCCAATTGACATATGAATTGTTCTTATTTGCAGCAGGATCTGACTTGGTGTTTTATTTAGAAGTGTATAGTGATTGAAATTACAATGAGGTGGGAGCATTGGTCCGGTCTTTTTGGGAGAGTGTTGTCAAGGAGAGGGGCAACATTCATTCCTACTGGGTTTACTTTGATACCTATCGAATGCTTTCGCCTACTTGGTGGCTATATACTTCTTGGTGCCCAAATAAAACTCCTATATTGTGGCCGGGGGGTTCTTTGTGATTTGAGATCTTCATTCCCGAAGACCGCAATCCAGTTAGTAGTGCTGCCAAGGCTATAAGTGGTCCAAGCTTGAAATCTTCATTATTTTCATCTTGAACTTTTCTAGAAAATCATTTAAGGGCTTGTCGTCCCTTTGTTGTAGTGAGAGGAGAGAAGTAACTTCCTTAACTTCCTTTTGGTCTTGTGATTGATCATGAAGTGGACCTCAAATTTTTCTCTTAACTGGGAGAAAGTTCTGATGCTAAATGATGATAGAAAATTGAACCATGTCAGAGCATTCGCCTTAAGTCGTGGGGAAGTGCTTGCACATGGCGGTGTCAGACATGTCTCTCGAGATCATCACCATTATGAAATAAGTGGTGTGATTTCGAGGATCAGTCGCACCATCATTCCTTTCTATGGGGGAAGGAGCATATCTCGTGGCATTGGTTTCGTATAAATCTTTGAGTCAAAAGGCAAAATATTTGTTATGTATTAAATGACCTCATTTCATCCAATGTTGGCATGTCTCAGTTCGACAGCCATGAGGTCCTCCACCTCTTTCCTTAATTTGTTCGGATCATGCTGAGAGGTAGCCGGAGCCTGTGTAGGTGTGAATTCTCCAATCTCTGGGGGAGGACGACCCTTCTTACCAATGAGCACGACTGAGGTTTTTTAATTGTTTGCTCATATCTTGAAACTTTGATCGAGCCTCTCCATTTGGGAGCCTTGGACTTTGTCCGGAGAGGCTAGAACAGGAATTGGAACTGGTTGGTTTTGTTGTTGCATGACTGGTGGTCGAGTCTTTCCCTGAGGAAGCAGTCCCGCTAGTTGAGTTTGGGCAATAGGAGTGTCCATTGGGTCAATCGGGGTTGCCGCTTGAATGTGATCCGTAGGGGTAGATGTCCGCCCATCCATCGCTGATGCAGGTTTGGAGGTATTTTGACTCCTTTTTGGAGGTATAATTAGCAAAAGTGTAATGGGACATGGTACAAAATGAGTCTCTTTCTAGTTTATTTCCATGGACAACACCAATCTATTGGAAGTAGATTTAAACTCCACAGATAATTTCTCCTTTGACTTGAGGGTAGAATTGATGTTGATGAAGTTCTTTGCTTGTTTTGGAGAATTGAACCAGTAAAAGACCACAAGGGGTTGATCTAGTAGAGAAAAGTCCGACGTTTAAGAACATACCTAATAGATTACCTTTGTATAGTATATATATGGCACTCGTATGGCAAGTTCGTATGCCTCTAGGGGTGTGGAAACCCTAGTTTCCTTGTACGGAAATTGATAGAAATCTTTTGAGATTATTAGCACTGAAGTCAAAGATTTAAAATATTTACAAAGATTAAAAGTCCTTTTGATTAAGGAAAACTCGAGTTGTTATTGAGGTTCCCTGCCTTATCGGGGGTGATTGCTAAGATCTATTTCCTTTATGAGAGAAGTTTCCCAGAGGGTAAGAGAAATTCATATCCGACGCAAGGAAATTCAAATATGTTAGAGATTTCTTTCTTTACTTAAGTTGCACTTATCACGTAATAGGAATACTTATGTATAATGAGATATATCCATCAAATAGTGGACAATTGAGAAATTCAGGGGCCGAGGACTAGAACAACTAACTGAGGAGTCGGAGGTTCTAAACTAGTGCTCGACAAAAGGAGTATTCAACTGAGGAACTGAAAGGGCCGAGGGCATTTATTGTTCATGGGCTTGATGAACATGAGCAATTCTGTCCTCATGGTAATGGGCCATAAAGTCATGTATCATTAGTGCACTAAAAGCTCAACGAGAACTCCTGGGGGAAAAGTTTTACATCCCTTAATATAACTGTAGGACTTCTTATTAATACTTCAAAGTTCTGAGAATAAAATTTGAAAAGTAAATAGATATGTTAACATGTTGTCCGTAAGAGTGCACCGCACCAAGGCCTCTCAGCGAGAGATTCAACTCACCTGTACAACTACATGTGAACTTGAAAAAAGAAACAAAAAAATAGAAATAAAAGTACACTCAGGAATTTTTTTTTAATCATTTTCATTTGATGGGTCATTTAATCTTTAGTTTCGGATTTTTCTTTTTTCTTTTTTTTTTCTCTGCATAGTTTAATTGAGATGAATTATTATGGAATATATACCTAGTCATGCGGGAAATTTTGCTGCAGTATTTTCAGGGCCGGGATATTGGGAAAAATTCTATATCACTTTACTTTCCTTCTGCTAAATTTGTCCTAAGCATATTTTTTCCTCGGTCCGAACTGTAGAGAAACATGTACTTACCAAGATGATTGCTTTGATGTTGTTGGTGGTCAAGAGAAAACCTCATTATTTTCTTGAATCCTCAAAAGTACATCGACAAGAACATCCTCTTCTTTATCATCTCTATTATAAGGTGTGGTTTGCACCTTCTTCAGCTTCAACTTCGTTCTGCTGATGACCTCAAGTACTTTCACCAAAGGGTATGTCTGCAATACTAAAGCTTCCACCTAGCCTAAGACCTTCCTTTATTGAATCCCGAAAAGTACATAGACAAGATCATCCTCTTCTTTATCATCTCTCCTACATCCTCTTATAAATTATTATGTACAATTATTTCTATTTTATTATTAATTCTATCCCACTTATATATCAATACTTATGATCATAAAGTTTTACTATAACCTTCTCCTTAACTTAGTTTGTTGGAGACACATGATATTAATTTTTCATCTATTCATTACTTTTTCGATCTCTCTTAAATTACCGGTTAAAGATTTGATGTTCTAAGTGGCCGTTGGAGTCGATTTGCATCCCACAGATACCTGCTCTTCCGACTCGAACAGAAAGCCCATGACGGTGCTGCTCTACGATTATTTACGGATGAAAAACTTTCAAAAACCCCACTGGGACTGGTCTGACAGGGGGACTATGACGCTCAAATCAATATGAGCGGTAAGATAAAGACTGATAGTAGTCGTAAATATTATACCTCTGTCGCATGAAGGTCTACCTTTGTCGGTGTATGTAAATGGGTATGAAACCCCTATCTGAATAACATTTAAAATTCAGTATAGAACCCCCATCTGAACGAGGTATAGAATTGGGTATAGAACTACTCTCTGAACGATGTATAGAATTGGATATAAAATCCCTCTCTGAACGATGTATAGAATCGCATCCCTTTCGTGTATCAAAAACTGAGTTCCCTTTGAGGGTTACCTATGCTATTTATTTATAGCATTCCTAAGAGTGTAGAAAATCTTAACTTCCTTTTGCTTAAAATCTTTTAAAATGGTTAGAATTATAATTAAAGACTTTTGAAAGATTTATACTTCCTCCAGAAATATGAAAAGATTTGATATTGATAGTGATTGACTTCCTTATCGAATAACTATGCATGATTTGAAAACCTATTAAATAGGGTATCATCATTTGCCCCCACTTTTAATTGCATTTTGAAGAAATGGTATTAGGAGTAGAGTGGATTGTAAGAGATCTTCTAGAAGACCGAAAGGTCAAGAGATCAGCAGACAAGTAGACTGAGAGATCAAATGATCGAGAAATCGAGTCATCAAGATACTAAGTCATCAGGTGATTGAGAGATTGGTAGATCGATAGGTCGAGTGATCGTGAGATCCGAAGGTTGAACGATTGAGGGGAATACCAGACCAGGTTGAACGATTGAGAGAACACCAAACCTACAGGTCGAACGATCGAAAAAATACCAGATCGACAGGTCGAACGATTGAGAGAATACCAGACCGACAGGTCGAACGATTGAGAGAATACCAGACCGACAGGTCGAACGATTGAGAGAATACCAGAATGACAGGTCGAACGATCGAGAGAATACCAAACCGACAGGCCGAACATACAGAGAATACTAGACTGACAAGTAACGATCGAGAGAATACCAAATCGACATGTTAAACGATCGATAGAATACTAGACTGACATGTCGTACTATCGAGAGAACACAAGACCAACAGGTCAAACTGTAGATCAGGGCGTCATAGGTCTGCTCGGGGAATTAGATCCCTATCGGTAGATCGAGGTGACATGGGCCCATTCGGGGAGCTCCGTCCCTTATTGATGACACGCTCGAATGATAGGATCTGGGCGACTTAGGCCCGCTGAACGATAAGAGTTGGGGGACCAAGACCCTCCGAGTGATAGGAGCTGGGCGACTAAAACCCACTAAACGATAGGAGCTGGGCAACCAAGGCCCTCTGAACAACAAGAGCTGGCTGACCAAGGCTCTTTGAATGATAAGATCAGGGCAACGAAGGCCCTCCGAACGAAAGGAGCTAGGCGACCAAGGCCCTCCGAACGACAAGAGTTAGGCGACCAAGGCCCTCCGAACGCTGAGCGATGAAAGCCCTCCGAACAAAGGGAGCTGGGCGACTAAGGCCCTCTGAGCGACAGGAGCTAGGGCCTTCCGAACGACAGGAGCTGGGCGACGAAGACCCTTTGAATGACAGGAGCTGGGTGACCAAGGCCCTCCGAATGACAGGAGCTGCGCGATGAAGACCCTCCGAACGAAGGGAGCTGGGCGATGAAGGCCCTCCGAGCGATAGGAGCTGGGGCCCTCGACAGGAGTTGGGCGACCAAGAGCCTCCGAATGACAGGAGCTGGGTGACGAAGGCCCTCCGAACGATAAGAGTTGGGCGACCAAGGCCCTTCAAACGTTGGGCGATGAAGGCCATCTGAACGAAGGGAGCTGGGCGACTAAGGCCCTCCGAGCGACAAGAGTTGGAGCCCTCCGAACGACAGGAGCTGGGCGACCAAGGCTTCCGAATGACAGGAGCTGGGCGATCAAGACCCTCCGAATAACAGGAGCTGGGCGACGAAGGTCCTTCGAACGAAGGGAGTTAGGCGACTAAGGCCCTCCGAGCGATAGAACTGGGCGACTGAGGCCCTTCGAATGAACGATAAGGGCTGGACGACTGAGGCTCTCCAAACGATAGGAGCTGAGTAACTGAAACCCTCTGAGCGACAGGAGCTGGGTGACTGAGACCCTCTGAATAATAGGAGCTGGGTGACTGAGTTCCTCCGAACGATAAGCGCTGGGCGACTGAGGCCCTCCGAATTAACGATAGGAGCTGGGCGATTGAGGCCCTTCGAACGATAGGAGCTGGGCGACTGAGGCCCTTCGAACGATAGGAGCTGGACGACTGAGATCCTCCGAACGATATGAGCTGGGCGACTAAGACCTTCCGAACAAACGATAAGAGCTGGGCGACTGAGGCCTTTCGAACGATAGGAGCTGGGTGACTGAGACCCTCCGAATGATATGAAACTTTAGATGAATGGGCTGACAAGCTGAACGATAGAGAGACCGATAGGTCGAAAGTCAAATAATTCGGGAATCAGGAAACTGACAAGTGATTGAGGGGTCGACAGGCCGAATGATGGAGAGTCCGACAGGTCAAAAAATCAAACGATTCAGGAGTCAGGAAACTGACAGGAGACTGAGAGGCCGACAGTCCAAACAATAGAGAGACCGATAGGTCGAAAGTCAAATGATTCAGGAATCAGGAAACTAACAAGAGATTGAGAGGTCGATAGGCCGAACGATGGAGAGACCGACAGGTCGAAAAATCAAACGATCCGGGAGTCAGGAAACTGACAAAAGACTGAGAGGCTGACAGTTCGAACGATAGAGAGACCAACAGGTCGAATAATCGAGGGCAGCATAGACCCATTCAAGGAGATAAATCTCATCGGTAAATCGAGGCGATATGGCCCGTTCGGGGAAATAGATCCCATCGGTAGATTAGAGCGATATGAGCCCGTTCGTTCGATAATGTACCTTCCTCTCGATTGTCGCATAGTCAAATGAATTCAGACTGTCAAGCGGAAGTGAAGCCAGGTTTGAGATTTCTACGACTGGTCAGTCAGTCGTTTCCCACAGATGACGCCAATCTGTTGGAGTTGATTTACGCCCCACAGATATCTGCTCTTCCGACTTGAGTGGGAAGCCAATGGCGGTGGTGCTCTATGATTCTTCACGAATGAAAAACCTGTAAAAATCCCACCGGGGTTGGTCTGGCGGGGTGACTCCGACGCTCAAGTTAGTATAAGCGATAAGATAAAGACTGATAGTAGTCGTAGATATCATACCTCTGTCGCATAAGATTGAGCTGAAGGTCTATCTCTGTCGGTGTATTTAAATGGATATGAAACCCCCATCTGAATAACATATAAGATTGGGTATAGAACCCCCTCTGAACGAGGTATAGAATTAGGTATAGAATCTTTCTCTGAACGATTTATAGAACGGGTATAGAGCCCATCTCTGAACGATGTATAGAATCGACTCCCTTTCGTATATCAAAAACTGAGTCCCCTCTGAGGGTTACCTATGCTATGTATTTATAGCATTCCTAAAAGTGTAGAAAATGCTAGTTTCCTTTTATTTGAAATCTTTTAAAATTGTTAGAATTGTAATTAGAGATTTCTAAAAGGTTTAGATTTTCTCTAAAAATATGGAAAGATTTGACCTTAATAGTGATTCTTTTCGTTATCGGATAACCATGCATGATTTTTGAGACCTATTAAATATGGTATCATCAGTGACAATTTGTTTGGCAATTTTAGGTGAGGAAACAACCACGGTGGAACGTTCACCAACTTTTAGGTGTATGATGGGTCCATATATCTTGGCCAATTCCACAAACACATGGTGAGGTTGCAATCCAACCAGCTGGTGCATAATTCCGATGAGAGGCAGCTTCCATGGCCCTGGTGGCAGCTTTGGACCAGAGCTGATCAGCTTGAATCTTTTTCCGACTCTTAAAAACGTGAACAGAGAGAGCAATAATTACTGTTGAATAGCACTTTAACAATAATTATAATCTCCCGAGGACATGAGCCTCAATGTCTCAGTCTGCATGTCATTGACAAAAGCAGTGGTGTAGATTGTAGTGGGAGGTTGATCTCTAGAATGGGCATTGCTAATTATTGTTGCACTAGTGAAATTTGCGAATACATGATATCCGACCTGACCCCCACTTCCTCACAAGCCATCAAGTTGGCTGTTCTGTGTGGTGGGGAGCATAGTGATCACGCTTTTGTCCATGAGCTTAGGATACAGTTGCTTAATAACAAGGAAGGATCTAGAAGGTTCCTTAATAGAAATGTACATTCCTGCCATGCCAAGAAAATGTCAGGAGTCGCCATTTATGAATTAATTCATTTTTTTGTCCAATCAGCGTTTGACCACGCTCTCTTTTATTCATAATAGTCATTTGCCAGTGCGGGATGTCCCTAAGTTATGTATCGTATTTTTTTACTAAATAAATATTTATCAGATTTATAATTAAATTAATATCTGAATTAAATTATTATTTAAATAAATAAAAAATATAACATATATCAGTAATAGAAAAAAAAGAGCGTAACCATTGAACTTTTAAAAAAACCAACGAATGAATAAAAAAGATAATAAGTAGAGTAAAAAGATGATAAAATAAAGAGATTACTATCTATGGAGCCAAAAAAGGAAAAAAATATGTTAAAAAAATAAAGGATTTAAGAGAAAAAGATGAAAAAAATAAAAAGAACAAAAACTTGAATAAAAAAATAAAAAACTATGATTTAAAAATAAATGGATGACTATCCATTAGACAAAAAAAGAGAGAAAAACACATATTTGAAAAAGCTAAAGGAATCAAGAAGGAAAAAAATCTGAGTTAAAATATAAAATGAATAAAGAGTTGAACGGAAAAAAAGTAAAAAAATGTTTTAAAGTTAAAGAGACGATAATTCATGGGACAAAAAAATAAAAGAGGAGAAATCTATACTTCAAGTGAAAAAAATTGTTAAAAAAAGCTTAAAAATCTAGACAAAAAAAAGTGATCCAAAAAAGACAAAGGATCTTAGTAAAAAAAAGTCAAAAAGTGCAAGAAGTTGAATTAAAAAAAAAGTGTGATCACAGTTTAAAAAAGAAGCGTAAGAACCCAAATGTAAAAAAAAAAAAGACAATGTCGGAAAAACATATAAAAAATGTGAAAGAACTTGAACAAAAAAAAGTGTGGTCCCAAAAATATGAAGAATCTAAGCAGAAAAAATACAAAAAATGTGCAAAAATTTGAATAAAAAAAGTGTGATCACGGGTAAAAAAAAAGTGTTGGGATCTGAATGAAAAAAGATAAAGTGTGGTCCAAAATAGATAAAGGATCTAAATGAGAAAAAGTGCAAAGACTAAATAAAAAAAAATACCACAATGTGGTCATGGAAAAAAAAAAGTGCCGAGACTTGAACAAAAAAAAAGTGTGGTTCCAAAAATATAAGAAGCTAAGTGGAAAAAAAAGGCAAGGACTAGAATAAAAAAAAAAAACCATAGCAGTATCAAAGAAAAGGGAAAGAAGTTAAATGAAAAAGAAATATAACACGGTAAAAATAGAAAATATAGTGAAGTCTTTCCAAAAGAAGAAGAACTTAAGTGGAAAAAAAAAAAAGAAACAAGGCAAAAAAAAGTGCAAAGATTGAAATAAAAAAATAAGCGGAGAAAAATTGTGAGATTCTGAATTAAAAAAACCACAGCGGGGTTCTCCAAAGAAAGAAGAGGTGCAAAAAAAAAGAAACGGGATCAAAAAAGTCAAGTGGTTCCAAAAATATAAAGGAGCTAAGTGAGAAAAAAGAGTAAGGATTGAAATGAAAAAAAAAACATAGTGGTGTCAAAAAAAGAGAAAAAACTTTAAAAAATATAATATGGTTAAAAAGAAAATATAACAGGGTCCTTCCAAAAGAGGAAGAATCTAAGTAAAAAAAAAAAGAAATCGGACAAAAAAAATACAAAGACTGGAACAAAAAAAATAAAGAGAAAATTATAAAGTCCTGAATGAAAAAAAAAAAAGACATAATATTCTCTAAAAGAGAAAAGATCAAAGCGAAAAAAAATGTACAAAAGAAGCAATGACTAAACCAAAAGAGGAAAAAAAAGAAGAAGAAAAAAAAAAAAAGTACTTTGATAATTGGAGTTGGGGTATCGTGTGATCAGTAACCCCAATTGGCACTTTATATATCGGGTAATATGCTGGCAATCTTTGTTCAATCTCTCTTTCTTTACGAGGTTTTTAACTTTCAGGATGGTGGGAATTACTTATATACCATTTTGAATTTGATTCTTTTACGTTGACAATTTGTTATTGGAATGATGAATGATTGCAAGCCATTGTTTAAATATACGCCAAAATTAGAAATGTTCTGATAATCTTGAAGTTTATTTTTAGATTCATTTCAACTTTAGCTACAATAGTTATTTTAAAAAGTTCAGAAATAGATTTCAATATGCCCTATACATGGCCCGTGTTATTTTCCTTGGACGGAAAGTTCACAGGCTTTCTCTTCTCTCGCTCTGAGAGTTCTTGAAATTTTTGGCGACTGCTGACAATTTTCATTAATATTTTTGGGCTTTTGATTTGTCTCCCACTTCTAATGGAAAATACGAAGAATTTAACACGTATTATTATGGTGAACAGATAATTTTACATTAACGCCGTTGACCCAACACTGCCTCTTGATTATTCATAAAATTTCTATTCTGCCAAACCCGAAATTTATTCTCAAGTCCAAGCTATACTAACAAGATTCAAGATTTTAGGGCTAGCCTTTTGTAAACTTATTACCTGCAATTCAACATGGCCTACGCTTTCTCAAGCGGGCAATGGCTGATGAGCGATGGGAACCACATAAAGATTTTCCTTTTTTCTAACAGTAGCGCCAAAGTTCTCTGTCATGTCCAGATCCTCACCTTTTGCTCTATTAGGCAGTTTCCAATCAAAATAGTACAGCATATTTGCTAGTGGAAGCACAACATTAGCCATACCAAATGTAATCCCAGGACATATTCTCCTTCCTGCACCAAAGGGTATATATTCAAAGTTTGCACCCTTGTAATCGATAGAACTTTCAGCAAATCTCTCAGGCATAAAACTGTCAGCTTCAGTCCAATGTTTTGGGTCTCTCCCAATGGCCCAAGCATTGACAACTACCCTGGTCTTCACAGGAATTTCATAACCATTGATCTCACATTTCTCTCGGCATTCTCTAGGAAGAAGTAGTGGGACTGGTGGGTGTAATCTTAGAACTTCTTTGATGACTAGTTTTAAGAAATTCAATTCATCAGTCCCTTCTTCATCTACCTTACCTTTTTTGCTAAAGATCTGCCTTACCTCTGCCTGTGCCTTTTCTAGAACTCTAGGGCTTTTCAGCATTTCCGACATTGCCCACTCTACTGTTGTCGATGAAGTCTCACTTCCCGCGAAAAATATGTCCTGAAATCAAAATTTAAGAGAAATATAAATGAAATTTTGTATAATATTTCTTTTTTTTTTAAAAAAAAAAAGGTTAATAGGTTAATGTTTATTGATGATTTGTCTCATCTTAAAGGCCGGCCAAGTTTTATCTGCCATTTGAAGGCAAAGGCCGGTACACATAATGTTTATCTTCAATGACAATAAACGAGGCCAAACTGGTTCAGTAAAATTAGGTATATGATAATGCTTTGTGATAATTTTTTTTTTATTTTTTATTTTTTATTTTATTGTAGCAATTCTTTATTGGCAGGTGAGGGCTAACGCTAAGGACCACTCACCTCCCACCATCCTATATTTTGAGATATTATTGTACTTGTTTTTAGTCTGAAATTGGATTCAATATTAAAACAGAAACATATTAAGTTTATGAAAAAAAAAAATAAAACTATTAAAAGTAAAGACTATTGTATTTTATTGTATTTAAAGTACGTGAGCATCCCACACAGTATAAGTATTCTTATTTTTAAATTATCTACTAAAAGTTTAAGGTTCATGCAGAATTGTTAGATTCATGAATTAGTGAAGACATAAATTTGCTGCCAATTCTAGGACTAGATTCTCAACCTGATCGAAAGATCTCAAGCAACTTGCTCCTGTAACTTAAACATACCCAAAGTTTCTATATGTATATTTTTTATCTTTTATGATTGTTAGGTTTTCTTTTTATTATCTTTTTACTGTTTCATTTTAATTCTATAATCTTTTACATATTTCGATTTTGATTTCAAAAGTAGAAGCGAGAAGTTCCGAATCTATAATATAATAAATTATTTTCAAAAATCTTTATTCGGTTCAAAAGTTTTTTTTTTTTTTTTTTTTGACTCAGTTCAATGATCGGTGAATATGTTAAATATGTGTTTGGAGCGGTGCTTTAGAACATATGTGGGAAAGAACAAAATAAAAGGATCAAGTAAAGAATAAAGGATTAGAAAGTAAGAGTAGCGAAAACACAAAAGGTAATAATAATAATAATAATAATAATAATAATAATAATAATAATAATCGAGAAAGTACAAACCATGATGACAGCTTTGACACTTTCATTAGTAACTGACAATTCAAGATCTTCGCTCTGTTGAAGCTTCAGAAGAACATCAACAAGGTCTTCTTCCACTGCTTCTTCCTCTGTTTTCTCTGCTCTCTCTCCGCTAACTTTATGCGCGTCAATGATGCTCTGTAGCATTTTATCAACTTCGTGATACAACCTCTGAATCTTAGCCGTCATCCCACTCAGCACATGAAGCCAAGTGAGGGAAGGAAAAACATCACACACAGTAAACCCACTAGAAGTCTCCATACATTCACTGATAAGTGAGATAAAAGCCTTCAAATCCTTGCATTTCTCACCAAAAGCTGTCCTTGAAACTGTCCCATTTGTCAGAGCAAAAATCTTCTCACTCAAATTTACACTACGCCCCAAATTCTCATTCAATGATTTCATAAAATTTGCAACTTCCTCTTCTCTGATAGGCCTAAAAGATCGGACCCTTTTGGAACTCAAAAGCTCCAAAACACAAATTTTTCTCAGTTGTCTCCAATAAGCACCATATGGGGCAAACGCAATGTCCTTGAAATTGTAGGTCATTATGCTTGCAAACAAAGGGAATGGCCTTTGAGCAAAAATCACATCATGGTTCCTCATAATTTCTTTTGCCATGTCTGGAGAGGACACAACCACCACCGGGATTTCTCCAAGTTGCAAGTGCATTAGAGGTCCAATTCTTTTGGCTAAGTCTCTAAGCCTACGGTGAGGGAGAGACCCAGCAAGATGATGCATGTTTCCTATCAAGGGTAGCTTTGATGGTCCTGGTGGGAGTTTTCGAATATTGGCTTTTGAGCTTTTTGCAAGTCTCTTTAGTATTGTGATGATGAAGAGGAAAGAGAGTACAAGAATTGGAAACGAAGGAAATTCGAACTCCATCAGGAAGAAGTAGAAGAAACAAAAGTATTTTTCTTGTTTTGAGATGAGAGAATCTACAGGCTCATCTCTTTGCTTCCTTATTGTTTTGAGATTGCATCTCTCTCTCTCCCATATTTATCGACATTTAGTGCCATCAAACAATTCGTCTGCACTTTAAAAAAAATAATTAAAAAAAAAAGGCGCCGCCAGTTACAATCAAGCTTTATTTTAATAAAATAATATTAAAATGAAAAGAGTAGCAAGAGACAAAATATAATAGACATATTTTGTTGCAGAGTGTCAAGAAACATATAACACGTAGAGAGCCAGCTTGACCCCTAGCACCACAGTGACACAAGGCACAAATAAAAACTAAGGATAGATTTAATTAAAACTAGATGAATTTTTCGATACTCTTTTATATATTAAAAAAAAAAGATTCTGATTTGCACTTAAGAAATTTAGGTTTAATAAACATACCTTATTTTAATTTTTAAATGATAAGAAAAATTCTAAATATGTTGTTAAAAATTATAAATAATATCTATTTTGAGTCACCTATAAATTATTGTCAATCAAAATAGTTTAACCGGCTATATTAATATTATAGCATTACAACATTTATATTATATATATTTTTTTTACATAAAATCGTGAAAATACACACGTTCATAAAAATTTAAACATTAGATCTAAGGAAAAAACACTTAAATAAAAGTTCTTTATGCTCGAATGTCTCTACAAAGATTAAAGTAAAGTATTAATTTATAGTAATTAGTTAATTAACAAAGTTGTTAAGTAGTTAGTGGTGCATTAATATATATAAATTACCTTATTGTATATTTTACACTTGTAATGAAAATTTTAAATTATTATTATAGTATTGGAGCCAAGTTATGGCAATCTTTAGGGTTCTTCATTCCTGATTTTTGTTCTCTTGAAAAATATCAGAATTCAACTTGTTTCAGACGTATATTTTTTTTTATTCTATTTTATACATAATATTTTTAATTAAAGTGAAAATCTTTTTAAAGAAAATGTAAGATTTTATAAATAGAGTTCAAATTTTTTTATAAATAAAAAAGAATTTAAATTATTGTTATATTGCAAATATTTTTTTTATCAAAAAGTCAGATTTAATTTCAATGGAATTTCTTAAACCTGGGCAATTACTGCATTGATGCATACAGAAATTCCATACCCAGTTATATTATAAAGAAAAACATGTTTTTGAAGAAAATAATAGTAAATGAACATATTATTTTAAAATCTTGATACATTAACTTAATATAATTTCACCATAATGCAGGATTAAAGTAAGGGGTGCACAAAAACACCACCAAATCTTTAGAGTTTTATAGAATTCTTTGTCACTATCGAGAGAGGAATATCACTTCCAAAGCAATATGGCACAAGCCACCTCTCAAAGTAAAAATTGGTATTTATTATTATTATTTTCTTGATAACAAGAAGGGACATATTTCAATAGTTCAAGAGATAATAATTCTTTATCACAAGCAGAGAGTTTTACCTAATTCAAGTAATGACATATATGAGAATTCGTGTATTTTTGTCTTTGTTTCAGATATATGTTTGGTTTGAATGAAATGCCACCAGCCATAGCCAACCTTATTTAGTGAACTAGATGAATATATTAATGGCTCTTCTTGATATGTTCTCTAATCGGATCAAAACGAAAGAAACCTAATTCTTTCAATCTGATGCATTGCATGGAAGAATGGGAGATTAAAAAAGGGAGAGGGCCTAGCGTGTGATGGATATGGCAAAAGAGTACGATTTTTAAGAAGA
Organism: Dillenia turbinata; assembly: GCA_037126225.1. Taxonomy (NCBI): domain Eukaryota; kingdom Viridiplantae; phylum Streptophyta; class Magnoliopsida; order Dilleniales; family Dilleniaceae; genus Dillenia; species Dillenia turbinata. The sequence goes on from JBAMMX010000001.1 coordinate 5,764,760, forward strand.
AAAACATTTGGTAAGCCAAATCTTTTGTCACAATTCTCATAATTTTACTTAAAAAAATTTATTATCTAGATTTGTCTTATTGCGAACTACGATCATTCTGTTGTTTCATAAAATGCAAAGATGGATCCCAATGTTTTCCTACCATAAAAGGTAAATAAATATTGACCCAGGTTTTATTTTATTAAAACAATGTATTATTTTTCCAAAAATTGCAAATAAACTTGTCATTTGAATTTTTTTTCCCTACTTGAGCAAAACTAGAATTCATGACTTTTATTAAAAATAAGAGTTTTAAGTTAATACAAACGATCATCTCAGATTTTTAGCTTTTTGTCACTTTTCATTTGAAGTTTTGATAAACATATGAATCACTAATAGTAAATTTCTCGGACAAGGGTAAGAAAGTCTTAGTTAGTACCCGTTCGGTAGGGCTTATTTTTTACTTCTCTTCTCGAGAAGCAAAAATTAAGAGTTTTAAAAAAAAGTTAAAAGTTTTTTGATAATTTTTATTTTAAAAACAAGCTTATTTTATAACTTTTAAATAAAATTAAAAGTAAAAAGTAAAAAATTAAAAATAAAAAATAAAATTAAAGAAAAAGAGAGGATATGGGGGTAAATGAATATATAATATGAATATATTTAAAATTTCATATCTTTTAAGTGAGAATATAAAAGGAATAAAAAAAATAAAAAACTGGATTTAAAAAAAAAGGAGAAGTAGAAACTCCTCTAAGGAGTTTTTGCTAAATCTCTATTTCCTTAATTAAAAAAAATATTTTTTTATAAGGGATTCTCCAAAATAGTATTTGGTAGATTTTCTCCTTAAAAGAAGAAGATAAACAAAAAAAAAAAAAAAAAAAAATCTCTATCAAACGAACTCTTAAGTTAGAAGAGAAGGGGGAAACAAAATTTATCACTTGTCATTTAATGATTATTTAATGATTACTTATAAGTCTTAGATAGGGTGAGAAAGTCTTGGTTAGGACTGCATGTTTCCTTTTATATTTTCAAGATTCAAACATTTGAACTACTGATAAGTTAATTTGTATTTCGGGGACTTTGAATGGAGAAAATCCAAATAGTTGAATATTAAGCAAACGTGCTTGAGGCTAAAAACAGTTGCCTGTTGAGTTGGTAAGAATGACACCTGCACTCTCAATCTAGACACCCCTTTTTTTTTTTTTAATTTTCTTATTAAAAGGGTTGCTAGCTCTGTGTTATCATGACTATTTCCTGAGAATTTTTCACCACAACTTTGCAAAAATACCCGATAACCACGAATTCCCTCGTAACAACATTTTAGCCCTACTTTTGTAAGCAATTTTCATTAATGAAGTATAAATCCAAATATTAAGATTATAAAATTTGTTTCACGGAGTACTTGTATACTACTTAAGTGGTGTTTTAGTTATCATGATTAACAGTAAAAAGAAAAAGAAGAGAATGAGATTACAAATAGAAAATATTACATGTTACCTCACCCGAAAAACATGAGATGACGGTTTGATGTTGTGGGTTATAGTCGATAAATATATATATATATATATATATATATATTAATAATAGGTGGTTGACGAGGTTAATATTATTTCTAAGTTTAGCATTATAGAATAGGAAATAATCATTTTTTCATATATTTACTAAATAAATTATAATTTTTGTTAAAACTCTAACCTGCTCTTTAAAGAAGTTACTGAATGTATAAATCGTTATGTTATATCTACTTATATTTTATATCATTACATATATTAATTGTTTATTCATATATTCCACACAAGATATGTCAAAGAGAGTGCAAAATATAATCTTGCGATTGATTTTTGACTCCATTTGATATGGTCGAAAAAATCTTACAAAATTATCGTCCAATCCCAATCCATTTGACCAAAAGTTAAGGTCAATTTAGGCAACTCAATGTTCTGTGTCTCTCTTTATTTCCCTTTAGCTATAGAAATGGGTAAGATGGAACCAATCACAGTTTAAATCTCATTGAAAAAAATTATGATTCGTGGTAAAATATAAGTAAATTTGTCCTCATAATTTTTTCTTTTTTTCTATTTTTTTTTTTATTTTTAGTAAAGACTTTGTCCTCATAATTTTACACTCCTCCGAAGAATTTTTATTTTGCAAACTACTCGATTTTAAGGGGGTGTGTTAAAAATAATATTATGACACATTCTCTATACTAACTTTCCATGCTTCCGAAATGTTATCACACGTTCTCCGTTTCTGTTTAGAAATAATATTACTCTATCTTAAATATTAAAAAGAAAAAAATAGTCTATAAGAGGATAGATTAGTGATCATAACTGTCTCCCCTCAATCTGAAAATTTCAGATTCAAATCTCTGTATAACAAAAAAAAAAAAAAAAAAAAAATTATTTACTAAACATATTTAAAATTTCCCTCTTTTTCGCTTCTACATCACATTCTCTGAACATGCAAGCAAGGCGGCTTACACCCTCCAGAATTATTTTGAAATCATGAGTAGAAAATGTCCATTAAAGAAGAAAAAGAAAAGTATTCACACAATCAAACATCATTTACGTCATTGAAGACTGGTCGAGTTGTGTCCTTTGATGTCGATTTCAGTAGCTCTTGGTCATCAAAGTAGACATTTTTGAATTGTTTGAAAATGAAAATAAGAAATGCAAAAAATAAAAAATAAAAATAAAAAATTACTTGATTATGACACTTTACCTATCATTCCATCACTCACTATATAATAAACTTCTCTTCATATAATACCATCTAAGAAATTTCACAAAAAATTTTAAAAAAAGATATTGCAAAAAAAAAAAAAAATGAAAAATGAATTTAATTTTTCTGGGTTTTTTATTTTTAGTAGATCAACAATTGATCTGCTCATTGTTAACTTTCCCTTTTCCCCTCTTTAATTTCCTCTTTAATTATAGTGTTTTTTTTAATAAATTATCAGTATCTGATAATTATACTGTATCTAATTAAATCTAGTTTGACTCAAGTTAAGCTTGAGGGCCTTTAATTATAGTGTAGAATCTATGTCTCTGCACTTTGGGTGAAAATTTACATCGCCTCAATTACTTGCATTTATTTTGGCTTAACAACCAATCCTTCTTAAATTGTTACCACTCATCCTCTTGGAGGGCAAGCTACCTCTTTCTACAATATAACTATTTTATTTTTTAAATAATAGTAAAATAGCCAAAGCCAATGCCTTCTTACTATGCATTAATAAATTATTCTATTACATTATAAAAATCAAATTTTAAATTATATTTAACAATATAAATTTCTTCCGCTAAATTAGAATTTGACACGGCAGGAAGTGTGACTGGTTGTGTTTGATCGGTCCAATTTAACACTATAAATTTCCTCCCCTTACTTAGAATTTGACACGGCAGGAAGTGTTTGATCAGTCCAGAATGTTAAAGTTTTTTTTTTTTTTGTTATATTGGGATTTGAATCCGAGATTACCGGATTGAGGAAGAGATTATGACCACTAAGTTGTCCCTTACGGACTGGAATGTTAGAGCTTTAAAGGAGAGTCTACCCCAAAGGATAAGAGGAAAGCCTTAAAATTTTACTAATAATTAATTATGATGAATAATGAAATACTTAAATAAGTAAAATAGGAAAATAGAGTTTTAATAACTCTAAACGTCGTTCTAAAATAAAAATGAAAGAAAATAATTGAACTAAATTATAAAAATCAACATTGGCGTGAAGGGCCTTGCAACTGTTCCAGGCTTGCCCACCTCCTTGCACCTCTTTTGCCTTTCAATGGGTCCTTTATTCCCCCTCTCGGCTTATAAATTCTGCATCATTCTTCATGATTTAATTTTCAATCTTAAAGAATTCTTGTCTTATGCGAGAATGGTAATTCTAAAATTGTCAAAGATAATATGAAGAATGGTGGAAAAACTATCTTTCTACGATATTAATTATTGGGTACATTTGCTTCTAATTCCAAGATTTCTATTGTAAGTGATCATCCATGACGTATTATAGGACACTTGAGTAATAAAAAAATTTTATTCAAATATCTATTTTATGATTAAGATTTAGTATTCGAATCTTTATAAATATATATATTTTTATGATATTTAACATCCTTACATTAAAAAAAAAAAAAAGGTATTCATCAATAACTTTTAAATATTTTGTATTGATCATAATCGAGGATATTTAAGGAGAATAGATTTTTGACTTTACTTATATTTATTTTAATTTATTTTTATATAATATATTTTTAAATGCAATAAAAATATTCTGGATAAGAAATATGAGATTTTGTAAGTAAAAATTAAATTATTATTATATTAATTATTTTTTGTATTATAAAGTTTTATCCAATTTTAACTTTAACTAACCTTAATTTTAGGGTCTCAAAACATAGAAATCACCTGAAAAAGTTAATATTAGAGGTTCAAAAGTTAATTAAAAAGATAATTTGGGATAGAAATATATGATGTAAGAGAATTAGAGTAAATTAAATTATTATTTTTTATATTATAAATTTATTTAGACAGCGTGTATATATTTTATATTATATTATATTTTTTAATTCTTTTATATTTATTACTCTTACACTGATTTTAAATTTTAGTAACATGTTGTCTTCGTCCCAGTGGCAGCTTTGTCTTCTTGGTTGACAAGTGTGAATGGCTGACTTAAGCAAGTGAAATGACAGGGGGTGAGATTCCTGTTATGCGGCTTCAGAACCGTAGTCACAGGTTCACTGAGACCCGACTCCTACCCTGGAAAATCACGGAAAAGTATTTTATGATCACTTTGGTTCCAATTCCAACTATAAATTCACTCACTCACATCCAACAAGTCAACTAAGTCTCAGATATATCCCGTGTCACACAGGAATTGGCCATTCTTAAAACCATTTTGTGCAAATAATTGGTAGGATAGGAAGAAAAGCAAAGTTTTATGCGGTGTTTTGAAATTTGGATCGAAACACGAATCAATCGTACTAAATGATCAATAGGTCACTGGATTAGATAAAAAGCTCAGATAATATCATCATAAAATCATAAATAAATATAAATATTAAAATCTTCAAACATCGACCAACTTTAGGGTTACGTGGCATGTTCTCCCCTTCTTGGTCACAGGTTCAAACATGGATTCATGCAATTTTGTCAAGAATTTTTTTGGATTAAAAAATCGGGATTGGACTGGGCCGGTTCTACCAGTCCAACCAGGGTCTTGATCGGTTTTGATCAGTTTTTTGAAAATCTAATTTTGGTGAGTAACCTGGGCCGACTGTCGGACTGGTTCTCAATTAAACCGACCGATCCTATCCGAATTAAAAAACAGTGGTTTTATGTGGATGGGAAGCAACAAGACGTAACAAAGCAAGTCTATAATAAAAAAAACGTGGGCAGTAGGGTGAGAAATATGGGCCATCTGATCTTGAATCAAAACCAGAACAGTCAACATTCTCCTATTTGCCCCATCTCCATAATTTCCAAAAACGAGAAAAATGTGAAATCTACTGGCCAAAGATGCCTCCATTTCTCAAACTCCTAGACTTGGTCCGAAAAGGAGTTAGCTATGGTCCTAGTTCAACACTTTTTTGGCCTCTGCAGGATTGTTGAGCGGGCTAGAATTTTTTTTTTTATTGGATCAATCGATATTCAAAATTATATTTTAATTAATTCGATCTAAACTGTTATTAGACCATTTTTAAAGGAGAGTACTCCTAACATATACTTTTTTTTTAATATTCAAATTCAAGTATTGATTAAGGAATTTAGTATCATTCCCACTAGACTAATCGGGTCCAACTCTAGTTGTGCTGAAGATGTTTGAGGTGAGTTGTATCTCCACAGATATCGACTTCTTGGAGACTTGAACGGTTACATCCAATGGAATGTGAGACCTGCAAAAACCATCGGAGGGTGTTCCAACGGAGGAGGTTCCGATATTCAAGTAAGAAAGAGCGATTTTCGAATGTCAAGAAACAAACTCGAACGGTTAGTGCCAACGGGATGTGAGACATGTAAAAACCATCGGATGGTGTTTCGGCGGAGAAGGCTCCGATACTCAAGTTAAAAAGAGCGGTTTTCGAATGTCAAGAAACAAATCGAGAGATTAGAGAGCGAGAGGTTTCCAGTGACTAGTGTACTCAATATGTAAGGTCGAGAGAGTGTACTTAATTTGAAGAGTTTGAGAGTATCTTATACCTGATAGAATCATATACTTTCGGGGCATTGTAACCCTACTTTCTTTATGGAACCGATCCAAAAATCTCGAGAGTCTAATATTATGAAATAATTGTGATGTTTATCATATGAGAATTTTCCTTATCCGTAAGGTCCTGGAGATATCGTTCTTAAGAAGGGAATCAAAGTCCTTGGGCGCTCTGATCTTTCCTTAGGATTAATAAGACCGTTGGCCTTTGGTCGATCGTTTGGCCAATATGGAGCTTTTGGGGCTTACTCGTTCGGCGGACCAACGATTGAGTATTCAATCGGGGAGATAAATCCCACTCAGTAAATCTCGCTCGAGAGGCGCGACTAAGGCTCTATCGTTCAGGAGATAAGGCGATTAAGCCCTTTCAGTAGATCAGTTGAATAGTCATAGAGAGTAGTCGTTCGATAATACTGGGTTGTACTCACCCATCGGTCGGGAGCTGTCTTTTGTGGGCCTCATGTGTGGTCCTTTCAACCGCTGACCTTTTGAAATGAGTATTGGGTTATGTGCCATTATTTGCCCCTATTCATGATGTCGTTTCGTAAGAAAGGTACCATAAGTACCTGCTTTTCGTTTATGACTTGATGCCACGTGTTGCTATCGGGGTACACGGATTGTCTTCTGGTGCCTATACAAGGCTAGTTGCTTGAATACGTCAAGTACTTTTATTTCCTTTTCTTTTTCGAGGATCATCCAAAGAGTTATTTTTTACAGCAATGGCGAAAACGTCCACTATTCAGACTTATCCGGGCACTGGTGATATTAGGAGTACCATGTCTATGAAGGAGTTTCAAGAAATCTAGATTGACATACTGATGGAAGACGATTATATGTTGGTATCCACCACGAATGTCGATAGGGCTAACATGGCACCAGAGAGATACGTGCCGATGTATCAGCAGTCGGTTAAGTAAGGATTGAAGGTTCCATACATAGGTCCCTTTATGGAAGTATTGCATCGTTGGAACATATTTCCCACTCTCTTGACCCAAGCTTTTGGCGCTTGATAGTTGCCATGACCTTTTTGTTAGGATTTTGTCATTTTCGTTTTGATTTCACCATCCTGTTGTCTATTTTCATCTTGATGAGATGTGAAAACAGCGGTTCAACCAGGGACTGGTACAAGTTACAGACTCGACTCGAGTCCAAGTAGAAGTTCTACTATAAAGAGTCTATTGACAAGAGTTGGATGCATAAGTTATTCTTCATGAAATTTATGGATAAGAGTCGTGTCCCTATACTCCCGGACGCCAATGAGGGGCCATCATTAGGGCTGAAGCCTCCGGCCGTATCTAAGCATGGTTGTTTCCTTCGATCAGCCGGTGGTTATTGTAAGTCCATCAGTCGAAATATATGTGTTGATTCTCTTTTGTTGATCAGATGTTGTCTTTTGCTAGCCTGCTGGTCGGGGAGTTGGTTAACTATCTAGACTCTTTCGATGACGCTATGCTAGAAGGGGTTACCACCGATAGGCAGGTTTGGCCAGGTGCAAAGAGATCTCCTTAGGAGTCCGTCAGGGTATCTAGGGCCCTTTTGGAGTCTTCGCCTTCCTTACCAAAAAGGAGGAAGACCTTGTTGCCTTTGTCTCCATCAGGCCGTGTGCTGGTTGCTTTGCCTATGCATTCGGATCCAATGATGGTTATACCGATGGAGACCATTGTCTCAGAAGAAAGTGAATCATCGAAGGACGGGAGTGCTGGTGAGGGCGAGCCAAGAGGATTAGAAGGTACTCCCTTGTCTGGATCCAAGGTAGGACCGGATACTTCTAGTGTTGCGACAGAGAGGATAGCAAGGCCTCCTTCTTTTCCGGTTTGGCCACCACGCAAAGGAAAACGTAAAGTTCCAGATGGGACTTGTTTTATTGCTCCGTTATTCCTATTCGGTCCTTTGAAGGAAGAAGGGTTTAAAGAGCGAGGGATTCTTTGTGTGTGCTGGGGACATGAGATACAACTACATAGATATGGCTGAGGCGGACCGCATTGTCGGCCGATTAGACTTTCATCGGTGCGAACTCGATTTACGTAGGATGTCTCAGGAGCAAGTTGGCGGGGCTCTTAAGTCTCTTGGTTTGATGGTAACACTTTCTTTATGTTTATTTGGTTTGTTCTCCTTCTTGCTTTTTTCGATTTACCCTTCTTTTCATATCATGGCTTGTGTAGACTTCCAAAGCGAAGAAGAGACAGTGATAATCACCTGGAGGGGACATGTCGTCGAGCCAAGTAAGTAGTGCAGAAGCTAGGTCGAGGTTAAAGTGCAGCGAGGCTCACCTCCGGTCGGTCGAGAGGCGGGTGTAGCTTCGTGAAGAGTCTCTTCAAGCAATAGAACATAGGATAGCCGACCTCGAGGAGTCTAACACAAGGGACACTGCTACCTTTAAGATTCTCAACGCAAATTGATCGAAAGATTGAAATGCACCGAAGATATAATTCACCGAATGGGTTTGAGCGATGCTCGCCTCGATTGAGAAGGTCGCAATGGCTCGGGGTTCGGCTATGGTGCCAGTGTAAGGGGTTACGCTCTCGGTGGAATCTTACTACTTTCTTCCGATCCTATGTAACATCTGTTTAAAGCTTTGAACCCCAATGCCCTTTGGGTAATTTATCAACAATAGAGTTTGCCTTGTCATCCATTGTTGTATCTCTTATTGTGTTTGTCGACGGATGAGGGTGACCTAGACCTAACGTACGATAGGAAACTTTAGATGTTAGGGCTGTATCCATCCATTTGGGGAATTCCATCCCATTTTGATGACATATTCAATTGGTTGGAAGCTTTACATGGGGCGTGTCCACCTATTCGGGGAGTTCCATCTCTTTTTGATGACACGTTTGATCGATAAGAAATTTTAGATAGGAGGACATGTTCACCCATTTGAGGAGTTCCATCCTTTTTTGATAACACGTTCGATCAGTAGGAAACTTTAGATGGGGGGCCGTGTCTAACCGTTTGAAGAGTTTCATCCCTTTTTGATGACACTTTAGATCGGTAGGAAACTTTAGATACGGGGTCGTGTCCACCTGTTCGGGGAGTTTCATCCATTTTTAATGACACATTCGATTGCTAGGAAACTTTAGATAGGGGATCGTGTCCACATGTTCGGGGAGTTCTATCACTTTTTGATGATACGTTCGATCAGTAGGAAACTTTAGATAGGGGGCCATGTCCACCCGTTCGGAGAATTTCATCCCTTTTTGATGACATGTTGATCAGTAGGAAACTTTAGATAGGGGGCCGTATCTACCCATTCGGAGAGTTCTATCTCTTTTTGATGATACGTTCGATCGGTAGGAAACTTTAGATAGGGAGCTGTGTCCACCCGTTCGGGAATTTGTCTTTTTGATGACACGTTCGATCGGTAAAAAACTTTAGATAGGGGTCGAAGAGTTCCATCTCTTTTTGATGATACGTTCAATTGGTAGGAAACTTTAGATAGGGGGCCATGTTTACCCGTTCAAGGAGTTCTATTTCTTTTTGATGACACGATCGATCGGTAGGAAACTTTAGATAGGGGCAGTGTCCACCCGTTCAGGGAGTTTTACCCTTTTTGATGACACATTCGATCGGTAGGAAACTTTAGATAGGGGGCCATATCCACTCGTTCGGGGAGTTCTATCCCTTTTTGATGACACGTTCGATCGGTATAAAACTTTAGATAGGGGGCCGTGTCTACCCGTTCGAGGAGTTCTATCCCTTTTTGATGATAAATTCGATCGGTAGGAAACTTTAGATAGGATGCCGTATCTATCCGTTCGGGGAATTCCATACATTTTTTATGACACGTTTAATTAGTTTAGGGCGACATAGGCCTACCGCTTGTTAAGTTCAGGGCGGCTTAGGCCCTCTATTATGTAGGGAATAAGCGAGTAAGAAGTCCGTTGAAATGATACGTCTTTAATGGAAGAATACCCTCACATTTAAGAGAAAAGACCAATAGGAGTATACCCTGGTGATCACTTAGGAGCAGAAGTCGTAGGCTTCGTATCACATGACAATGTTCCTATCCCCCGTGACATTCTGAACTTGATCTTCATGTGCTTGGTGCTGGGCAATGCTTCCAGGGCATTCAAGCCCGGTCTACCCAGAATAACATTGTAGAGCGAAGGGAGATTTACCACATTGAATACAACTGGAGCCATCGCATGATTGGGAGGTATGCCAAGGGTGACCGGAAGCGAGATAATACCTTTGGGATATATCCATTTGTCTGAGAGCTCTTTGATTGGGCCTGCATGGGATTGGAGATGCACGGATGTAAACTCCATTTGCTTGAAGGCATCCCAGTATAGAAGATTACAATCTAGTCTCTTATCAATAAAGATCCTTCTAACCTCGTGTTGCTCAATCCTGATGGTTGTTAGGAGGGGGTCGTGATGACTTGGGTCTACCTCGACTAGATCTTCGTCCGTGAATCCGATGATGGGCCTCTTGCCCACGAGTTGTTTATTGGTATCTATCGCTAGAACTTCTTGTGGGCGGAAGAGGTGACTTAGGGTAATAAAAGGTCGGCGTGACTAAGCACCCCACCTTGTTTTCGGACGGGTGGTCCTGAGAATTCGGGTCATCAGAGGAATGGGAAAGCTTCCGAAGGACATACCCATCCTGGATCTAGAGTATTATTCCGTCCCTTCTATTGGTCGGGGGTAGAATGGCTTGTCGGTCCTCCGACCGATCACGTCGTGGCGATTCGTATCAATGAATGATGAGAGTGTTTCTTTCCTCCTTACCGATGAAATCTTGTAGTTTCCCATGGCGCACTAGGAACTCTAGTTCGTCTTTTAATTTCTTGCAATCATCTGTTGTGTGACTGTAATCTCGGTGAAAGTGGTAGTATTTGGTTCTGTCCTTGTTGGGGTCATTATCGGTTGACTGTGGGGGCCACCGAATGTACGACTTGTCTCTGATCAAGGATAAGATCCGGCTAGGGGTCTCATTCATAGGGGTATAGTTGTTATATTTCCGCGAAGGGGGGAGATTTGCTCGGCTATTCCTTGTGGGGACCTCCCAGGTGACCGGTTGCATTCCTTTCGAATAGATCGGTTTATTCTATGATCAAACGCTTCGGCATCCTCAGCGACGATATATTTCTCGGCTCGAGCGTAGAATTCTTGGATGGTGGTAGGAGGATTCTTCGTGATCGACACTTTCATGCCCAAAGGCCTTAGTCCAGTTAGTAGCGCGGCCACCGTGATGAAGTAATTCAGAGACGGAACTCTCATCATCTCTATCTTGAATATTTCCAAGAAATCCCTCAGGGACTTGTTCTCCCTCTTATGTAATGACAGTAGAGAAGTGAATTTTCTCTTGACCCATCTACTTATTACGAAGTGTGCCTCGAACTGTTCTCGAAGTTGAGAGATGGTTTTTATACCCAGCGGCGAAAGTGAGTTGAACCAAATTAGCGCGTTTCCTGTAAGTGTTGTAGGGAAATGTTTGCACATGGCCGCGTCAGTCATGTCCCTTGAAATCATCACTGTTACAAAATGGGCCACATGATCACGGGGGTCCGTTATCCCGTCATATCTTTTCATGGGAGACAGAAATATGTTGCGAGACATAGGTTCCCTTTCGGATCAAAAGGTGAAGCATTAGAATGGAGGGGAGTTTGGCTTCCTTGAGCATTAACTCGCTTGAGTTCATTGGTGATAAGTTTTTCAACCTGCTTTCGGAGGTCGTAAGGGTTTCGTCGGGAAGGTTCGGACAATTCGTGGTGCGAGGGTGACGGTCGTCGCCGGGGATGCCTGGACCCCCTAGCGGAAGACTGGCGCTCAGGCTTGAGGGCCCAACTAAGGCCCTCCAGTTGTTTACTCATGTTTTGAATTTTTGATTCCAGCCTCTCCACCTAGGGATGGCTAACTTGTTCTGGCGCAGGAGCCATGATTGGCTGTTCTTGAATCGCAGGTTGTGGGACCTGTTCTGGGTGAGATGGTCGGAGGGAGACCACACGATCACGAATGGAGTGATCGGGCGTCACAGGAAGGGCGGCTTCAGAGGGTGTTGCAGTGCACGCATCTACAATGAGGGTGGCTTTTGAAGTTGTCTTGATTCTTCTCTTTGGAGGCATTATAGCGTAATCGATTTGTTGGTCTTATAGAGGTTGCTCTAGTCTGTTCTGACAGACGACGTCAATCTGTTGGAGGTGAATTGTGATTCTGGCATCTCGACTTCTTGGAAACTTGAACGGTTGCCGCCAACGATATGTGAGACCTGCAAAAACCGTCGGAGGGTGATTCGGCGGAGGAGGTCCCGACGCTCAAGTTAGAAATAGCGGTTTTCAAATGTTAAGAAACAGATTGAGAGTTTAGAGAGGGAGAGTTTCCCAGTGACTAGTGCGCTCAATATGTAATGCCGAGAGAGCATACTTGATTTGGAGGGTTAGTTTAAGGGTATCTTATACCCGATAGAGTCATATTCTTTCGGAGCGTTGTAACCCTACTTTCCTTATAGAACCGATTCGAAAATCTCGAAAGTCCAATATTTCAAAATAATTACGATTTTTATCATATGAGAATTTTCCTTATTCGTAAAATTCTGGAGATATTGTTCTTAAGCAAGGAATCAAAGTCATTGGGCACTATGATCTTTCCTTAGGATCAATAAGGCCGTTGGCTTTCGATCGATCATTTGACCAATATGGAGCCTTCGGGGCTTGCTCGTTCGGCGGACCAACGGTTGAGTATCCAATCGGGAAGGTAAATCTCACTCGTCAAATCTCGCTCGAGAGGCGGGACGACTAAGACCTTATCGTTCAGGAAATGGGGGCGACGAAGTCTTTTCGGTAGATCAGCTGAATAGCATTAGAGAGTAGTCGTTCAATAATACTAGGCTGTACTCGTTCATCAGTCGGGAACTGTCTTTTGTTGGTCTCATGTGTAGGCCTTTCAAACGCTGACCATTTGAAATGGACATTGGTTACGTGCCATCATAAGGAATTCCTCAAATTTATCTAATAAGTGGGATTTGCCACTTTTTTTAGGAGAAATAATATTTATAATTAGTATTATCTATAATTAAATTATTATTTTGATATTGACTCAAAATCTTAAATAACATATCTTTGTTGATTCTGACAGAAGACATTTTTTGTCTATAAAAAATGTGAGGTAATAAATCATTCTTCTACTCATATATTATTACAAAATACATTTTTGGACCCTCAGAAACTCAAATATAAAATCAAATTTTAGATAAAATGTTATATCCTGCCATGATTAGAATCTTCGTGGGTGAACTTTGTTTCACTTTGTTACGTCATCCAGATGAAAGCATAATGTTTTTGTATTTTATTTTTTTTCAAAGAAAAATGCTATAGTCCATGATTCCCATTAGTCTTTGGTCTAGTTTTGGATCATAAAAAGTAGTCATAAGCCTCATTACGCCGATAACTTAGTCTAATAGTGGTCAAAATAGGCCATGGCTGTAAAACGTTGTTTGGTATATTTATATGTATCAACCAGACTTCCATTTCTGTATATTCTTTGTTCTACAAAGTAGAATGGGCTGGCTTGATGTGGCTTAGGGCCCACGGTGGACAAGCTTATGCCGTAACAATTCCCAAAATGGGGCTTTTCTCGTTTAAATCTCTAAATTGGTGCCATTTTTTTTTTATTTCAAAATTAGAGATATCGCGATTCACAATCGCGATTTTTTTCTTTTTTTTATCTATTTATTTTTTTTAAATAAGAAAGCGAGAGATAATCGTGTTTTTAAAAGCAATAGCCACTCTTTTAGTGAAAGCGAGAGTGACATTTTCGATTTCACCATTTTTGTTTTCTGTTTTTTTTTTTAAATATAATATTATTAAATTATTAAAAACTTAATAAAAAATTAAAATAATAAAAAACTAAATATTATTAAAAAATTAATAAAAACTATTATTAAAAAACAATTATTAAATTAAACATTAACTGATATTATTAATAAAAAATTAAATATTAAACAATCATATCCATCAATATTAATTAATAAATTTATAATTAAAAAATTATTAAAAATTAATTAAAATTATCATAAAAATCTTTATAAATTAATTAAAAAGAAAATATAAAATTAATGAAAAATTATTAGTAATTTTTAATTAAAAAAATAATCAATAAACTTTTATTAATCTAAAAATTTCAGAAAAATTATTATTACACTTAGATTTTTTGGATTTGTTGCTAAAATATCAGTATTAAATACAGAAACTCCTGGCGTTGACCAAAAGAAATGAAAGAATCAGTTACATTTTTCATATGATCTCCGTTTATATATATGAATAAACTAAAAAAATTGAAAAAAGTTATTTTTGTATCACTTCTTAATAATTTTTCTGAAATTTTTAGATGAATAAAAATTTATTGATTAATTTTTTAATAATATTTAGTTTTTTATTATTTTAATTTTTTATTAATTTTTTAATAATTTAATAATATTATATTAAATTTAAAAAAAAAACAAAAAACAAAAATGGTGAAAGGGAGAGTGTCAATCTCGCTTTCACCAGAAAGCGCGAGTGGCACTCGCGCTTTCCAAAAAACGCGATTGCCACTTGCGCTTTCATTTAAAAAAAGAAAGAGAAGAAATCGCGACTATGAATCGCGATATCCCTAGTTTTGGAATAAAAAAAAATAACACCATTTCAGATATTTAAACGAAAAAAGACCCCATTTTGGGAATTGTTCCAGCTCATGCGTCCCACGCTTTTCCATGGGTATCTCTTATTTCCTCCCCCCTTCAAAAAAAAAAAAAAAAAAAAAAAAAACTCAAAACACAGCGGCGCCATTCGAGTATATTGTTGCTATGAGCAAGAATGTTGAAGTTCTAATATTTGTGACCATGGTCTTTGGTCATTGTCAAAAAATAGAACATTAATAGCGCCTTCCATTACAATTTTACAGTGTCCCATATAAATGAACTACAGAGAATGTTTAACATTCAAAGGTTTCAGAGGCTCGGGAACTACATAAAGATCATTTTTTTTTCTTTCTAACGGCCAAGCCAAAGGTTACTCTCATGTCTTAAATCTTCTGAATTTATTCCGCATGGAAGTTTCCAGTTATAATGGTAAAGCAGTTGAGCCAGTGGAAGCTCTATATTAGCCATAGCAAAAGATATACCGAAAATCTGACCCTTTAAAATTTATAGGACTGTTTATGAACCTCTCTTGATAAAACACTGCTGGTTCACTCCAATTTTGTGGTTGGGAAAATTAACCCTAATACAAAACTATATCGATATAATTTTAAATCATTATAATTAAAACTTGATAATTGAAATTAAAATCTAAATCGAATAGAAAAATACCAATTTTATGGCCGAAGAACTCAATTGAATGAATCCTGATCTGGGCAGAATCTTGAATTCAGTCTTCCAGATCAAATGTATACTCACAAAATCTCTCTGCATGATGAGGGTATCAGAGATTGGAGTAATACATTGACTCGGAGACCATAACCCTTTTTATAGCTATAGGGATGATTTTACCTTCTAAATTTATAACAGAATTTATATGTTCAACTTATTTTTGTTACCTTATCAAATTCATATAAATTTAGGTAGCTTTTTAATTGTCATTAAATCACTCTTTGATATTCCCTATTTAACTTATCATAAATAGTAAATGTCCGTTGGTATCTACACATTTATTTATTTCTATATCTTATGAGAAATTTAAATCCAAATTATCAAAATTTTCAAACTTAACACACTACAAAAGAATACGATTATTAGGACGGAAAAAATTATCAGCTATTTAGCGACGAATTTAGTGAAAAAAATGAAAATCGTAACTAATTAGCGACGGATTTAGCGACGAAAAATAATCCGTCGCTAATTAGCAATGGAAAAAATATTCGTCGCTAATTAGCGAAGAAAAAATATCCGTCGCAAATTAGCGACGGATTTCAAAATCCGTCTCAAATTAGAGATGAAAAAATATTCTGCTAAATTTTAGGACGGAAAAATATCCGTTACTAAATCAGCGACGGATAAAATATCCGTCGTCAAATCAACGAAAAAAATATCCGTCACTAATCAGCGACGGATTTCGAATCCGTCACAAAATTTAGCGACAGGAAATAATATCCGTCGCTAAATTTAGCGACGAAAAAAAAGTATCCGTCGTAAATTATTACTAAATATAATTTTATATTTTTATTAAATATAATTTTGTGTTTTTATTAAATATAATTTTGTATTTTATATTTTATTAAAATAAGTTATTGATTTTTATTAAATATAATTTTATATTTTTTTTAAAGATAATTTTATAATTCTATTAAATATAATTTAGTGTTTTTATTAAATATAATTTTAGATTTTGTATTTTTGTTAAATTAAGAAAATATATTTTTAATAGTAAGAGTTAGAAAGAAAGTAAAGAAATAAAAAATATATATATCAGATAAGTTAATGTGATATAGTGGTTAAGAGTATTCCAGATAACCCCTTAAACCCAAATTAATCAAAAGTTATTTTCTGGAAAAAAAAAAAGCAACAGGAGGTGGGCATGCATGGACTCGAAAGGGCTAATGGG